>CAXITT010000097.1:161279-204824 GCA_964033795.1 Lymnaea stagnalis | reverse complement strand
TATATATATATATATATATATATATATATATATATGGATACACACACACACATATATTATGATATATATATACACACATGTATACATTTTAGTAACACTATCGGCTCACAATGAAAAGCAATTATTTGCAGTCTATTACAAATTTGATAAAGTAAATTGTGCAATGAAATGTCGGTGAAAATGGTCAGTAATTTAACGAAGAGAATAATTGCATTATCATAATGAAACATGAAGTTTTCATGATTTGGAGACCTGGTTGCAGTCAGGAGGCGCGTAACCGTAGCCGATGGGGACCCCCCGTAACGTTAGGGAACCCCCGATTATACTTTACATGTAAATAAAATGATGAGCCTTGCGCCTCTATAAGAGGGGTTGGGGGTGCTCAGTAAGCATGTTCTGTGTTGTTAGGGATGCAAAAAAAGGCGTAACCAAGGCTTGTCATTTAAAGGGGTGGGATTTAACATATTAGCCACCAAGATTGAAATTATTATGTCTTTTCATAAGGTGGCGGTTACATTGATTTTATGCATGTTTTCAGAGTGTGCTAAAAGGAAGAGGTAATGATACCCCGTCTCATACCATTTTTTCCACACTTTGGCTACATCTCTGATTGTGGGCTAGTCACCTGTCACTCTTGCGGCTTAGGAGAGAGGCAATAAATTAGCCACCCCTCCATCTACCTGAGTCTGCTGCAGCACGCCCGCCCCACCTCACCTCGGGGCTTACCTGTATCTTTTCATTGTGTTCAAGTGGAGACCCCAGTGGTCTCCCAACATCTGTAGGCTAGGCACCCTCTGCTTCCCGTAGACGCTGACGGTAGGTCAAACATAAAAAACATCATTTGGCTTAATCACTGAACATCTATTGATTTCTGATAATTCAGTGCAACCCCCCCCCCCCCCCTCGGGGCCGTGTCACTTATTCCCCCAGTGGGATTACCAGGGGTGTAGGGCACATCCCAGGTGATCACTGATGTAGAACACAAGTTGGTTGATGTAATAGTAATAATCAAGTCGTTGGTAGCTGGTCACAACACAGCTGTCTGCAACAAGGCATCTGATAGACATGCACAGCGGTTCTAACATTTGCTAAAACGACTTCTCATTCCTGCTGGCGGGGAAAAGCCACCTATTTGTAAATATATATACATATTAGCTAAACGTTAAATTGAAATCACACTATTGCTATTATGGGATACACACATCAGCTAAACGTTCCATTTAAATATAACCATTGCTATTGTGGGAACGCTCCGTTTTGACTGAAATAATGCGTAACTCTACTAATGTCTCTATGTGAAGACGTTTAAAGATAGCTGTGATAAATCATTGTTTGATTTAGAATACATTTGGATACGTCACCCGATAGACTCCTTACCCAGAGTACCATAGCTCGAAACTATATGATTAGTCTGTCCAGCTGTCCTTGGTATAATAGGGGGTGATACGATAATTAGCCTGTCCACCTGTCATTGGTATAGTAGGGGGTGATACGATAATTAGGCTGTCCAGCTGTCCTTGGTATAGTAGGGGGTGATAAGATAATTAGCTTGTCCAGCTGTCATTGGTATAGTATGCTGTGATACGATAATTAGCCTGTCCAGCTGTCCTTGGTATGGTATGCTGTGATACGATAATTAGGCTGTCCAGCTGTCCTTGGTATAGTAGGCTGTGATACGATAATTAGGCTGTCCAGCTGTCCTTGGTGTAGTAGGCTGTGATACGATAATTTGGCTGTCCTTGGTATAGTTTGCTGTGATACGATAATTAGCCTGTCCAGCTGTCCTTGGTATAATATGCTGTGATACGATAATTAGGCTGTCCAGCTGACCTTGGTGTAGTATGCTGTGATACGATAATTTGGCTGTCCTTGGTATAGTTTGCTGTGATACGATAATTAGCCTGTCCAGCTGTCCTGGGTATAGTAAGCTGTGATACGATAATTAGGCTGTCCAGCTGTCCTTGGTGTAGTAGGCTGTGATACGATAATTAGGCTGTCCAACTGTCCTTGGTGTAGTAGGCTGTGATACGATAATTTGGATGTCCTTGGTATAGTTTGCTGTGGTACGATAATTAGCCTGTCCAGCTGTCCTTGGTATAGTATGCTGTGATACGATAATTAGGCTGTCCTTGGTATAGTTTGCTGTGATACGATAATTAGCCTGTCCAGCTGTCCTGGGTATAGTATGTTGTGATACGATAATTAGGCTGTCCAGCTGTCCTTGGTGTAGTAGGCTGTGATACGATAATTATGCTGTCCAACTGTCCTTGGTGTAGTCGGATGTGATACGATAATTTGGATGTCCTTGGTATAGTTTGCTATGATACGATAATTAGCCTGTCCAGCTGTACTTGGTATAGTAGGCTGTGATACGATAATTAGGCTGTCCAACTGTCCTTGGTGTAGTATGCTGTGATACGATAATTAGGCTGTCCAGCTGTCCTTGACGTAGTATGCTGTGATGCAATAATTAGGCTGTCCTTGGTATAGTATGCTTTGATACGATAATTAGCCTGTCCGGCTGTCCTTGGTGTAGTTGGCTGTGATACGATAATTAGCCTGTCCAGCTGTCCTTTTCATAGTATGCTGTGATACGATAATTAGCCTGTCCGGCTGTCCTTGGTGTAGTAGGCTGTGATACGATAATTAGCCTGTCCAGCTGTCCTTGTTGTAGTAGGCTGTGATACGATAATTAGGCTGTCCAGCTGTCCTTGGTATAGTTTGCTGTGATACGATAATTAGGCTGTCCAACTGTCCTTGGTGTAGTATGCTGTGATACGATAATTAGGCTGTCCAGCTGTCCTTGTTGTAGTAGGTTGTTATACGATAATTAGTCTGTCCAACTGTCCTTGGTATATTATGCTATGATAGATAATTAGGCTGTCCAGCTGTCCTTGGTGTAGTATGCTGTGATACGATAATTATCCTGTCCAGCTGTCCTTGGTATAGTATGCTGTGATACGATAATTAGGCTGTCCAGCTGTCCTTGGTATAGTAGGCTGTGATATGATAATTAGGCTGTCCAGCTGTCCTTGGTATAGTAGGCTGTGATACGATAATTAGGCTGTCCAGCTGTCCTTGGTATAGTAGGCTGTGATACGATAATTAGGCTGTCCAGCTGTCCTTGGTATAGTTTGCTGTTATACGATAAGTAGCCTGTCCAGCTGTCCTGGGTATAGTAAGCTGTGATACGATAATTAGGCTGTCCAGCTGTCCTTCGTGTAGTAGGCTGTGATACGATAATTAGTCTGTCCGGCTGTCCTTGGTATAGTAGGCTGTGATACGATAATTAGGCTGTCCAGCTGTCCTTGGTATAGTAGGCAGTGATACGATAATTAGTCTGTCCAGCTGTCCTTGGTATAGTAGGCTGTGATACGATAATTAGTCTGTCCGGCTGTCCTTGGTATAGTAGGCTGTGATACGATAATTAGGCTGTCCAGCTGTCCTTGGCGTAGTATGCTGTGATACGATAATTAGTCTGTCCAGCTGTCCTTGGTATAGTAGGCTGTGATACGATAATTTGTCTGTCCAGCTGTCCTCGGTATGCTATGCTGAGATAAAATGTTAAGTCTTAAAGGAAGGAAATGATCAGCTGTAGCCCGGAAGAAATTTTAAAGCGGTTTTCAAATTGATTCTCAGAATAAGCTGTGATACAATTAATTGTATGTAATAAATCATTGCATGAAGAGCAGTGTAAACTTGTGTACACGAGATAAGTGAATAATGTTGAGCCTTTGTTGTAGTGATTTAGTGCTATAATCTGGTGTACCTGACCAGGATTGTGACAAGTTTAATGCATTTTTACTAAGCCCTAGACCTCTAGTATTATCACGTATTTCCCCCCACCCCCCTCACTTTTTCTTTTTTGTTTTGTTTCTTTTGGCATGTGCCTCAAATGGGGACAGTGTTGGAGACTAGCAAATGGATTAATTGAATTGGTGCTGGCTAGAGATACTCTGGCCAGGCTTCTAGCTTCTAACATCATGGTACAAAGGGTGGTTGTTGCAACAACTTTACCCCGGATTAAAAAATACTCTTATCAGTTTGATTAACCTTTTGAATATTCCTAATTAAATCTGACGTCACTAAAGATAGTTTAAATATGCTTTTATGGGAACCTGCAAACCGTGACATGGAAATCCCCCCCCCTCCCAAAGCTTCGTCCAACATAGATAGCTGTGATACTGTGATACCATTCCGCAGTAAAACCACCGACTCCTTGGCTGAACAACACTACTCCATACAATGGCGGATGGGAAATGGGAACTATATGGGGTGTAGTATTTTCTCTAATTCCCCGTGGCTTGTGCCGATATCTTTACGTCGTGACATTGTGTCCCCAGTGTTGACAACCGGCTACTTGTCAACATGAAGTAGTCGGCTTGTTGGACAAGCTTCTTATCATTAGGGCTGGAACATTAATCACTACAGCTCTGTTATAGAGGGTTTAATACCGACAGTGTAATGGCGGCAATGTGTTGCCCTTGTACAACTTTCCAGACATTTCTTTACAGGTCCACACCTGTTGATCTTAGTATGCACCATTTGATTTGATTCTTTAATTTTCTTTTGGACACTTGGAAAATACATGTTACAAAATAAGACGCCTCAATCTATTGTCTGTTCAAAAAATCTAAAGGATTTATTTTGTAGGGGTCTGCATTTACTTTCTACCGGTCTAGATTTTTTGAATGGGTCTACATTTATTTTGCATGGGTCTACGTTTATTTAGTACGGCTCTACATTTATTTGGTACAGGTCTACATTTATTTTGTTCGGGTCTACTTTTAAGTTCCTTAAAAAAAATCACGAGTGTAGTTTTTACAAGCTATGGTGCCATGTTAAATATACAATGTACATTAGGTCATTCAACAATATCTCTGTCTAGCTCAGAGCTACTTTACCCGGACCTGTTTGACGTCCGGGAGCTGGTACTGATGTAGACGTCTCTCCTATTGCTACTTAACCCGATCCTTAAGTCTATATTAGACATGTCTACAATTGCTACTTTACCTGTACCTGTAGTTTATATATACTGGTCTACTATTGCTACTTTACCCGGACCTTTAGTCTATATAAGACTTGTCTACTATTGCCACTGTATCCGACCTTGCAGTCTGTGATCTGGTACTGATTTAGACTTCTCTCCTATTGGGCGTAGAGAGCTGGGAAAGCCTGAAAAGATAGCCAACTTTATTCACCGGGTGGTATACATATTTAAACAGAAATAGTGGGTATTATTTAAAGGGAAGCAATTGGAGCAAAACTTAAATTAGTTATAGTGAAGTTGCATCCCTGTGTTAAATCTTGACCTTTTATTTGGTATCGGAAATTCCAGATGTCATCAAATTTCGTTAAGTATAAACGATATTCAAAGTTTTCAGAGGTTAGCGTGATATATTACTAAATCAAAACGTATGAGTATTTATAGACCTTGTTTTCTATAGATGCTGTGCGGTATGTTCATAACGCCGACATGCGTACAGTTGATGAGAATCAACATACCAATGTTAAACAGATCCTCAGGAGTAAACAATCTAAAATATAAATGTTACACATACCATTATGAGTAAACACTCTAAGACATCAATGTTACACAGACCGTTAGAAGTAAACATCTAACTAAACAATGTTACGCAGCCCTTAAGAAGTGAACAATCTAACATATCAATGGAACACAGACCGTTAGAAGTAAACATCTAACATATCAATGGTACACAGACCGTTAGAAGTAAACATCTAACATATCAATGTTACACAGACCGTTAGAAGTAAACATCTAACATATCAATGTTGCACAGACCGTTAGAAGTAAACATCTAACATATCAATGTGACACAGACCGTTAGAAGTAAACATCTAACATATCAATGTGACACAGACCGTTAGAAGTAAACATCTAACATATCAATGTTACACAGACCGTTAGAAGTAAACATCTAACATATCAATGTTACACAGACCGTTAGAAGTAAACATCGAACATATCAATGGTACACAGACCGTTAGAAGTAAACATCTAACATATCAATGGTACACAGACGGTTAGAAGTAAACATCTAACATATCAATGTTACACAGACCGTTAGAAGTAAACATCGAACATATCAATGGTACACATACCGTTAGAAGTAAACATCTAACATATCAATGTTACACAGACCGTTAGAAGTAAACATCTAACATATCAATGGTACACATACCGTTAGAAGTAAACATCTAACATATCAATGTTACACAGACCGTTAGGAGTAAACATCTAACATAACAATGTTACGCAGCCCTTAAGAAGTGAACAATCTAACATATCAATGGTACACATACCGTTAGAAGTAAACCATCGAACATATCAATGTGACACACACCCTTAGGAATTAACTAACACACCGATTTGACACAGACCCTTAGCGGTAAACAATCTAGTGTTGAAATCTCTGACAAGAAATGCAAAGACTAAGACACAAAACTATTAAAGACAAGATGTGTCCGTATTAAAGACTAGGCACACGAGTATTTGAAGGATAGAGTTTTTTTGCTTTTTCTTTGTTTTGGTCACATGCTTGGGTGATAACAGATAGAACAATCACATTGATGCGTTCTGTTAACTTGTCAATGAAGTGTTACTGATGGTCAACGTCTTCTTTGTTCTGTTAACTTGTCAATGAAGTGTTCCTGATGGTAAAAGTATTCATTGTTCTGCTAACTTGTCAATGAATTGTTACTGCCGGTGAAAGTCTTCTTTGTTCTGCTACCTTGTCAATGAATTGTTCCTAATGGTCAAAGTCTTCTTTGTTCTGCTACCTTGTCAATGAATTGTTCCTGATGGCCAAAGTCTTCTTTAATAACGGCCTTTCCAACCTTTCCAAGTACTTGACTGACTTGACCAATGTTGAAACATTCAATTATCCATCACATTTGTATTGTGGCGAGTGACTGACCTTCGCCTCCTAACATCTCGTCATTCTCTTGGTTTGAGATTTTGAACATTTTTTTAAGTTTAGGGTTTAGGAATTTTACGTTTTAAAAAAAAAATAAAATAAAAATGACATGTCACCCTTTATGGATATTTAATAAGCAAAATGTAGCGGCAAAATATATTAATCCACACTTGACTATTCCGAATAGCATAGGTACATACCTATAGATTATAGATAAAGGGAATTTGTCTTTTTTATGATAGAATACAAGATTATTTCTGATTACACAGAGATAGTCACTGATGATAGACACCTACAACAGTGTGACACACTGGTCGAACTGAGCGGCCAAGGGATCGAGTTATATTTAGATCTGACCATGTGACACGACTTCCATAATTAGGCTCATGTTAACATAGCACTTATATCGCCACTTTAGCGTGTTTAAAAAAACAAATAATCCTAAAACACGTTGTTTGTTTGAGCTGGGAGACCAGTGCATTCCTTCCATACCTAGCAACGAGACAGTGTTTCCGTTTGTAGGATGTGTGTTGGTGCCACTGAGGTTTAAAACCTTAGCGTCAGTTTTAAGCCAGTCTTGATAATTCGTTGGATTAATTGTGATTCTTGGCTGTCTTTTAATTATTTTTTATTAAAATGGCCCTGTTTTTAACCATCTTTCAAAGTTTCATGTGAATAGTCAGCGTACACATAAAAAATAATTAAAAGAAGAATTAAAAATAGGTTAGAAGTTATTTTGAGAGGATTGATACGAGTTAAAAAAAACAATTCTACCATCTAACTCTAATTATTGTTGAGATATTGTGTATGACTGACATGGACTTGTTTTGAGCCAATTGAACAAGGAAGTTCTGGTGAAGGGATTTCAAACCAAGATTGTGGGGGTAACGAGATGTCTGAGAGAAGAGGACAGTAAATAGTGTTATAAAAAAGGATGGAGCTGAGGCTACCGGGGATCTGATTTAGCGGCGTGTTGATGTCTGAACTCTGCCTGTTCAATGGAGTCTGCCTGTGAAGACGGTTTTTTGTGTGGTTGTTTTCCTCTGGTGTCGGCTTAATTATCCGTTGAGCTGATTTGTACAGCTACTTTGTTATTGTGAGTCCCTTTCCCAGCACGGGCTGGATTTTGATGGCCTAATTTAAGACTGGTCTAATTTAAGGATGGTGTTGACGTCTGGACAGGCGACAGCTTGTCACGTGGGCAAGTAACTTGTTACATTCTGGGTGATCCTGTTAATTTGACAGAGTCTAGATTTAGTACTGTTGTTGGGATACAGACGATCTGATGTGATGGTCTTGACGGTGATTTACTAAGTGAGAACTTGGTCATATAGAACACAAGCAGCTCATTGATTGCCACAGTGATCATCTGTTTAGAACAATAGATTTAATGACACGGTTGGCTGTCCAGGATACCATTTTTAGATTTATGACAACCTTTTATAAATAAGTTTATACTGTAGTGTTTTAAGTCAAGAGTTGGGCCTAAGTCAAGAGTTGAGACTATGCCAAGAGTTGGGACTATGTCAAGAGTTGGGCTTGAGTCAAAGGTTGGGACTATGTCAATAGTTGGGACTATGTCAATAGTTGGGACTATGTCAAGAGTTGGGCCTAAGTCAAGAGTGGGGACTAAGTCAAGAGTGGGGGTTACGTCAGAGATAGCACTAAGTCAGAGGTGGCACTAAGTCAGAGTCGAGACTAAGTCAAGAGTCGAGACTAAGTCAAGAGTCGAGACTAAGTCAAGAGTCGAGACTAAGTCAAGAGTCGAGACTAAGTCAAGAGTCGAGACTAAGTCAAGAGTCGAGACTAAGTCAAGAGTCGAGACTAAGCCAAGAGTCGAGACTAAGTCAAGAGTTGGGACTAAGTCAGAGGAGGGACTAAGTCAGAGGTTGATGGAACCTCTAGTCAGAGGTTGATGGAACCTCTATGTACTGTGTAGTGGATATTTTAACGTGATGGTGTCTCTATGTATTGTTTAGTGGATACTTTGACTTTAAAGTGCCTCTATGTACTGTGTAGTGGACACGCTGACTTAATAGTGCCTCTATGTACTGTGTAGTTGACACGCTGACTTAATAGAGTCTCCATGTATATACTGTGTAGTGAACACATTGATTTAATAGAGCCTCTATGTACTGTGTAGTGGACACATTGACTTAATAGAGTCTCTATGTACTGTTTAGTTGACACGCTGACTTAATAGAGTCTCCATGTATATACTGTGTAGTGGACACATTGACTTAATATAGTCTCTATGTACTGTGTAGTGGACATATTGACTTAATAGAGTATCTATGTACTGTGTAGTGGACACATTGACTTAATAGAGTCTCTATGTACTGTGTAGTGGACAAGCTGACTTAATAGAGCCTCTATGTACTGTGTAGTGGACATATTGACTTAATAGAGTCTCTATGTACTGTGTAGTGGACATATTGACTTAATAGAGTCTCTATGTACTGTGCAGTGGACACATTGACTTAATAGAGTCTCTATGTACTGTGTAGGACTTAATAGAGCCTCTATATACTGTGTAGTGGACATATTGACTTAATAGAGTCTCTATGTACTGTGTAGTGGACATATTGACTTAATAGAGTCTCTATGTACTGTGTAGTGGACACATTGACTTAATAGAGTCTCTATGTACTGTGTAGTGGACATATTGACTTAATAGAGTCTCTATGTACTGTGTAGTGGACAAGCTGACTTAATAGAGTCTCTATGTACTGTGTAGTGGACAAGCTGACTTAATAGAGCCTCTATGTACTGTGTAGTGGACAAGCTGACTTAATAGAGTCTCTATGTACTGTGTAGTGGACAAGCTGACTTAATAGAGCCTCTATTTACTGTGTAGTGGATACTTTAACGTGATGGTGTCTCTATGTACTGTTTAGTGGATACTTTGACTTTAAAGTGCCTCTATGTACTGTGTAGTGGACACGCTGACTTAATAGTGCCTCTATGTACTGTGTAGTTGACACGCTGACTTAATAGAGTCTCCATGTATATACTGTGTAGTGAACACATTGATTTAATAGAGCCTCTATGTACTGTGTAGTGGACACATTGACTTAATAGAGTCTCTATGTACTGTTTAGTTGACACGCTGACTTAATAGAGTCTCCATGTATATACTGTGTAGTGGACACATTGACTTAATATAGTCTCTATGTACTGTGTAGTGGACATATTGACTTAATAGAGTATCTATGTACTGTGTAGTGGACACATTGACTTAATAGAGTCTCTATGTACTGTGTAGTGGACAAGCTGACTTAATAGAGCCTCTATGTACTGTGTAGTGGACATATTGACTTAATAGAGTCTCTATGTACTGTGTAGTGGACATATTGACTTAATAGAGTCTCTATGTACTGTGCAGTGGACACATTGACTTAATAGAGTCTCTATGTACTGTGTAGGACTTAATAGAGCCTCTATATACTGTGTAGTGGACATATTGACTTAATAGAGTCTCTATGTACTGTGTAGTGGACATATTGACTTAATAGAGTCTCTATGTACTGTGTAGTGGACACATTGACTTAATAGAGTCTCTATGTACTGTGTAGTGGACATATTGACTTAATAGAGTCTCTATGTACTGTGTAGTGGACAAGCTGACTTAATAGAGTCTCTATGTACTGTGTAGTGGACAAGCTGACTTAATAGAGCCTCTATGTACTGTGTAGTGGACAAGCTGACTTAATAGAGTCTCTATGTACTGTGTAGTGGACAAGCTGACTTAATAGAGCCTCTATTTACTGTGTAGTGGACACTTTAACGTGATGGTGTCTCTATGTACTGTTTAGTGGATACTTTGACTTTAAAGTGCCTCTATGTACTGTTTAGTGGATACTTTGACTTTAAAGTGCCTCTATGTACTGTGTAGTGGACACGCTGACTTAATAGTGCCTCAATGTGATGTTAACTGCGTAAACGTGTGGCTCCAGGAAATGAAGCACCTGGTTCAATCACCTGCAAATGTTGTTTTTCTTCGCCAACCGACTTAACTACAAGGGAGACGAACCCGATAGGATGGTAAGGTGTGTAAATGGTTACACAAAAATCTTAAATAACTTTGTCAATACCTGTCCAGTCTATTGATTTTCTATAATGGAATAATGACAAGGGGAAAATGATCTACCATAATCGTTTAAAAAAACAGATTGTAAGAATCTATTCAATAAATTGTCCCAATGTCTTAAGTTGATGACTGTGTCCGTGTGTCTCGATGTCTTAAGTTGATGACTTTGTCCATGTGTCTCAACGTCTTAAGTTGACTGTATCCATGTGTCTCGATGTCTTAAGTTGATGACTGTGCCCCTGTGTCACAACGTCTTAATTTTATGACTGTGTCCCTATGTATCAATGTCTTAAGTTGATGACTGTGTCCATGTGTCTCGATGTCTCAAGTTGATGACTGCGCGCCCTATCTTGTTGGTCCTACATGAAAGTGATACTTATGAAGAAAAGGGCAATAAAAATGAAAATAAACGGAACATTTGACATTGCTTTAATTCCACTTAGATTATCTGGCCTGCCTCACCTTGAATTAAAAATAATTGTCCAACACTTTTTAAGAGTTATAAAGAATTTCTGATACTAGTAAAGATTAAAATTTAAGACCAGTACAAAAACTCAAAGCTGTATTTGTTGTAATTATATTGATGAAAGATATTATAGATGTATCATTCCCAGCGGCGTGACAAAGTACTTTGCCGCCTGGGGCCAACTTTGAGCCCCCCCCCCCTCCCTTTTCTTCCTTTTCCCCCCAAACATAAAGTGCTTTTGGCAAGTGTGGTTGGGGGGGGGGGGGGAGAGAAAAAGAAGTAAAAGGCACCGAATGCTCTTGAACCAAACCAAAGGGTGGGCAGGTGTTTTGATGAGCCCCATCACTCTAACATTGTGGAACATTTCAAAATACAAGGATTCAGTTTGGCATGTGCCTGAATTGAGTTTTGCATTAAAATCTACACTCTACACTGAAGGGCTCTGGTCGTGTAGATGCTAATAGTTTATTTTTAATCGTTACAAAATAGTAACGTTGTTTTATAATATTTATTGAAACTCTTATCAAACTATTTAATTTGTTTGAACTTCATTCATTAATAAATGATTGTCTAAAGTTGTCAGTGCGACATACCGGAACTTAACGCTACAACTAGCATATCTGTACTGCTGACCGGGTCCAATAAAGTTACGCCTTGCGCCTTTAAATCCCTTTCTTTTGGCTGGACTAGGCCAAAAATACAGAGCAAGAAATTGCCGCAAGGAATGGACCGCCACCCCCTTCCTACGCCCAGTATCATCCCATGGTTGTCCAGTGTAGTGCTGTTAAAAAAGGATGTAGACGTCATAGTTTGGAGCCACTTACTCACTCACATTTCTTGGAAGTTTTCTGTATAAAAACTTACAATTGTTAAGAAGAACGCAACCGGGATGTCATGTGTATTGGGGATCAACAAATTTGTTCCAAACATTTTCTAGCCATTTAGTCTACATTAAGATAAACTAAACTACAACAAAACCACCAGTTTTCTTCTATCAGATAAATTACAACAAAAACCACCAGTTTTCTTCTATCAGATAAACTACAACAAAAACCACCAGTTTTCTTCTATCAGATAAACTACAACAAAAACCAACAGTTTTCTTCTATAAGATAAACTACAAAAAAAACCCACCAGTTTTCTTCTATAAGATAAACTACAACAAAAACCACCAGTTTTCTTCTATCAGATAAACTACAACAAAAACCAACAGTTTTCTTCTATAAGATAAACTACAAAAAAAACCCACCAGTTTTCTTCTATAAGATAAACTACAACAAAAACCACCAGTTTTCTTCTATCAGATAAACTACGACAAAAACCAACAGTTTTCTTCTATCAGATAAACTACAACAAAAACCACCAGTTTTCTTCTATCAGATAAACTACAACAAAAACCACCAGTTTTCTTCTATCAGATAAACTACAACAAAAACCACCAGTTTTCTTCTATCAGATAAACTACAACAAAAACCACCAGTTTTCTTCTATCAGATAAACTACAACAAAAACCACCAGTTTTCTTCTATCAGATAAACTACAACAAAAACCACCAGTTTTCTTCTATCAGATAAACTACAACAAAAACCACCAGTTTTCTTCTATCAGATAAACTACAACAAAAACCACCAGTTTTCTTCTATCAGATAAACTACAACAAAAACCACCAGTTTTCTTCTATCAGATAAACTACAACAAAAACCACCAGTTTTCTTCTATCAGATAAACTACAACAAAAACCACCAGTTTTCTTCTATCAGATAAACTACAACAAAAACCACCAGTTTTCTTCTATCAGATAAACTACAACAAAAACCACCAGTTTTCTTCTATCAGATAAACTACAACAAAAACCACCAGTTTTCTTCTATCAGATAAACTACAACAAAAACCACCAGTTTTCTTCTATCAGATAAACTACAACAAAAACCACCAGTTTTCTTCTATCAGATAAACTACAACAAAAACCACCAGTTTTCTTCTATCAGATAAACTACAACAAAAACCACCAGTTTTCTTCTATCAGATAAACTACAACAAAAACCACCAGTTTTCTTCTATCAGATAAACTACAACAAAAACCACCAGTTTTCTTCTATAAGATAAACTACAACAAAAACCACCAGTTTTCTTCTATCAGATAAACTACAACAAAAACCACCATTTTTCTTCTATCAGAAAAATTACAACAAAAACCAGCAGTTTTCTTCTATCAGATAACCTACAACAAAAACCACCAGTTTTCTTCTATAAGATAAACTACAACAAAAACCACCAGTTTTCTTCTATCAGATAAACTACAACAAAAAAACACCAGTTTTCTTCTATCAGATAAACTACAACAAAAACCACCAGTTTTCTTCTATCAGATAAACTACAACAAAAACCACCAGTTTTCTTCTATCAGAAAAACTACAACAAAAACCACCAGTTTTCTTCTATCAGATAAACTACGACAAAAACCAACAGTTTTCTTCTATCAGATAAACTACAACAAAAACCACCAGTTTTCTTCTATCAGATAAACTACAACAAAAACCACCAGTTTTCTTCTATCAGATAAACTACAACAAAAACCACCAGTTTTCTTCTATCAGATAAACTACAACAAAAACCACCAGTTTTCTTCTATCAGATAAACTATAACAAAAACCAACAGTTTTCTTCTATCAGATAAACTACAACAAAAACCAAAAGTTTTCTTCTATAAGATAAACTACAACAAAAACCACCAGTTTTCTTCTATAAGATAAATTACAACAAAAACCAACAGTTTTCTTCTATCAGATAAATTACAACAAAAACCACCAGTTTTCTTCTATCAGATAAACTACAACAAAAACCACCAGTTTTCTTCTATCAGATAAACTACAACAAAAACCAACAGTTTTCTTCTATAAGATAAACTACAACAAAAACCACCAGTTTTCTTCTATAAGATAAACTACAACAAAAACCACCAGTTTTCTTCTATCAGATAAACTACAACAAAAACCACCAGTTTTCTTCTATCAGATAAACTACAACAAAAACCAACAGTTTTTTTCTATAAGATAAACTACAACAAAAACCACCAGTTTTCTTCTATAAGATAAACTACAACAAAAACCACCAGTTTTCTTCTATAAGATAAACTACAACAAAAACCACCATTTTTCTTCTATCAGAAAAATTACAACAAAAACCACCAGTTTTCTTCTATCAGATAACCTACAACAAAAACCAACAGTTTTCTTCTATAAGATAAACTACAACAAAAACCACCAGTTTTCTTCTATCAGATAAACTACAACAAAAACCACCAGTTTTCTTCTATCAGATAAACTACAACAAAAACCACCAGTTTTCTTCTATCAGATAAACTACAACAAAAACCACCAGTTTTCTTCTATCAGATAAACTACAACAAAAACCACCAGTTTTCTTCTATCAGATAAACTACAACAAAAACCACCTTTTTTCTTCTATCAGAAAAATTACGACAAAAACCACCAGTTTTCTTCTATCAGATAAACTACGACAAAAACCACCAGTTTTCTTCTATCAGATAAACTACAACAAAAACCACCAGTTTTCTTCTATCAGATAAACTACAACAAAAACCACCAGTTTTCTTCTATCAGATAAACTACGACAAAAACCACCAGTTTTCTTCTATCAGATAAACTACAACAAAAATCAACAGTTTTCTTCTATCAGATAAACTACAACAAAAACCACCAGTTTTCTTCTATAAGATAAATTACAACAAAAACCAACAGTTTTCTTCTATCAGATAAACTACAACAAAAACCAACAGTTTTCTTCTATCAGATAAACTACAACAAAAACCACCAGTTTTCTTCTATCAGATAAATTACAAGCACATCTTCTATTTTATGGAGTATTTTACAACTGCGCAGTTTGAAATATTGTACTTGGATTTCTGTTCAATTCATTACCTGGAAAAAAAGGAAGAAAAAAAGTAGAGAAACTTGTAAAATATAATCTATTTTCAGGGGTTCTGAGAAATTGCTGGGATTCTGCGGCACACCGAGTCCTGTAGTAAGATAAGAGGTTGGAAGGTCGCCCACTAGTTGAGCGTTTTTATGTAGCTTTAAACAAAACAAAATTGAACAGTTCAGCCAGCAGACGTGGTGTACCGGGACATCCATCTATTGAGTGGTTCGAGACAATCGATCCAGCAGCTACCTAATCAATCTGCTAGTGCGTGAACATTATAAGAGAAATCATTTTATGTTAATTAAACATTGACTTTTCGCCGACACATTACTTTAATACAATTTTTAACGTAAAAGAATTAACGTTTTAAAATGGACAAATCATTGCGTATAGTTCTTATAGTGTTCAGTGAATGTAATGTAACACTTTCAATCATCTACACAGCTGTTCATTCTCACAGTGTTCAATGAATGTAATGTAACACTTTCAATCATCTACACATATTCTCACAGTGTTCAATGAATGTAATGTAACACTTTCAATCATCTACACATATTCTCACAGTGTTCAATGAATGTAATGTAACACTTTCAATCATCTACACATATTCTCACATTGTTCAGTGAATGTAATGTAACACTTTCAATCATCTACACATATTCTCACAGTGTTCAATGAATGTAATGTAACACTTTCAATCATCTACACATATTCTCACAGTGTTCAATGAATGTAATGTAACACTTTCAATCATCTACACATATTCTCACATTGTTCAGTGAATGTAATGTAACACTTTCAATCATCTACACATATTCTCACAGTGTTCAATGAATGTAATGTAACACTTTCAATCATCTACACATATTCTCACATTGTTCAGTGAATGTAATGTAACACTTTCAATCACCTACACGGCTCAACAATTAGCAGTTTGTTTTTCACTTCGTCTTTATTATGCCACATATGCGTAAAATTGTTTTCTTCCAAAAATTATTATTTGTAAACTGTTACATTGGGATACCCGAGAAATCTTGTGTTCTGCACCTCAGTCAGTGTGTTGAGAACTTACTTTCAAATTATCGTTCCGTTGTTGTTATGTCAATAAAACTTTTTATGAATGGTTTACGCCTGTAGTATAATGCCAATAAAGCTATCTATTTAATTTAGGATACAACTTTAAAAATCATTTAACTCTAACAGTTTAGTGTACAAAGTTATTTTGGCACCAAATTGCTCTTGTTAAGTCCATTGGTTCAATCAATGCCGTTTAATGCTATATCCACTGGTCCAATCAGTGGTATTTCATGTTATATCCACTGGTCCAATCAGTGCTATTTCATGTTATATCCACTGGTCCAATCAGTGGTATTTCATGTTATACCCACTGGTCCAATCAGTGCTATTTAATGTTATATCCATTGGTTCAATCAGTGCTATTTCATGTGATATAATTTGGTCCAAACAGTGCTATTTCATGTGAAACCAGATTAGCGTCAATACCATTCTGAGACACATTTTAATTTAATTTTAAAAGATTAAAAAAAAAAATGCAGCTCTAACGTGTATCTTGATTATATTATAAATCTCATTTTACGTGTTAAAATGATCAGCCAGCTTTTGTTTTCATTGTCTTTAAAAGCTATTCTCTCCAAATCTTGCGCCGCACCTGTCCACGCTTTTGATCGTGGCACGCCGGTGGTACACCACTGCGTTAGATGCAGCCCTGCTATTTCATGGCCTACCATTTGTGTTGTGTTTAGACCTACGGATAGTTTACTTCAAGCAAAGGATCAACTAGTTCAGTTACAGCTTTGTCATTATTTCACTGTTTATAGCATCACCTTGTTATTATTTCTCAACCAATAGCATTACCTTTACAATATTTCACTGTTAATTTCTCAAATTGTTATTATTTCACTGTTAATAGCCCCACCTTGTCTTAATTCGTTAGAGTTAATTTATAAACAAATCTATCCTATGTCGTGCTACAATAACATGACATATTGTGTCACAATGAAATGACGTAACGTGCTTCAATGACATGACGTATCGAGCTACAATAACATGACGTATCGTGCTACAATGACACGATGTATCATGCCACAATGACATGACGTATCGTGTCACAATGACATGACGTAACGTGCTACAATTACATGACAAATTGTGCCAATGACATGACGTATCGTGCTACAATGACATGACGTATTGTGCCACAATGACATGACGTCGCACAAGAGCCAACGACAACGTTTGATAATACTATGGTGCGGTAACAAAATAGAAGACCTTTAAGACTATCGGGGGTCAGAAGACCTCTTAGACTATCGGGGGCCAGGGTACTAAATCCACCGAGTGCCATCAAGTAATGGCTCTCAGAGCAAAATCTGCTTTTAAATGAAGTTTTTCTTTGGTCCCTTGGGGCGATCTGTCGGGAGATGAACCAGGAAAGTGTCAACATTTTCTTTACATGGGTCAACATATTCAGGAAGTAGCCGATGTCCCTGGGGAGTATGCCATTGACATGCTCTGTAACCCTGTGCTCTAACGATCTCGTGTATTGTATTATCTCCCTTTGCTAAACTAAAATGTAAAGGAAGTAGGTGATATCTCTGGAGTAGGGCCGATTACGTACATGTTAGAAACTTATAGCCTCAAAAGAACTGTCTATAATATTAATAATAAAGACATTGCTAAGAGATTACTTTATTATTATTATTAATATCGTATTATCTTTCTCTGCTCCTTGAATGCATCTCCTTTATTGTACTGTCCTTCTCTTTCAGACTGTCTAGTATAGGGTCACGTGATGAGTCGTCCAGCGGACCAGGCCGCAATGTGGAGCCACAAGATCCATCGGGTGGCGGCCTGGTCCAGAGATGCGTCATCATTCAGCGCGATGAGAAGGGTTACGGCTTTACGGTCAGCGGGGATAACCCTGTGTTTGTTGCCTCCGTCAAAGCGGGTGAGTACTTCCTGAATCGGCACGGCACTCCTCGTCACCAAGACTGACTTGTGTGTCGTCTAGGACATCTCTCTCAACTCTACACTCACAATCCAACACCTAACGTTCACTGTAATTATTACGTCCTCTGTATTTAAGCATAACTTCCCTTAGTAAACATGACCAGTGATCTCATAGTCCTGTAATTTGGCTCTATCTATATCAAAGCTCAATCACAGTTAAACTGGATTTCGAAAAGGGTATCATAAGTTTGTCGAGATATCGAGTTCACGTTGGTCACAGGATAAGACAGAATTGGTTATTTTATTGGATCATTTTGTCGTTGTGAGGTCAATTATCCCAGGACAACGTTGGATGTAAGATTAGACAGCTACAGAAAAATGTGGATGAGATGTAAAAGAAATTATTTCGGAAAGCTCCATTTAATTTTGTTTTTCAAAATCGTTACATTAAGGAATAAATGCCTCTAACTTTTCCAGTTAATCGCTACCATTTGGTTGGCTACAATGTTGTATTCAATAAAGCACGACCACAGGAGACTTAACGTAAAAAGCATCGGAATCAGTTGAAGAATGTATAGGTTTATAATGCCATTTTAAGCCATGTATAAACTATGCCTCCTTTAGTTTTTATGTCAAAGAATATGACCCAGATCATCGTATCGCTGTTAGCATTGTATGTAATGTGATCGTGCATCATTCCACCGGGGACGAGAGGGGCAACAGCCTGCTATCTTGTTAAAGTCACTGTCACCTTTCCAACGACAAAACGTACTAACGTACTAACAACGTCCAACCCCGGGATCGGAATCATGGACTCTCGTAATGCCGGGAATGACAACCCCGCGAAGCTTGGGGGAGTACTCATCTGAGCCAAGAAGTGGCCGTGATATCCTTGTCTGTTATTGGGATGGAGTGCCAATTTAGTTTGTTTACAAGGGACTAGTTTCATTGCGGAAGTAATTTCAATTAATTAAAATTTACTCATCTTCAACTGTCTGGGCGTGGTATTACTTTCCAACGAACACGTCGTGGGAAGCGATTATCCTTTGTCCCATCCAGGGCTGGCCACCATATATAGAGCTGTTGACAATGCTGGTGGTCTGGGTGTAATCACGCTATCAATGACACTAAACATCAATAGAGAAACTGAAATCATATTTCAAACAATGAAATTCATCTAAGGCGAGATATCTGGAGATATAAGCTCAATAATAAATATTTTGTCAAGTGTATATATACCAGAGGAGATTGCAGCCTTTACCCCAGTATCGAGAGGCGAAGAAAATCAAGTAACACCTTCTACAGTCAGTTTAAGATGTCATTGGAAGTAATCGGTGAACAGCCAAGCCAAATCTTTTGCTGGAATTGAAAGAATCACCCTGACGAGTAAATTGAAAAAAATCACCAAAGTATCGACTCAATCTTGGAAAGAGATTCAAAGAATCTGCAAACAGCCCAGCAGCAACTTGAAGAGTAAATTGAAAGAATCATCAAATAGTCTAATCCTATTTTAGTGAGTAAAACGAAAGTAGAACCAAAAAGTCTGCGAGTCTGCTTATTTTATGGTTGCCATGAAGAGAGCCAGAGGTCTGTATATTTCACCATACTTAAAAATCACTCTCTATCATTTCCTGTCCTGGTATCTTTTCTGTTTGACATTTTAACAGCCATGAAAACATTCTGACTTACTGACTGTATCTTTTGTTGTATCCTCCACAGATGGTGCGGCCTCCAAGGCTGGAGTTCAGCAGGGAGACAGAATTGTTAAGGTAAGGCTGCTGTCTTTGTCATGTAAGAAACAGTCTAAAATGTTCTCAGTAAAAACTTTCTGGGGAATGTTCTGTGCTCCGTATAGTTTCTCTAAGTTGTCAGTTTAAGTACGAGGCAATGTTAGTTAAATTGTTAAAATGTGACTAACTTAGGGTGACCAAATCATGAACTGGACAAAACGGGACACACACCCAAGGACGGTTTGGGGGGGATACCCTCCAGCTAAAGAGGGAAACTGTTTATTGAAATAGGTTTATTTTAAATATTTTGAGACCTAGAAATCTTTTTAAATTTACCTTCACTTTTTAAATTTAATCTAAACTCTGAGGCATATCATAAATAAAAACAATAATTTGGCAGTGAATACTTATTTATTTATACATATTTTACAACATAATAAAACACAACAAATTAAATTTCTCTATTCTAGGATTTAAATTAAGGATATTTGGCTGTTGTCCCAGCCATTGTTAAAACCTCCTTCTTATCTAATATAAAGTTGTCAAACCTAGAAGAGGTTTTAGAAACGGGAGAATTAGGCTCCGGGAGAATTAGGCGTCCCGAGAGACTTTTTGGGGACAGCGGGTACGATCGCGAAAAAACTGGACGTTTGGTCACCCTAGGCCCTAGACAAACTAGGCATGAGATTGTGTAAGAACATCAGACCGGTGTTAAAATGTGACTAACTAGGCTTGAAATAGTGTTAAACACATTAGTAAGTCATCAAAGTTTGGGTCGAATGGGTCTTTTATTAAAACGACATAATTTGAGAAGCTTGAGTGCCCCCCCCTTTTTTTTTTTCTTCTTCTTTTTTTCCATTCTTCCCCCGCCCCCCTTACATTATATGTGCGTAGAACACTGACACTTGCGTTGTTGATCCTTCACACAAGAAGAGTTTGATTTTGGACCGAAGTCCCTGACATGTGGAATTCTTCTGGGCGTTTAAAAAAAAAATTTAAACATGATATTGGGTACTGGTATAAAAAGAGGCATATAGGTAATTCTTAGAGTTGTACAGTTCATCTACTCGTATATAAAGTAGGCATATATAGATGGCCCTCACAGTTGTGTAGTTCATGTATCTGTATATAAAGTAGGCATATAGATAATTCTCACAGTTGTACAGTTCAACTATCAGTATTTAAAGTAGCCATATAGATAATTCTCACAGTTGTACAGTTCATGTACCGGTATAAAAAGAGGCCTATAGGTAATGCTCACTGTTGTACAGTTCATGTACCGGTATAAAAAGAGGCCTATAGGTAATGCTCACTGTTGTACAGTTCATGTACCGGTATAAAAAGAGGCCTATAGGTAATGCTCACTGTTGTACAGTTCATGTACCAGTCTAAAAAGAGGCCTATAGGTAATGCTCACTGTTGTACAGTTCATGTACCGGTCTAAAAAGAGGCCTATAGGTAATGCTTACTGTTGTACAGTTTATTCAATCGCCAGCGGAAGGAAATGATTTGACCTTTGTCTGGTGATGTCATGGCGTTCACGGCCAGCCCGAATCCATGTTAGCACACAATTAGGCGGCTAATTACCTGTGTGTGGCCCACTGCGTCTATGCTCAATGACTACGGCAAAGGGCAAACTTAGGGATGATTAAGGCAGGTCTTGCTGCAGTACATGTAGTGTGTGTAAGGCTTGGTTGAAACTTTTAAACAATTTATTATCCATCACTTCGTCTGACCAAATATTTTAAATGACTTGTGAACAGAGACGTCTCGTGGGTCCTGCAACAACCCATGCTGATGTAGGGATGGGTCCCTCGGATATTAAATGGGCCATAAGTTGAGATGTGGACAACAAATTGAACAAACTATTGACTTTGAATGCACAGGGGAAAAAAACGAAGAATAGCAAGAGGTCGACAAAGAGTCACGCGGTTGCTCTTCTTGTGGAATTAATTCGCATTCTCTTCTCAAAGGGACCGCAGATCACATATTTAGAACCCATAATCTATATCATGGACTCAATCTCCAGTCTCTAATCCCTCTAACAGGGTACAACACCCCAGATCATTTCTGTCCCTCTCCAGGTTATAACTCATAATAAAAGATAAGATAAGATTCTTTTATTGATCCAAACAAATGGAAATTTTTTATGATTGCATTATACATTTTCAGCACATATGTAAAACAATTTGAACACAAGACATTTAAAATAAATTATTTCAAACAGCCATTCGGTGAGTTCTCTTAGCCAAATCAGAGACTTATTAGTTCTCACTAACTTCAGAGGGAGCACCCTGGTAAAGGGCTATAATGCAAGCATTCTTGCGTTATTAAAAGTATAGAAACAGTTGTAACTTATGACAATGTTTTGGCCATGTAATATAAAAAAAAGTTCACTGACTGTCTCTATAGCAACTTTATAGCATATGGCCATGTTTTGACCATGTAATATAGCAATAGATGCACTGACTTTCTCTATAGCAGCAGTGAATGTTAAAGCATGCGACCATGTTATAGAAAACAGTGTGCACTGACTTTCTCTATAGCAGCAGTGAATGTTAAAGCATGCGACCATGTTATAGAAAACTGTGTGCACTGACTTTCTCTCCATCTCTCGTGTCCGTCAGTTGACCACGCACTCGCCATGGAATGCAGAGAGATGTTTCCAGGGTCTGTTAGCGTTATCCAGGCTTGTTTATATCAACTGTCACGCATGGTATTTTGGAGTTATTGAGAGCTCGTAGATGTTGAGGATGTTATACGATAACCGGAATGCATTGCAGAAGTCCAGACCAGGTTTGGGGGGGGGGGGGTAACTCACCCAAGACCCCCAACCTCCCAAAATAAATATGTATTTATTTCTTGGCTGAAAATTTATATCAACTGTCACGCATGGTTTTTTGGAGTTATTGAGAGCTTGTAGATGGTGAGGATGTTATACGATAACCGGAATGCATTGCAGAAGTCCAGACCAGGTTTGGGGGGGGGGGGGTAACTCATCCAAGACCCCCAACCTCCCAAAATAAATATGTATTTATTTCTTGGCTGAAAATTGCAGGAGCCCTGTTCCCGTGGGTGGGTTCCTGCAGTACTTGTCCTCCCCCCCTCTCTTCTTCCCTCTCCTTCCCCACTTTACTGCCACAGCCCTCGCTTCCTCTAACCCTTACTCCCCTCTCTTCTTCTCACCCTCCTCCCATTCTCTTCCTCCCCCACTCTCATCATCTGCCCCTCCATCTTTGCCTCACTTCCCCTCCCATCCCTGTCTCCCTCCATTCTCTTCCTCACATCCTCTCCTGCCCTCTTCCTTTCTCCTCTCTTCATCAGACCAAATCTCTTCCTTACCTCCTCTCTTCCTTGCCCGCTCTCTTTCTCACATCCTCTCTTCATCACCCTCTCTTCCTCTCCCACTCTCTTCTTCTCCCCTCTCTTCCTCACTCCCTCACTTTCTTTCCCAGTCTCTTCTATTTACCCTCTCTTCATCTCCCTCTCACTTCCCCCATCACTCCATCACTCTCTTCCTCTCCCTTTCTTCCTCTTCACTTCCCCTACACTTCCACTCCCTTTTACTTCCCCTCCCCATCACTTCCTCTCCCCTTAACTTCTTCTCCCTTCACTTGCTCTCCCCCTTTCTTCCTCTCCCCATCTTCCTTTTGACCCTCCTTCTCTGTGATATCTCCTTGCTGTTGCTCCCAATAAATGTCCCAGACCTATCACTATCATTGCAATCCTCCACCTCTTTATATAATCATGTGTCATTTCTTGTTGCAGGTCAATGGAACGCTAGTCACCAGTAGAAACCATTTGGATGTAGTTAAACTTATCAAATGTAAGTAGTCAATCTTTGTCTGTGCCCCAGTTATTTTACAGTTCTTTATTGCACTCATGCTTAAATTTGCCACACTGGGGTGCAGATGTTGTTGATGTATAAAAGTCAGTACCACCCATTGTCAGCATCACCCCAAAGCAATCATAAGTTATAGCTAAGAAGAAAGCAATCTTAAATTAAAGCTAAGAAAAGAAGGGACAGCAATCACAAGCTATATCTAAGAAGACAGCAATCACAAATTAAAGCTAAGAAAAGAAGGGACAGCAATCACAAACTATATCTAAGAAGACAGCAATCACAAATTAAAGCTAAGAAAGGAAGGGACAGCAATCACAAGCTATAGCTAAGAAGACAGCAATCACAAATTAAAATCACTATATTAAATTGGCACACTAAATTTAAAAATTTTTTTTTTTTAAACGGTCCCAAAGGAAGTACCTACTTTTCCCACCAGGAACTTCGATTTTATATTTATTCCTTAATGCCATCTTTCAAAGTTAACAATAAATAATAGGTTGTGAATTTGAACACGAACACCCTAGATGTAAATATATTTATGTGTTAATTATATCTTAAATAAAGCAAGGAGGGGGACCCCCCACCCCCCTCTCAACCCTTTCTTGGCACCTTATTGACGTCAATACAAAATGTTAGTGGAATTCCTTGTAGGCATCAGAGCATATATTTATTATTGTCAATGATTCATCAGTTAGATTCTGATGTTCTCTCGCTGTTTGATTGGATCAGCTTATACCACATCAACTTGACTCAGTTCTATGGAGATATTGTTTTATAATGTACTTCAACTTTTACTGATGTCCATTACACTAGGACAATAGTACATTACTGGTGTCACCACTTGGATGTGGTCCTTTACACTAAGACAATATCACATCACTGGTGTCATCATTTGGATGTGGTCCTTAACAATAGGACAATAGTAAATTACATGTGTCATCACATGGATATGGTCATATACACTACGACATCAGCACATCACTGATGTGGCCACTTGGATGTGGTCCTTTATACTAGGACAATAGCGCATCACCGGTGCCAGCACTTGGATGTGGTCCTTTGCATTAGGGCAGCAGTACATCACTGGTGGCATCAACTGACACTGTGCCCGTGGTTGTGGCATGGTTATACTAGATAGTGTTTGGTGGAAGTCTAGGTTCTGTCAGTCTAAGGCAAATATCCATGCTGGTTGGATTCTTTTCATTAGAGATAGGGATGTCAGTGGGCCCCGTGTCCCTAATATAGGCATGTTTGTTTTGTCCTGTCAGGGTTTCCAGTGTTGGTTTGTATACCTGCGATATGGCTGGCCCGTCTTCTTACAGGAGCTTGTTGAAATATTGTCATCTGTTGGTGCATATGTGTCTTATCTTTCCCACAGCCCATCCCGCCACATTGAACTACTGATTTCTCAGCTATCCTGCTGTGGTCACGCCGCATGCACACACCTCCCATTGTAAGTCTACTTACTCAAAGAGCCACCACGTTTGTGTTCCTATCCTTAAACCATTTTCTACCTTTTCCGGTAATTAAAGCTTGGGTCAAAGGTCACTGCTTGGATATCTAAGTCTTCGAGAAGCCATGGAATCTTTCTGATACATGACTTGTAGTTGAATGACGTGATGTATTAACAAAAGGACTGAGCGCAATGCATATATTTGTCAATGCCAAATGATAGTATTCCAGTGTCGGATTGAGCAAAATCTTCCTCCCTTCTAAATATATCATTGTAGTTACCGAAATATCCAAAGAATGTATATTATTTGCGAAACTATAATAACTATTTTTATTATTTATTGAATTACGATAAACTACATTTAATGTAATGCAATTACCGATCATATCATGGTGCTCACATCTAAAATATCCAATAGCATCTATTGTATTGACCTAACTAAATAAAAAGACCGTCCTAATCCCACACTTGTTATGAACTCCACGTCAAAGTTATCCACCCCCCCCCTCCCAAATCCCCTGAAAACTCTATAGCTACCATAACGACGTCACTTACCACACACACACACACACAAACGTCATAAACAAAGCTCGCATACAAATTTCTCAGGGAGTCAAAGCATTTTAAAAAAGTATTTAATGGTGACACCTTTTACCGACCTGATGTTGTTTGACAATGTTTTCATAAAACATAGCTTCTAACAAAGTGTCTTGCCGCACATGTATAGCGGAGAAGTTAGTAAACCCTTTTGTAAAATCAAGTTGTTAACACGTTTTCGTCTAGGTTAAGGCTCACATGAAAGTAGAAGTAACGAATGGCTGTTGAGAGATGGGCCGTGATGTTTTAGAAATATCTTAATGAGATTGGCCAGACTTCGCGCCCGGATATTCTATTAGTAGAATTCCGCCATTGAATGATATTCGCGGGACCAAGGTTTTCACCCATTGCATTCCTTGCCTCTTCTCGTGTGTCTCTTTTCTCGCTTTAGTTTCAAAAATAGCAATTGAGAAGAAATCGGTGAGACGTGCAGCACTTCTTCACTCTAGCTCGTCTCACCTTTGAAAGTTTCAGCCAGGTTAGCATTGTGGACAACTCTACATTCAAAGGTTCTTAGAGACAGACCCGTGTCTGAGAATCTTCGAAAGTGCACGCTGTCAATAGCTCTCTCGTGTCGACGAGGTCAATGTACAGCCAGAGCTGCTTCCATTCACATTTCTACCCAAAAACGCAGATGTGATGAATTAAAGATCTCAGTTTTCTAAAGCCGGCCTGTTCCCGTCAGCTTGGACCAGCTATGCACAGGTTCTGTCATCTCTCGATGTCTTGCCATTGTTCAGCATGTGTGAGTCACCCTTTACTTAATCAGTTGTAACATTTTATAAATCAATGTTGAGGTCCTCTTCGTCCTCCATGATATTTGCAATTGCTGGGTTCGGGGCGGTTTAAGAGCTTTTCAGAATCAGCCCGCAGATTGATAGCAACATGGCACTTCGTTGATAGAACCAAGCTACTTCGGTGGTAGTACCATGCTACTTCGGTGGTAGTACCATGCTACTTGTGTGGTATTACCATAGTACTTAGGTAGTAGGTCTAAGCTCTGTCCATTGTGTCAGTCAGGCTATGTATCTAACATATGCATTATATTTATAATAAAATTAAAGGGAATATCTCTATACGTGGGATCGACTTGAAACTGATGATATGTCTTCTGAACGTGTACCCCAAGCTGACGTAGATTGGCCATGTAATGAAGATGAATGGGCTGGATTGGACCTGACAACAGGTGGCCATCTGGCCTGGATGAGTTTTTTAACTGCCCGCCCTGGTACGGGGGAATCAATAGACCCAATCTCGCCTTCACGATGTTTTACCAAAATAATTTTTTTTTTAAAGTGGTCTTTTCCAACTAGGCCTTGATTAGGTCATAGGATCGAGTGTTTAGTTAGGGGCAAAAAAGCGGCCTCATACCTAAGTTATTATTGTCTTCTTGGTTACTGTGGCGCGTCATATGCCTGCTTCAGAATAGTTTATCCCGAGGTGGTCCTATCATTACAGTACCAATGTCAGTCTGCACATATTAATCATACTGCAGTGAGTAGGCGCCCCCACCCCTGAATACTCCGGTTTCAGTAAACGGGTGCAGATGACATTGAGAAACCGGACGTTGGTAGAGGCTTATGGGACGTAAGTTCAATGGGGACGTGTGCAAGAAGATTGATAGGAAAGCTACGGGTATTTTCCCAGCTAATGGAAGGATCTTCTCAAAGCATCGGGGGAATAGATATTGCCGTGATCAGTGTCGTTTGAAATGTGTTTACATAACATGAAAGCTACTCTGACGAGGGTGGTCCTTTCATGGAATGTGTGACGGTGATGGTATGGCCCCAGTCCCCACATGGCAGCGTGACAATGATGGGACCAGTGCTCACATGACAGCGTGACAGTGATGGGACCAGTGCTCACATGACAGCATGACAGTGATGGGGCCAGTGCTGACATGACAGCGTGACAGTGATGGGGGTCAGTGCTGACATGACAGTGTGACAGTGATGGGACCAGTGCTGAGGTGGCAGCGTGACAGTGATGGGACCAGTGCTCACATGGCAGTGTGACAGTGATGGGACCAGTGCTCACATGACAGCGTGACAGTGATGGGACCAGTGCTCACATGGCAGCGTGACAGTGATGNCAGTGATGGGGCCAGTGCTGAGGTGGCAGAGTGACAGTGATGGGACCAGTGCTGAGGTGTCAGCGTGACTGTGATGGGACCAGTGCTCACATGGCAGTGTGACATTGATGGGATGAGTGATCACATAGCAGCGTGACAATGATGGGACCAGTGCTCACATTGCAGTGTGACAGTGATGGGACCAGTGCTGAGGTGGCAGCGTGACAGTGATAGGACCAGTGCTCACATGGCAGTGTGACATTGATGGGATGAGTGATCACATAGCAGCGTGACAATGATGGGACCAGTGCTCACATAGCAGCGTGACAATGATGGGACCAGTGCTCACATGACAGCGTGACAGTGATGGGACCAGTGCTCATATGGCAGTGTGACAGTGATGGGACCAGTACTCACGTGGCAGCGTGACAGTGATGGGACCAGTGCTCACATGGCAGTGTGACATTGATGGGGGCAGTGTGACAGTGATGGGACCAGTGCTAACATGACAGTGTGACAGTGATGGGACCAGTGCTCACTTGACAGTGTAACAGTGATGGGGCAAGTGCTCGCGTGACAGTGATGGGACCAGTGCTCACATGGCAGTGTGACAGTGATGGGACCAGTGCTCACATGGCAGTGTGACAGTGATAGTACCAGTGCTCAAGGTACGGTGGCACATACTAAAGCATGTGAAACGTTGGCTGTGAAATTGTCATTCTCTAATGGAAATGTGACCATAGGTCGGTCAGTGTTATAAATCCAGGGTACACTAAAAGGACCTTCCTTTCTGAATGCAAATGACAATAAATGCCAATATGACTTACTAGAAATTATGTTAAATGCAACTATGACTGCTAAAAAAATGACAATAAATTCAACTATGACCTACTAGGAATTACAGTCCATACAACTATGAATTACTAGAATTGACAACAAATTCAACTATTTCTAACAGAACTGCCAATAAAGTCAAATACAACTAACTAGAAATGACAACGCATGCAACCAACTATGACTTAATAGAAATACTTTAAATTCAACTATTATGATTATAAATGCAACTGTTACCTAAAATGACAATAAATGCAACTCTAACTTACAAGAAATGACAATAAATGCAATTATCAATTAGAAATGACAAACAATTCAACTATAACCTACTGAAAATGACAATTAATGCAACTATTTCCAAGTACTCGTACTGTGCTGTGGGTTAATACAACCTCCCCGATAGAAGTGCACGACTAATCAATAGATCGTAATTGATATTCTACACTTTTCTCTGTTTTTGTCGTGTACGATCAAGTGTCCGGACGTGAAGCCGTCGTTATAATAGTTAATGATACTATCCGCTGACTAATGGCTCGTTCCACGGACGTCTGGGGACCCTTCTAACAGATTACATCTTAGGCCATCGACTGTCGGGAATGATTGGAACCCGACCAGTACAGCTCTGGTTTCCAGATGGCTAGTCTGTTTTCCAGTGCTGCTCAAACGCTGGGATGTGTGCCAGTGCTTCTCAAACGCTAGGCTGTGTGCCAGTGCTTCTCAAACGCTAGGCTTTGTGCCAGTGCTTCTCAAACGCAGTGCTATGTGCCAGTGCTTCTCCAACGCTAGGATGTGTGTCAATGTTTCTCAGACGCTAGCATGAGTGACAGTGCTTCTCAAACGCTGGGCTGTGAGCCAGTGCTTCTCAAACGCTAGGATGTGTTCCAATCCTTCTCGGCCCTAGGCAGTGTCCCAAACTTCTCAGATCCTAGGCTGTGTGACAGTGCTTCTCACCGGTACCTCGCCAAAATCTTCTTTTTATACTGTTTGTCGTTAAGCTTTGACACTGAAAGAAAACATGATGAATTATGATGCATGGCACTAAATGAAAATATGAAGTTGATCTGTCGTATGGAATGAAAAAATCATGGTCCTGATGTGTTACACTGAACGAAAACGTCGTTATATTGATGTGTGGTATTGTTTGAGTACACCAAAATGTCATTTTGATGTGTGTTAATGACGTGAGGAGGACAGCCCGCCGTCGCCACCACCAGTTCACCCGGCGTCCAGCACTCGTTTCTAAGTCATTCCATTGTTAGAGTGATCGGATTGTTTACTTTTGTGGCAGATACTTTAACAATCGGTGTAACACTATGAGATGATTGGCGGATCCTAAATTTACCCATTCCGAAATATCTGCAGTTATTAAGTTGAACAATACAAATGATATAACGCAGTGGTTCTCAACCTTCCTATTGCCGCGACCCATTAATACAGTTACTCATGTTGTGGTGACCCCCAACCGCAAAATTATTTTCGTTGCTACTTCATAACTGTAGAGTGTATGTGTTTTCCGATGATCTTGCGACCCCTGTGAAAGGGCCGTTCGACCCTCATAGGGGTTAGCGACCCACAGGTTGAGAACCGCTGATATAACGCCTTGCTTATTAGCAGTGAAACGAATATGAAAGCTCCTTTAACTTTTAAGCACGATTTTCTTTCTAGTTCTTGGATTATTGTACATTAAGTATTTAGTGTAATTAAAGCGTACCTACTATCATTGTTTTGTCAAGCTGTCATAAAAACTTTGAGAATCCCATCTTTATATGTACATCACAAAAACCTCCCACCGTACTCTGGTTAGCTGTGAGATGGCCCCCACGAGTCCCCACTTTGAGAATCCCATCTGTATATCAACAGCACAAAAACCTCACACCGTACTCCGGTTAGTTGTGAGATGGCCCCCACGAGTCCCCAATTTGAGAATCCCATCTGTATATCAACTGCACAAAAACCTCCCACCGTACTCTGGTTAGCTGTGAGATGGCCCCCCACGAGTCCCCACTTTGAGAATCCCATCTGTATATCAACAGCACAAAAACCTCACACCGTACTCCGGTTCGTTGTGAGATGGCCCCCACGAGTCCCCAATTTGAGAATCCCATCTGTATATCAACAGCACAAAAACCTCACACCGTACTCCGGTTAGCTGTGAGATCGCCCCAATTGCGGCCCGTGACGGCATTCGTCAGTTGGATTCTGGGCCGTGGCACTGCCACTCGCTGAGCCAAAAGGCGCGCTGGTCGACGTGATAGACTGGTCTCACCTGACGACTAACTGGAGGAGTACAAACGGGCTGCTTGATAGATCGTTTCTGGTACCTGTGCTTGGGATTACTCCAATACGACGTCACTGCATCAAACTCATAGAACGGATTGATGATTACGGCGAGACTGTGGATTACGTACCCTGCTCAAAGAGACTAAGATTATTTCAAACTTGATTATTTTGGGATAACTACGCGTGTACACCAGTGGATTACACACATCCTATGGAGTGACATGTAGGTAGTAATCGTATAGTAGCGGTGTGGCCTTGTTGACAGGTGGATAAACGATGTTGTGTCCGGTTGGGGATGTTCACATTAAACATTCTCGTGAACTTAGTCACCAGGGGGACATGTTGGTTAGGTGATAGGGACTATAGTATGTCGTTGTGTGATGTTTAGATCACGCAGATAGGGACTATAGTATGTCGTTGCGTGATGTTTAGATCACGCAAATAGGGGCTCTACAGAGTATACCGTTGTGTGATGTTTAGATCACGCAAATAGGGGCTCTACAGAGTATACCGTTGTGTGATGTTTAGATCACGCTAATAGGAGCTCTACAGAGTATAGCGTTATGTGATGTTTAGATCACGCAAATGGGGGCTCTAGTATATTCAGTACGTATAATGTATCATCGTGTGATGTTAAGTAGGGGCTCTACTACAGTATGTAAAGTGCATCATTGTAATATGTTAAGTTCCCTCAAATGTTCCACGCACTCTCACCTCACCTACAGTCTCCCCTCAGATGTTCCCTGCAGTCTCACCACAACTGTTCCCCGTAGTCTCACCTCAACTGTTCCCTGCTGTCTCACCATAACTGTTCCCCGTAGTCTCACCTCAACAGTTCCCTGCAGTCTCAACTCAACCGTCTTTTACAGTCTCAACTCAACTGTTCCCTGCCGTCTCACCTCAGCTGTTACCTGCAGTGTCACCTCAACTGTTCCCTGCCGTCTCACCTCAGCTGTTACCTGCAGTCTCACCTCAACTGTTCCCTGCAGTCTCACCTCAACTGTTCCCTGCAGTCTCAACTCAACTGTCTCCTACAGTCTCACCTCAAATGTTCCCTGCAGTCTCACTATAACTGTTCCCTGCACTCTCACGTCAACTGCTCCCTGCAGTCTCAACTGTCTCCTACAGTCTCCTCTCAAATGTTCCCTGCACTCTCACCTCAACTGTTAATTACAGTCTCCCCTTAAATGTTCCCTGTAGTCACACCACAACTGTTCCCTGCACTCTCACGTCAACTGCTCCCTGCAGTCCTGTCTCCTACAGTCTCCCCTCAAATGTTCCCTGCAGTCTCGCAACTGTTCCCTGCTCTCTTACCTCAACCCATTCCCTGCACTCTCATAACTGTTCCATTCACTCTCACCTCAACTGCTCCCTGCAGTCCCAGTTGTCTCCTTCAGTCTCCTCTCAACTGTTCCTTGCAGTCTCACAACTGTTCCCTTCACTATCACCTTAACTGGTGCCTGCAGTCTCAACTTAGTTCTGTGCAGGAATGGCGCAACTGCTCCCCCTTGGATTTATTATTATCACATCATCTCACTCAACCATTGCAAGAAAGTGATCCTTATGGGAACTCTAGTAGAATCCCAGTGTGTGTGAGATAATAAGTCTCACCTATATAAGACATAACCCGGGCTTCTAGTAGACCTAGTGTTTCAATAATATTGTGTGTTTGGGCAAGGATTCGCTTGTCTTTCCCATACCACCTACTCAGTGATTGCCATTATTTAGTTTATTCTTATTTCAATAATATAATCATTGCGTGATTTTTGGTCTGCCACTCAAGAAAGACAGTCAAATGGTGTGAAATACAATCTATTGGTGTTAATGTTAACTACAATCGATTGGTGTTAAATACTATTTATTATTATTAAATACAATCTGTGGGTGTTAAATATAATATATTGTTGTTAAATACAATCTGTTGATGTTAAATGCAATCAATTGATGCTAAATGCAATCTTTTGGTGTTAAATGCAATATATTGATGTTAAATACAATCTGTTAAATAAAATATATTCCTGTTAAATGCAATCTATTGGCGTTAAATACAATCTATTGGTGTTAAATGAATTTGTCCGGACTTTTCATTTCGTAAGACGTTTATCTATCGTCACATCAATACATTTAAAGAGCGGATGTGTTAGGTTTAGTATATCATAATCTGCAATCAGATCTTATTTGGAAATAAAATTGCTTGGCAGTTCTGAACAGAAGATAACATCCACCGAGGTAATTTTGGGCAGGTACACACACACACACACACAGTGCCTGGGCTGGGTTGAGTTGTGTTTGCGCTTGACTTCTCTCTTTCAATGTCGAGGCTTTCGGTGACTTAGCCTCCACATCCCAATATGACTCAGCTGACTTGGCTCCATGTGAAAGGATTCTTATGTCCTTGTGCGTTCGAGTGGTGAAGATGGCTTTGTGTCGTCACTGCGCCTGGCATTGACACTGTTGACAGCATGAGAATGCCAACTAATATTCGCCGAGTGGAGGTGCTTCACAATGCCGTTGAAATATCGACTATCGATTGCGCATTCTTTCAAGTGACAGTGTCCTCGAGTTGAGACTTCTATATGTTTACATTTCTAACTGGCCCAAATGATAAGGGCATAAAGCCAAGCGGTTCTCAAGTTGTTTAATGTGTTCTGCCCTCATTTAAGACTCGGAGAGAGAGAGAGAGAGGGAGAGAGACAGACACAGAAAGAGAGAGAGAGAGAGAGAGAGACTCAGAGAAAGAGTCAGAGAGATAGAGAGAGAGAGTGAGACAGAAAGAGAAGACAGACTCGGAGAAAGAGTCAGAGAGAGAGAGAGTGAGAGAGACAGACACAGAAAGAAAGACAGACTCAGATAAAGAGTCACAGAGATAGACACACACAGAGAGAGAGAAAGAGAGATCATTTCAAAACCACCCACTTCAGTGTCAATAGAAAGACCAGTGCTAGATGGTTGTCAGTAAACATCTTAACCTTAGTCTTACACTCTCTACTCCTAAAGAACATTAATCGGGAAGTGTGTTTCTTGAAATGAGTCATTCCCTTACCATTACTAAACAAATGGCCATTTATGGTTACTCGGGATTCAAACAAATATTTTCTTGACGTTTCCTGTAACTGTACACTCGTCCTATTCTTGTAACTCTTTTAGTACGTTTATGTATCACTTTGGTACGTTTATATATCGCATTGTTACATTAAATGTAGTTTAACATGTATATGTTGTAATAGGACTAATATAGTACTACATTTTTTTACAATGACTAAATACTTGTATTTCTGCATAATATAATGTGTATATTTGAATTGTGCTACAACCGGTTAGGTCACATTTATCCTAATTTGAGAACCTCTACGTAGCGAATTAATGATTTGACTTTTAAACCCGTGCAAAAAAAAAAAAAAAGAAAAAAAAAAAAAGAAACAAACCAAAAAAAGAAAAAAAAAAAAAAAAAAAAAAAAAAAAGCAACCACTCTGTGTGAGAATCATTGCTATCAATCCTATTTGTGCAACGAACTGTGCTCCGTAGATAGGCTAAACAGACACAGCATTCAGCCTGTAGGGAGAAGTGTGTTATTAATGTGTGAGCTGTATGTAAGTAACACTAGCTAACGACCACTTAACTCTGTAAGGAACGGCGCGTATGATTTCCTGGTACATTGGTCAGGAAGAGATTGGCTGGTCATGATTAGAAGAAGAGAAAAAAAAAGGGTAGGGGGGGAGTGGTGTTGTTACTTTACTGGAATGAGTGCTTCGGTGAAATTAGTACTTCAAGTTAACAATACCATAGATAGTTCATACTTAAGCACGACTCACTTGGGGCCCACGCAAATCCCATCACCTGGAATGTTATGAACACACTCGCCTTATTAATGATCTAATGACGACATTTTGAGCTACTGAACTCCCACACTATGAACGCACTATTGTGTTATGATACATACAGACAAGATTTAGCTCAGCAAATTAATCATGGCGAGCTTGACACGGTAGATTCTTTGAGGCGGTTCTAGAAATGATGGGAATGACACATAATTCTTGCACGACATTCTTAAATGACCAGTAGAAATTTATGCTGCGGTGTATTAAGATCCCCCAGAATGCACCACTGAGGCCCTTTCTATATCTCCAGGCTCCACTAATGGGCCCCCCTCGCAACACCCACGGCTCATGAAGATCCCTGCAATTTGCTTTCTATGAATGACCACCTGTTAAATTATTTATAAGATTGGTCATGGATTCTTCTAGCCTGGTGATTCCCAAATTGATTCTTCTTTTGCTTGGTGACTTCCATATTAATTCTCCTATTGACAGGTGACTCCCTAATTGATTCTCCTATTGCTTGGTGATTCCCAAATTGATTCTTCTATTGCTTGGTGACTCCAACATTGATTCTCTATATAGACTGGTGACTCCCAAATTGATTCTCCTATTGCTTGGTGACTTCCATATTGATTCTCCTATTGTCTGGTGATTCCCAAATTGATTCTCCTATTGCTTGGTGATTCCCGAATTGATTCTCCTATTGCTTGGTGACTCCCAAATTGACTCTCCTATTGACTGCTGACTTCCAAATTGAATCTCCTGTTGCTTGGTGATTCCAAAATTGATTGTCCTATTGACAGGTGACTCCCAAATTGATTGTCCTATTGCTTGGTGACTCCCAAATTGATTCTCCTATTGACAGGTGACTCCCTAATTGATTCTCCTTTTGCTTTGTGACTTCCATATTGATTCTCCTATTGACAGGTGATTCCCTAATTGATTCTCCTATTGCTTGGTGATTCCCAAATTGATTCTCATATTGCTTGGTGACTCCCAAATTGATTCTCCCATTGACTGGTGACTTCCATATTAATTCTCCTATTGCTTGGTGACTCCCATATTGATTCTCCTATTGACTGGTGACTCTCATATTAATTCATCTATTGACTCCCATATTGTTAATGAAATATTGTGAATGTCAAAAGGCGTGAATAAACCATGCGTGACGAATTGTTGTATTTATATCATCTACCTTCTTCATCTTGTTACGAGTTGACATCTCTGGCAGATGAGTCACGCGAGGGTAATAAAAATACTCCTTTATGAATGCAACAAAGACCAGTGGTTCTCAAACTTCTTTTTTTTTCGATCACCGCCTTCTTGGCGCCATAAACTCATCAGCCACCCGTGTTATCCCAACAATAGCATTATTCGGGCTAGTAGTTTGCACAACGTTATAAATAAGATAACACAATAAATGTGTAAAAAAACAAAAAATCAGGTCAAATTACAACAAAAGCTTTTTAATTTAAATTATTTCAAGAACTAACTGGTTACTAATACATAGATACTACAACTTTCTATAGAGAGGATTAAGCTAAAGCTTTATGTATTACAGGATGACTTAGTCATAGTAACTAACTTGTAAACTGCGAAACTAGTCTTTAATGCTTTGAATTGGATATGGAAGTTATACCTTTAGTCCAACGTCTGGTAACTTAACAGGACTCTTAAATGAGCAAGTACAGAAATCTGAAAATAATTGCTGGAAAGTTCAACAACCACATTAAAACCGCATTCAGTAAAATATCAAATAAAAATGATTTTAAAAAAAAAAAAGAAAAGAAAAAAAGAAGAAGAAGAAAAAAAAGGCATCCAAACCGCTTCGCACAATTCTTGATATTGACACTAAATTTCAATTAAGGTAACGAAATGATCTGGTAAGAGTCTTTGAACTTTGACTGCAGCTCAACATCATCTTGAAACCCTTGATAGATCGCCATCCAAAGTCATCAACTGCACCCTTACTTGAAAATGACAGCACCAACCCGTTGTAATGGTGACCTTTCCTAATGAACTGGTCCTGTTGTCAATACAATTCAAACTCATCCACAGTCACACCATGCGCTAAAAAAGTGATACTCTTCGTAATAAATGACACTTATTAGACTTCTGAATGGTGACAAACTCCCATGGAAACAAACACTCTTTGAACAATAGTTAGATTTCACCTCATATAGACTTAATGCATTCTATTATTTCTGTGTCCAGTGAATGTGTGGAGGAATGTATCGACATGTCCTATGGATGAAATGCATGTTCTAGCATTGACTGATTTATTTCTCTTGGCTAAGTCATCATGTCTTCAATAGCCACCTGTAGTGTTTGATAGATCAAAGGATTCTCATTTTGGGAAAGTTTGTATAACCTCTAACCCAGGAATAATGTTCAATGTCAGCATTGGAAAAAGAATCGTATCGATGTTTACAATAGTAATTCATTAAAGACCATATACAAGTCCTCATCGCCCCCCTCTCTACTCCGAACACCCCCCTCTGTAGTCCCAACACCCCCCTCTGTAGTCCCAACACCCCCTCTGTAGTCCCAACACCCCCTCTGTAGTCCCAACACCCCCTCTGTAGTCCCAATACCCCCTCTAGTCTCGACAACCCCCTCTGTAGTCCCAACAACTCCTCCCCTCTGTCGTCCCAACACCCCCCCTGTTGTCTCAACAACCCTCTCTGCAGTCCCAACACCTCCTCCCCTCTGTAGTCCTAACCCCCCCCCCCCCCCTTAAATCGAATGAACATTGTGCCGCCCCTTGCGTCCTCCGCTCACTTTGAGAATCACTGACATAGACTTAGAATTATTAAATCTGCCTCCTACCAAAATAGCACGGCTCACAAATAACTCTTCCTTGCGACCCTGCATGAAAGTGTGATATATGCACAGTTCGGTATTATTGTACCTCTCATAAGACTGGTAGATTGTACCTCCCGTTGGGTATGACTGGTAAATGGTATCTTCCGTTGGGTACGACTGGTAGATTATACCTTCCGCTAGGTACGACTGGTAGATTATACCTTCCGCTAGGTACGACTGGTAGATTATACCTTCCGCTAGGTACGACTGGTAGATTATACATTCCGCTAGGTACGACTGGTAGATTGTGCCTTCCGCTAGGTACGACTGGTAGATTATACCTTCCGCTAGGTACGACTGGTAGATTGTACCTTCCGCTAGGTACGACTGGTAGATTGTACGACTGGTAGATTGTACCTTCCGCTAGGTACGACTGGTAGATTGTACCTTCCGCTAGGTACGACTGGTAGATTGTACGACTGGTAGATTGTACGACTGGTAGATTGTACCTTCCGCTAGGTACGACTGGTAGATTGTACCTCCCACAAAACAGGTGGATTATACATCCCGTACGTTACGACAGATAGATGTGTCTAAAACATTCCACTGACTCCAGACGTGCAACAGGATTGTACTTTTAATGACTTGAAGAGCCCCAGGAAACACACCTGAAACCTAAGCCGTGATGATATCGTGTGGCGATGTTCTCTCGCTTGCCGTGGATCATCTGTGCGGACATTAATCGGGCAGTTGGAGTGTTGGAAATTATGCCAGCCTAAGGTTAGCGTGTAAGAAGAATCTAATTAAGGGAGAGGATTTGGTGGTGGTGTCCCTACTCAATCATGGCCTTCATCTTACCACGACAGTGGATGGTGGTGTCACTACTCAATCATCTGCCTTCATTTTACCACGACAGGGGGTGTTGGTGTCACTACTCAATCATCTGCCTTCATCTTACCACGACCGTGGGTGTTGGTGTCACTACTCAATCATCTGCTTTCATCCTACCACGACAGTAGATGGTGGTGGTGTCCCTACTAAATCATGGCCTTCATCTTACCACGACAGTGTATGGTGGTGTCAATTCTCAATCATCTGCCTTCATCTTACCACGACAGTGGATGGTGGTGTCACTACTCAATCATCTGCCTTCATCTTACCACGACAGTGGGTGGTGGTGTCACTACTCAATCATCTACCTTCATCTTACCACGACAGTAGGTGTTGGTGTCACTACTCAATCATCTGCCTTCATTCTACCACGACAGTGGATGGTGGTGGTGTCCCTACTAAATCATGGCCTTCATCTTACCACGACAGTGGGTGTTGGTGTCACTACTCAATCATCTGCTTTCATCTTACCACGACAGTGGGTGTTGGTGTCACTACTCAATCATCTACCTTCATCTTACCACGACAGTGGGTGGTGGTGTCACTACTCAATCATCTACCTTCATCTTACCACGACAGTGGGTGTTGGTGTCACTACTCAATCATCTACCTTCATCTTACCACGACAGTGGGTGTTGGTGTCACTACTCAATCATCTGCCTTCATCCTACCACGACAGTGGATGGTGGTGGTGTCCCTACTAAATCATGGCCTTCATCTTACCACGACAGTGGGTGTTGGTGTCACTACTCAATTATCTGCCTTCATCTTACCATGGCAGTGGATGGTGGTGTCACTACTCAATCATCTGCCTTCATCTTACCAAGACAGGGGGGGGGGGCCAACTCCCTTCACGTACAACCAAAGGTCGTAACTATCAAAGTTGGTGGTGGTGTCCCTACTAAATCATGGCCTTCATCTTACCACGACAGTAGGTGTTGGTGTCACTACTCAATTATCTGCCTTCATCTTACCATGGCAGTGGATGGTGGTGTCACTACTCAATCATCTGCCTTCATCTTACCAAGACAGGGGGGGGGGGGTCAACTCACTTCAAGTACAACCAAAGGGCGTAACTATCAGAGTGCATCTCCCAAGCTATTGGATCTTAACGGAGAATAACGGATTTAAACTAAGATCAAGCAGATTTACACTAAGAATAACAGATTTTTTAAACTAAGGCACTAAGAATAACATATTTTTAAAATAAGGCACTTAGAATAAAAGATTTTTAAACAAAGTACAGTAATATTTAGACTAAGAAAAACATGTTTTTAAATTAAGCCAGTAAGATTTGCACTAAGAATAACAGATTGGAACCAAGACAGACATATTATATTAAGAATAATGATTTTGATCACCAGACAGTGGCTGCCAACAAAAACTTAAGGCATACCCTGAACGGAGCTCTCTCGCTTTCTAACTTGTATATTTTTGTATATCAAGTGTTACTTTCAGTTGAACTTCTCCAGGCGTGTTATTTGTTAGTGTGTCTGACTTTTTGATGCAATCTTGTAGTCAGATGATCTTATAAATGGAGGTCTTCTCCTGGCATGTTAGTGTGTCTGACAGTTTGATGCAATCTTGTAGTCAGATGATCTTATAAATGGAGGTCTTCTCTTGGCATGTTAGTGTGTCTGACATTTTGATGCAATCTTGAGGTTAGATTATCTTTCCATATGAATATATCATATTTTACAGTGGATGGTAGTTAAAGGGTGAATAGAAGGGTGATAAGGAGTCGAATGGGTTGAGGAGGAATGAGTCGGAGTCGAATGGGTTGAGGAGGAATGAGTCTAGAGGGAAGGGGTAGGCGTATGGTGAGGTCTTGGGGTTGGAGAGGGTTGGCAAGATCTTTTACAAGGTTTAGTGTAGTCAATGGGATGACAAGGATGGGCGCATGACATATCCAAGATTCCGTTGCCACTCTATGGGTTCATTTGAAAAGCAGTTGAGCGGCTGTATCTTATAAATATAGTTTCCGCTGTCTTAGCTTGTTTGGTCAACTTTAAAAACATATTTCTTATATTTCTCTTTGAATTATCTGCTGCGACGATTGTATACAATAGTTTTATTGAGAATTTCTTTGCACAAATTGTAATCTCTAACTCGCTAGATCTTCATTCCAATGGATATAGTGTACAAAATGTTAAAGCCCTATAGTTGTCATAGTGTACGTCATCTCTAGCTCGCTAGATCTTCCTTCCCATGGCCATAGTGTACAAAATGTTAAAGCCCTATGGTTGTCATAGTGCACGTCATCTCTAACTCGCTAGATCTTCCTTCCCGTGGCCATAGTGTACAAAATGTTAAAGCCCTATGGTTGTCATAGTGCACGTCATCTCTAACTCGCTAGATCTTCCTTCTCATGGCCATAGTGTACAAAATGTTAAAGCCCTATGGTTGTCATAGTGCACGTCATCTCTAACTCGCTAGATCTTCCTTCCCGTGGCCATAGTGTACAAAATGTTAAAGCCCTATGGTTGTCATAGTGCACGTCATCTCTAACTCGCTAGATCTTCCTTCTCATGGCCATAGTGTACAAAATGTTAAAGCCCTATGGTTGTCATAGTGCACGTCATCTCTAACTCGCTAGATCTTCCTTCCCGTGGCCATAGTGTACAAAATGTTAAAGCCCTATGGTTGTCATAGTGCACGTCATCTCTAGCTCGCTAGATCTTCCTTCCCGTGGCCATAGTGTAAAGCCCTATGGTTGTCATAGTGCACGTCATCTCTAGCTCGCTAGATCTTCCTTCTCATGGCCATAGTGTAAAGCCCTATGGTTGTCATAGTGCACGTCATCTCTAGCTCGCTAGATCTTCCTTCCCGTGTACAAAATGTTAAAGCCCTATAAAACAGCATTCCTTAACATCCGGTGTTAAGGTAACGAGGAACCACGTCTTAAAACTTGTTGTTGAGCGGATTGTTTATATCTGACTGGGTGGGGCTGTAATCATCGTGTGTGCTGGTGTCGTCATTGGGCTGGTGTCTTCATTGTACAGGCTAGTGACTTCGTTGCTGTACAACCTAGTGTCTTCATTGTTGTACAACCTAGTGTCTCCATTGTACAGGCTAGTGTCTTCATTGTTGTACAACCTAGTGTCTCCATTTTACAGGCTAGTGTCTTCATTGTTGTACAACCTAGTGTCTCCATTGTACAGGCTAGTGCCTTCATTGTACAGGCTAGTGTCTTCGGTGTTCAAGCTAATGTCTTCATAATCATTGTACTGGCTAGTGTCATCACTGTGTATGTGCTTTGATTGCTTGTTGTGAGCTGATTGATTGCTCCGTTTGAACGGATTGATTGCTCTGTGTGAACTGATTGATTGCTCCGTTTGAACGGATTGATTGCTCTCTGTGAACTGATTGATTGCTCCGTTTGAACGGATTGATTGCTCTCTGTGGACTGATTGATTGCTCCGTTTGAACGGATTGATTGCTCTGTGTGAACTGATTGATTGCTCCGTTTGAACTGATTGATTGCTCTCTGTGAACTGATTGATTGCTCGGTATAGAGTGTAGATGAAACAACCTGGGTTCTCAAGTATGGTAAACATTACTGTTATATAACCATTTGAAGACTTTTCTGTTTAGGACGAAAAAAATAGATAATAAAGGAGTTTTGATTGTAATGTGTAGCTCCGTAATCAAGAAAATCAATAGTGACATGATGACTATCGCACGTGAGGGGGGGGGGAGCTGCCGTGTGATAGCAGTTAAGAAAAATGTGTGGATTTATTCAAGGACAACCGATTATTGACATAGGCTACTGAATTCACCTCACCTAAATTCACCTCACCTAAATTCACCTCTGCTGTATTCGCCTAACCTGAATTCACCTCACCTGTGTTCACTTTACCTGAATTCACCTCACCTGTATTCACCTGATGTATCCCCAGCTATTAACAAAAGTGACATTTTCAGTGAGTTTTAATTCTATTGACCATGTTCATGCAACAGGTGTTTGAATATATCCCGAGGACACTGTGTAGTGTACTACTAACTAACCTTGTAAGGTAAAGGGAAAGGGGGGGGGGGATGAAAGTCAGTGCTTCTTACGTTATTTCATATAATACAACGGGACGGGATTCAATTAGACTGCATTTCTCTGTTGTCAGTCTCACCGTTTAAACAAGACCCGTTGCTAACCAATGGCAGGGAATGGCAGATGTACACATTCCCTTCACACTCTCTCCCCTCCAATGACGACCATGTATAACAGTAGTGAGAGCACACCAGTAGTTTTTGGTGCATTTCAAATGTATTCCTGGTGGTTTGAAAAGATGGACGAGTGGAGCAAAATGGCACAAAGGTCAAGCTCTGTTGCCCTAGCTTTAAACAGGAATCTGAAATGAAAATAATACTTCCAGAATGTGAGAAGCCCTGTTTTCCATGGCCTGTGGACTGGATGATTGACACATTGATCAAACACGGGGGCGTGGTTAGATTGATTGAGGCCACATTAAACACTATTTGATTGCATTAGACCAGGAATGTTGTAATGGTGTGTACAACCTTCACCCCCCCCCCCGATCTCTTAGTTAAACCTTTTCCCTATAACCTTCCTCTTCCCCATCATTATGTGCCTGGTACACTTCCTCTGCCAGATGTCTTTTCTCTCTTCTCTGCTTCATTCAAACTCCATTACGCCCCCCCCCTTTAATTCTGTTGAAACTATACACACCGTTTTTTTTTTCCTTTCTTATTTTACAGTACATTGTCATGTCTCAGGTTAGTTCCATGATGTCGTACCGCCGTTACTAATCAATAGCTCTATCGCAACTCAAATAACTTCTCTACCCCCCCCCCCCCCCC
>CAXITT010000097.1:47921-160452 GCA_964033795.1 Lymnaea stagnalis | reverse complement strand
GAAACTGTTATTGTCGTCATGTGACGCTCGCCTTGCCAGCACGGCTGAGATGGCTTTCAGAAACTGTTATTGTCGTCATGTGACGCTCGCCTTGCCAGCACGGCTGAGATGGCTTTCAGAAGCTATTGTCGTCATGTGACGCTCGCCTTGCCAGCACGGCTGAGATGGCTTTCAGAAGCTGTTATTGTCGTCATGTGACGCTCGCCTTGCCAGCACGGCTGAGATGGCTTTCAGAAGCTGTTATTGTTTTCATTGAAAAGAAGGGAGAAGGTTGAGAGGGGCGGGGCAAAGAGGGGCGGGGCAAACAGGGACGGGGAGGGCGGCGTTTTACTCGGTTTTTTTCTTGATGTCCTGTTTGAATGGCAATGAATGTCCTGTTTGAATGTCAATGAATGTCCTGTTTGAATGGCAATGAATGTCCTGTTTGAATGTCAATGAATGTCCTGTTTGAATGGCAATGAATGTCCTGTTTGAATGGCAATGAATGTCCTGTTTGAATGTCAATGAATGTCCTGTTTGAATGGCTATGAATGTCCTGTTTGAATGGCAATGAATGTCCTGTTTGAATGGCAATGAATGTCCTGTTTGAAAGGCAATGAATGTCCTGTTTGAATGGCAATGAATGTCCTGTTTGAATGGCAATGAATGTCCTGTTTGAATGGCTATGAATGTCCTGTTTGAATGGCAATGAATGTCCTGTTTGAATGGCAATGAATGTCCTGTTCAGACCTGTTTGCTCTCAAACGCTTAAAATCGTACAATATCATCACAAAATTGTTCAGTACCTTATATTTATAGTAAAAAATAAACATACAGTATATATAATGTTTTATACCTCAAAATCGTACATTGTACGCCAAAATCGTAAGAGTAAACAGGTCTGCCTGTTTGAATGGCAATGAATGTCCTGTTTGAATGGCAATGAATGTCCTGTTTGAATGGCAATGAATGTCCTGTTATGTTTCATGGAGAATATAATAACTCGCGTGTTGTTAAGTAAGGGCCTCATTGGAATAGCTATCACATAACTGCTGGACTATTGTATTGACCGGTGCTTTAAACAGAATGATAGGACGCAAGGACAGAAATAAAGTGATGATCTAGATTCTGAAACAGGGGTCGGCAACCTTTTTGTAACAAACTGTGCCAAAGTATAATTTCTAATATATTATCGCACTACAAGTCTTTCTTGTAAGAAGCATTTTAATAGTCATTAATTTTTAATTTTTTTTTTTGGTCGTTGGCTTGTCATTGAACGTCGCTCTGTGTGCAGCGAGTCTGGCATGTCGTAGCTAGTGTTATAGCCCCGCGGGGCGGGGCGAGAATTTTTGCCGAACCCCCCCCCCCCCCCCCCCCCCCCTATCTCCCAAATCTCTCTATTGCCTCATCTGTTCACAATCCTTTCAGTACCAGGTACCCCAACAGTACCATGATTCAAATCAATATATCCCTGTCTAATCAATAAATCTTTATCTCTATCGCACCTTCTCACTTCTCATCTCATTCACATCATCAACCCTCTACTACTGCATCCCTTGACACCCTCCTCAAACCAGCCCCCTCCATCAACCAGCCCCTCCCCAACAGTTCCCATCGAGCCCTATCAACACGTGCGGGCCTCCTGTTCTCCCCCATCCCGTGGTCTACTTGAGCTCCAGGTTTACCACTGGATAGGGCCGAACCATCTCTGGGGGTTATACGCCAGTAAACTACATGTTGTGTTAACCTTTCCTACCTTGTGATGCAAGGGTCAGACGTTTGAGCTTTTAACTATCTGGATGTCACGGTGTCGTCATGTGATGCTCGCCTTGCAGCACGGCTGAGATGGCTTTTAGAAACTGTTATTGTCTTCATGTGACGCTCGCCTTGCCAGCACGGCTGAGATGGCTTTTAGAAACTGTTATTGTCTTCATGTGACGCTCGCCTTGCCAGCACGGCTGAGATGGCTTTCAGAAACTGTTATTGACGTCATGTGACGCTCGCCTTGCCAGCACGGCTGAGATGGCTTTCAGAAACTGTTATTGACGTCATGTGACGCTCGCCTTGCCAGCACGGCTGAGATGGCTTTCAGAAACTGTTATTGTCGTCATGTGACGCTCGCCTTGCCAGCACGGCTGAGATGGCTTTAAAGAAACTGTTATTGTCGTCATGTNCCCCCCCCCCCCCCTTTTTGGCACTAACTCTTTAATCAGGTTGGTAAAGAAATCCAGAAATACTTGACCGCTTTTGATCATTTTAATTGAGATCCATTGGACCACACAGGCTGCTGTCTAGAACTAATACACGGCAATCTTATCACCTCTTTAATCCATCCCCCAGACACACCTCTTTAATCCATGCCCCAGTCACCTCTCTAATCCACTGGCTGGATCAAATGACTAAAACCATGTTAGGAATGAAGGTTCCCAGTGAAGCCCACTCCACTGCACCCATCAGGCTCTAGGTGCCAAGAGTGGTATTGATGCATCTGGCACCACCAGCACATTCCTCGGTACCATCACCTGACCTATATTATTCATTGTGAAAATGTGGCCTGATTAAGTAACCTCAGGGAATATCTTTCTCTAGGGTGTGTTTCAAGTAGCAGACAGACCTTGTGTTTTAGGTTATTGCTTTCTTTCTCAACCCACAAATCATTGATTGGGCTGGAGCATACTGTGCATCATATTATACAGTACTTCTCAATAATGAGATGATCTTCCCACGGATAATTTACTTTGTAAAATAGTATAATAAATATTTGAGGATTGTAATTGGAATTTAATTCTTTTCAATTATCAGAGAAGGGATTTAAAGAAACTGAAGGTAAAAAAAAAATATATTTATATAGGTAAAGCTTATACAAGGAAATTTGATCCCATTGCTGATTGCAATAGGTGGGGTTTGATTATGGCATACTGTAAACAAAGCTGTTTTTCCAGCTGTACTCCCCACAGTATGTTTGTTTACATTGGTTATATACAACTCATAAGTTGAGGCGGCTTGACATACCTTTCCATATTTATAGTTAAGTGTAATATGCCAAATTCAGGTGTGGTAGTTCTAAGAGCATTTGGATATCTGTGCAGAAATGTATCTTTAAAAACTTTTTGTGAATTTGTTTTGTATATTCTTATTTATAATGTGAATATTTATTTTATTCCAGCTGGATCCTATGTAGCCTTGACCTTGTTAGGAAAGCCAAACCTCTCCAGTATTGCCTCCCCTAATTCCACCATTAGCACCAATCGAGTGTCGGTCAACGCAGGGCGGGTTACTGCCCCGCAACCCGTTGATGTAAGTATAGGATTGACTTTTCAATAAGGATTTTTTAGTTTGTGATTGTCATTTCATTAATTTTCACGCATATTTTCTTTCAAAGTGGTATTTAAGGCAGAGAGGACCGCTTATGCATGAATATTTAGTGATTCATTACTGGTTTGGATTTGGTATATGCTAGGAGTTTGGTTAATTTCATTAGTATTAGACATTAGGTTTAGGATCATCTAGTTTTAGAATTTACTAGCTTTAGGGTTCATTTGATTTAGGATTTACTAGTTATAGGTTTCACCAGTTTTAGGGCTTACTAGCTTTTGTGATTTATTAGATTTAGGGCTCACTGGATTTAGCATTTATTAGATTTAGGGCTCACTTGATTTAGCATTTATTAGATTTAGGGCTCAGTAGATCTGGAATTTATTAGATTTAGGGCTCACTAGATTTAGGCTTTATTAAATTTAGGCCTCACTAGATTTAGCATTTATTAGATTTAGGGCTCACCAGATTTGGGATTTATTAGAATTGGGGCTGATTAGATTTAGCATTTATTAGATTTAGGGCTGATTAGATTTAGGATTTATTAGATTTAGGGCTGATTAGATTTAGGATTTATTAGATTTAGGGCTGATTAGATTTAGCATTTATTAGTTTAGATTCACTAGCTTTAAGGCTGACCATCCTTAAGGTTTATCCTGCATGCTCACTGCCAGAAGCTGTCCCACATTCATAAGGTATCACCTAACTGAATGTAATATGGTACTAAAATTATCATTGCTGACCAGTCTGTCATTGTTTCATTCTGTCCCCTCAACAAATTGGTCCCATGCACTCTTGAGTGTAGTTTCTGTTCAGGACTACATATTGGTCCCATGCCCCCTCAACTGAGTGTATTGTTGTTCATCTGTCAACATCGACTAGGACCATCCAGTCATCCGGTTGGGGGGAGGGAGGGTTACAGTGAGTTCGTAGATGGCTTGCTAGTCCGATCCATGCTCCGTATAATCGATCCATGCTCGGTATAATCTCTGCCATCGCGGACAAGGGATAGTTGCTGCAGTCGGTGATCTAATGTTGCTCTTTCAGGCTAGCCTGCATGTCTCGGCTGTGGCTATCCTACTGGCTTCAGGAGATTTAGCTCCCTTCTTGACAGCTAATCTTTATCTGGCCCTGTCCTGGGCTGTTTGCACCCATTCAGTCGGGTTGATGCTGCAGGCCTTTAGTGCCGCCTTCAGTGAGACTTTTTAACGCTTTTTTTTACCTCCTTGGGAGCACTTGCCTATCGTGAATTCTACGAAGAATATCTGTTTAGGGAGCCGGTGGCCTTCCATACTGGCTACATGTCCCATTCAACGGAGTTGAGACTGCATCAGGGTGGTGGAGATACTAGTGTAGTTTCTGTTCAGGGCTACACATTTTTCTCATGCCCCCTCAACAGAGTGTAGTTTCTGTTTAGGACTACAAATTGGTTTCAAAGGTTGAGCTAGAACCAACAACATAGACATGATATTCTGCTAGGTGAATGGGCTAGCTGCATGATAACTGTAACAAAGATAAACCCCATTTAACTATACATCATGACCATTGAATGGGTTGCTTTTTAAGTTGTCATGCAAAATACATCGCAACTTGTTCTGAATGATAAAACTAAAGTATTGGAATAGATAAGATGGAGCAGTAGTGTTTGTGTTCAAAAATGAATACTTAACTACTTCACATGTGTGACTGGCTTAACATATTTTTCTTCAGATACCGTTGGTCTTGTTTAGTTTATATATTCCTATTATTGGCTTGAAGTTGATTCTATATAGACATATGGCTAGACTGTGATGGTATGATTCTAAATAAACATTTAATCTAGACTGTGATGAAATGATTCTAAATAGACATTTAATCTAGACTATGTTTGAATGATTCTACACGAATTTAATCTGGACAGTGATGGAATGATTCTACATAGACTTTTGATCTAGAGTGATGAGTTATATATAGACATTTAAGCTTAACTGTAATGAATGATTCTTTATAGACATTTAAACTTAAACTTCGATGAATAACTAATGTATTTCAACAGCCTGACAAAGACAAAGAATTATGGCAGCAAAAAGTTGTAATGACTCGGACCATGTTCGAGACGGCCAAGGAAGATTTCGACAAACTCCAAAAGCTCTACGTGAGCAAGCCATCAGAGAAGCTGCATGCTCAGTTGCTTGAGAAGGAGAGAACAGTCAAGACGTTGGACAACCAGTTGAAACAGTTGACAGGAGGAGGAGACGAGACTTCAGGGGTGAGGGTCTCATAGAGTTAGCTTCATTAGGGACATCTTTGATATTTTTAGCATTCATCACTGGTAAAGGCATAGTATATTTTAGCTTCACTGGGGTCATCTTTGATATTTTAATTTTATACTTTGATATTTTATATCTTGTAAGTTTAATATCTTGTAAGTTTACTTTTAACATCACTCTTTAAATCTTTTGTCAAAAAGGGCATGTAAAATTTAATTGAATTATAAAATTAATCTAAATGATCAAAGATTTTTTCGTGTGGCATTTTGTGTCCATAGAAAACATGTGTTTTATGCAAACTGTGATTTAAATTTAAATATTTCTGTTGATGGATGTCGATAAAGCCTAATATTACTACCAGCTTCGTTGCTATTTAATCCATCTTTTGTTGTTTTGAATAGCAGCTAACCACGAAATTTGTTGCCAGGCATTTTGTGATAACTTTTGACCATGGCTATTTAATCACAGTTGAATAATATTTGTTATCTGAACATATTGAATGTTGTCCATTTGAGGATCTGTGGCTATTACACTGCAGTTTTACAGATTCCTATGTTTCATTAACATAATAAAATATAGTTTGTTTGTCTGTCTTGACAAAGTTGTTGAGCTTACCTTTAACTCATAACCTTAATTTTCACCGTAAGAAAAGGGATTTGGTAATTTTGTTATAATAAATAGGAATATTGGCTAATGCTAGTCATTGATCGATGGTAATATTTTAAAGAACACTGCACTACTGCACTATTCTGTCTTAGTATTGATGACTGATAGCAATGTAACCGCTGTTTCTAAAAATTTAGATGGCATAATGATCTTCACTGGGTTATTTTGAACTGACAAATAGGAATTAAGTTGTTGCCTAATGTTGATATTGCACCACCAGCTTGGAACGTGTAACTTGTAAAAATATTTATTTTCTAAATCCAGTAGAAAAACTGTACAAAGCCTGTAAAGCCATATAACTTGGTAAATGCATAAAAAGTACGGGTTTACTGTAAAGGTTTTCATGTATGACCTTTTCATCCAACATTACTCTTAAACTAATCAGTACATTATTCTTGGATGTCCAGATAATAAGAAAATAGAAGATGTTTTTAGTTGGTATCAGTCACTAAGCAAATCATTATTATTATTATTAATAGATAAGATTAACATCTATAGGAGCCATCTTATCTTAAATGCACCTATACTTTGATGGTAAAGGTACCATCAACAACTGCAAACAAAAATAAAAAATCTGTGATTCGTATCATCTATTTATAAAATTTTGCAACACAACTGTGCAAGTTCCACGGCACATCAAAGTGCCCCAAAACAAAAAAGTGCCCCAACACACTGGTTGAAAACTGCAGTTCTAAACAATGCACCCTCTACATTTTAAATCAGTCACACCATCAAGTAAGCTATTTGTGGACCCAGTTTTATTGTTATTAGCAAAGCTCTAAGATATGTATCCTTGTTATAGACGTCTATTGTAAAATCTCCAGATGATTTGTCAGTCATATTTCAAGTTAAAGAGAATGACTAAAATAAAGAGAAAATGCCACCAGATGGTCACAGCCCCCCTACTAAATATTCCTTGTCTCTTTCTCCTGTTATTCTAGTCTCCCAGTCTGGTGCCAGTGTCCCATCGTATCTCTGACTCTGAACATGGAGGTCTAGATCACACATGGGTAAGTTGACTACATCTTGTGGCCACATGTTTTTGTGGTTTTTGCTTGATTCCATGCTGGGCCTGTGATTGTTGTGCATTATGTAAACAAGATTTGTATCCTAACTTTACAATATCATCTTGTCAGCAGAAAGGTGCTGACTTCATTATAGTTATTTACTAAGGTTTGTGACCTTCTGGGCTCACAAGGGGACAATGTGGACATATTGAATAATTGAACTTTCTTCACCAGAGCATAGAGTTGATCTTCAGTAAATATGGCTATAAAGCTTTAACAAATAGTTGTCTATACCTGATCTTATTACCTGTTCTAGATCTCTTCTTCTTATATCAAGATCTTTCATTTATTCCACTAAACCTACTCAGTTGTTTAAAAAACAAAAACAATTCTGAACAACTAGTTGTAAATGTTCATCTTTGTTCCCAACATTAACAAGACACTACCAATTAAACTGAATACACAAACCTGTATGGGTATGTTGGGTTCTAAACCAACCTACCATGTTTGTTTACTGAATGCCACTTGTAATCATCTCAGGATGTTGTATGTTGTGATGACTGTTGTGTATTGGTTATCTAAACCACCATTACAAGTTAACTTAGAAAAAAAAATTAAGCAGTAGGCCTACTTAATTTACTCTGTCCTATTTAAGAACATCCATCAGCAGGCTTACTTAATTTACTCTGTCCTATTTAAGAACATACATAAGTAGGCCTACTTAATTTACTTTGTCTTGTGTAAGAACATCCATCAGTAGGCCAACTTAATTTACTCTGTCATATGTCCAGGGAAAATTTAATACTTCAATACATTTTATTACAGATTTAATTCCATATCTTTCATTTTTGTCTGTCTTTGAATATCCTTTTGACTTTGAAATATAGTTTGTTTTTTTTTGTTTCTTTTTTAAAAAAGCTTTACTTCATTTGTTTCAGATTTGGATCTTTATTACATGCTCTTGTATTATTTTTATCTTAATTATTCTTTGATTGCCCCAGAGGTTCCCATATTTTGTCAATAGTCACAAATATGACCTCATTGTGCACATGAAAGATAAAGTGTTGCTTTTGCAATTTTATTCATGGATACAAACCACCTTATGAAGAGAGGAAAGAAACAACAACCAACAGTTTAAATATTTTAATAGGAGTTAAAACACCCCCACACACCCTTCCCAACTTGGCACTGCATTGATTTTTAAAACAAAATTATTGCTGTGCAAGTGAGTTGTGGTGGTGTTGATGTCATGCTTAAATACATTACTGGAATTTCATAGACAACTTTTGGGAACCTCTGGTTGAGTTATTTTCTTAGAGAAATATTATTTCTTAATGTATAGGATGCAATGAAATACTGTGTTGAATAACTACATACACAGAAGACTAATTCCAATACTACTACTACTAATTGTTGTGGAAATGTGTAGATAGTACTCCTCTATACAAACCAACAGTTTGGTGATCTAACTCAACTTTTTTCAGTTTGGCAGTTATAGATTTGTGTAGCCATAAGCAAGAACTAATGTTGTGTCATAGTTAGACATTATCAGCTTTGGTTCTAATAGGAATTATCCCATCAGTGTTATAACCACCTGTCATGTTAGAATGGCCATACACAACTCTGTCAATCCCCAAGTGTGTAAACACAAGTCAGTTATTTAGTGTGCTACAGTCTTATCACTGTTTACAGATGCATAATGTCATTCTCATTCACCCATGTTGATGACCTCACCCAATGGTTATAGAAACTGAGGCTTTGCAAGTCAGCTTGTAAGCCACATGATATGAGATAGAAAGATAGACAATGTAATAGCATTAATCATGAATAGCTTAGAGATGTGGATCTCACAAATAAGTGCTGTAATATAACTGTCTAGAGATAGGTTTACCCTCGCAATAGCTGTCCAGAGATATGTCTACCTCACTATTACAATGTTGTTTAGTGTCACTTCCACTCTAAGGAGTGACACTTCTCCACAGTACCATTTGTTCTACAACTTCTTAATTTTTGTGAACTAGCAGCAGATGCCTGGGCCCCCTCCCAACATTAAACACACCAAGCAGAGTTCAGTTCCCTCCCTGGTCTATAAGACTCCAGATGGTGGCCCTGCCGACATGCGCTACGCCCCAGTGGCCCGATCCAAGTCTGACGCTCAAACCAGGAAATCAAAAGCCGCCTCTACTTTCTACGTCGGCTTCCATGGCGCCAATGATTCAGAGGTAGTTGACTCCTAGACTGTATTGTTTGCTAGATTTGTTCACGGCTCACCACCAGACTCACCAGCACCTTTTACTTACACTGAAATACTGGGCCCTGGACAACACTTTCCTGTGCACCCTGGCTTCTAGCACTCTACAAAATTCTTATCATTAAGATCTTATGAAATTTTTGTTTATGTTAATGAGCTTATTTTTTAAATCAAATTTCTCAATGAGAATATTATTTAAATATTTAAACTATTCTAAAAACCATGTTCAAGTCACTTATAAGTTAATTTTATTTGGGCCAAAATAAAATTTCATTTAGGCAGTATATTATCTTTTTAAAAAGTTTTTTCTTTTCTTTGGCCAAATATCAAAATATTAGTGAATGTCAAGGCTAAATCCCTTAAGTTGAGAAAGTTAAAGACAGTAGTTGTGGAGCAAGTTATGTAACTTGAAACATTATAGTTCACACAGTGTTTTTTTTAAAGAGAGAAAATAAAATTCCCATCTGTTTTTGAACCTTGAAAGGGTAATGTTAGTGAATATAGGACAACACAAACCTCATGCTTGCAAATCTTTGCTGCTTTTATGGGGGTTTTTGGTAGTGTTTTTATAGCAGTCTGCCTGGTAGCTTCCATTTGGCAGGTGGAGTGACTTTCAATTTCATTTCAAGAATAGAGGAACACATACAATGTATTATTGATTAAGATTAGAATGTGGTATGGTCTGGTCCATGACACACTTGGGTAGACAGATATTTTCTGCTAACAATGGTGCCACTTGTAAAGTTACATCAAGAGTTATTCAATAGGGGGAAAGTAATCTCACATAGAGATAGTTTAAAAAGTAATCGGGCACCAAATAAGAAGTCAGGTAGACAACCACAGCTTTGGCTATGGCTGGTGCAATGCCTTTGTTTACTTGGTTTGGACAAATGTAAACAATCTGATTATTTTTAGAAAGGGATAGGGGCTATCATCTGTTTTAATACTAAACATGACCACTGCTGGTCTTGTGTTCATTCAAGGGAAATAGTGGATTAGAAAAAAAACTTGTTTATTTTAAAACATTATTGTAGCTAATAGTTTTTTAAAAGTCATAAAAATAAATTTAAAGATGAACATTTTATTTAAGAGTAAGTCACTACTATCTGTTTGATTAGATGTGATTTAAGCTTCTCACTTTGAATTAAGCTGTAAACTGGCTCTCAAGTTAACATAAAACTGCCATCCAATGTTCAGCACTGAACACATTCAACCATAGCCTTGTTTTAAATAGAAATGAAGTGTTTACAGACTTGCCCCTAACCTAACACATGTGAAAACTTGCTACTGCCACAAAAGTTGTACATTTATCAGAAAGTCTGGCTCTGTACATGACAGCAGACACAACAGATCTAAAAGAAACACACGCTGTAGAAGAAAATAATGGAGAAGAAATTTGTTAAAAGTAATTACAAAAAAATAAATAAAAATAATCAAAGTTTAATTTTCCACATTAAAAAAAAATAAAGTCTCCAGTTGAATATTTGTGTAGACAAGCAAGCAGTAGCTGTATTTTCACTGTTGTTGGTATATGGTAGCATTCAAGTCAAATAGACTTGTAGCACATGTGTTATCTGCTCATGTTAGTGGCATGTTCACCACTGCTTCCCTCTGCACCTTTGATTTCACCAATTAAAAAAGTATCTGCAATTTGAACATGTCAATGTGGCCGTAGCGTTAGTTTAGTTTATTTTATGATTTGGACTCATAATGTTATGCTATAGAGAAATGTTATTATTAACAACTATTGCGATATTGGAAACAGAATTCTTGCTGTAAGATACTTTTCTACCAAAAGTCTGTTACTTAATGATTAAATGTAGCAAGTATTTTCCAGTAATTGGCACTTAATAGCTATGAATAAAGCTGAATTAAAAAAACCATTGATGCTAAAGCTATCTGCTATCAAATAAATCAGATATAAAATTGTTCAAAATGTGGTAAAAAATAAAACAACACAGGAACATGAGCTGACCCCACACCCCCAAACAATGATTACATTACATGAGCTCCATTTTCAGTTTAAAGTCATATTGATACTGGGAACTTTGCAGATACTTTTCCTGTACTTAAATGTCTTATACAAGTTAACACTTGAACTCCAGGAGGATGACTGCTTGTCCAGCCACCATCCCATGTATATATGTATGCCTGTCTCTCAGCTTTCATTTTTAATCCCCACCAGGCCAAGAAACGTTTTTTCCACCTCAAGAGGGTAACACAATCTTTGCCCATTTTTTCAAATAAAGTTCTTTTTGTTTTTGTTTTTTTTCTCTGCTTGTTTGTTGTCTGACTTACAAACTGATTCATTTACTGACTGAGGTTTTTTTGGGTTCTCCTCCTCCATTTTCATGTGATTGACATTTCTCAGTTGCCTCTTTCAAGTTGTATTGGTTATTTTTTAAAAAATATTTCAATTTTGACCATAAAGTTTAACAACTATTGAGACTTGTATCATTTCTCTAGGGACCCTCACCTCCACCTAAATCACTTCAAAGAAGTTCAACCATCATTTTAGAGTGAAACGATTATTTTAACAATAGTTTTAATACCTTTCTTTTTCATGTTCTGTGGATAATTGATTATAAATAAACCTTATTCTAGTTGTCCACACATACATTAAAGGTCAGGGAGAGAAATATTCCATTTTTTAAACATAGAAGTAGTTAATGAATTAGTAACTGATAAATACCTGGGTAATGTGAGGTGTGTTGTAGCATTAATACCTTGCAATGAGGACTTAATAGTCATAGAGCAAGTGACAATAGTCAGTTATTAGGTTTATCATCATGTGTAGTCAATGAGCAGGTGCCTCATTCCGTCTTATTTCTCATGTGAACAACTTCATGTACATATTTTAAGGATCTTCACAGAGTATTCTTAATCTAAGCCAAATATGATCTCCCATGTAGTCATCAAACTCACTGAGTTTGAGTTTGTAGTTTTGCTAAAGTTATCTCAAGTTTAAACATAAAAGTCACAGTTTGTTTATCTCAAAATAGAACCTCCATTGTAGACATGAAATTCACCGAGTTTGTAGTTAAGGTAATAATATTCTCCCTTGTAGACATGAAATTCACAGAGTTTGTAGTTAAGGTAATAATATTCTCCTATCTAGACATCAAATTCACAGAGTTTGTAGTTAAGGTAATAATATACTCCTATCTAGACATGAAATTCACAGAGTTTGTAGTTAAGGTAATAATATTCTCCTATCTAGACATGAAATTCACAGAGTTTGTAGTTAAGGTAATAATATTCTCCTATCTAGACATCAAATTCACCGAGTTTGTAGTTAAGGTAATAATATTCTCCATCGTAGACATGAAATTCACCGAGTTTGTAGTTAAGGTAATAATATTCTCCCTTGTAGACATGAAATTCACCGAGTTTGTAGTTAAGGTAATAATATTCTCCCTTGTAGACATGAAATTCACCGAGTTTGTAGTTAAGGTAATAATATTCTCCTATCTAGACATGAAATTCACAGAGTTTGTAGTTAAGGTAATAATATTCTCCCTTGTAGACATGAAATTTCACCGAGTTTGCTCACTAATGATGATCTCCCAGCAGGTTGTGTGGACTATTTGCTTGACCAAGTTTTCTTTTGGCTAATTGTTTTTATTTCATCTGTTGTTGTGGTTAATGGAAAGGGGAAACTGTATGCTATTAATATTAAGCCATTGTGGTAGCTAGTATGACATCATTGAGCCATTGTGGTAGCTAGTATGACATCATTGAGCCATTGTGGTAGCTAGTATGACATCTTCTTGTTCTAAAACTGTCTGGTAACTATTTGCATTAATTACCTGTCACACATAAATTAAACTTCAAAAAAATCTTCTTTAAGACTTTCGAAACTAACACTTGTGTATTATTGTTCTAATCAAGCAGCAGTATGAATTTACTTAAGACTGTCTTAAAACAGCTTCCCAGTGAGGCTCTCATGCATGAACTATTCTTCAGGCATTGTTTGTATCTGCCAAAAGTAGCTTAACTAACAATCAGTGCCCATGTTCTTGTATGTGGCCAGACTCAGCAGTGAAGAATGTCCTCTGCAGCCCCCAAACCTGTTTGTGTGTGTGTGTTCCCTAAGATGTGCCACAAACCAGATACTCATGACTGGCCTTTATTGTGGCATGAATCATCTTACACTGTGGGCAGAAGCTTGCACAATCACTGGCGACAAACCTGCTTACCCTTAACATGGCCACCAGGAGGAACAGTGGACCAAACTATTCCTCAATTATTAGCTTGAAATTTAAAAAAAAACAACACAAAACAATGAATTATTTATTATGGGCTCTCAAATTTCTCTCCTTGCTGTCCTAATACTTGTTGTTTTAATCTAGATCACTAGATATATCTAGAGGACCACTGTTGGTTAGGGGGCAAAAAACAATGACCACTCACTGGTCTCCCGCCTTGACAAGGTGGACATCATTGTTGTGTACCAGTAGAGCAGTAACTCTTCAAGAGCTTAATGCATGCAATAATTATGTTTTGAGAATGGATAACATTCAATAGTTTTAAAGCATGTAACTATATCTGACGTGTTTTAACAATTTCAAGTTAAGGGTAATGCATGTAAGTTTGTTACATTTTAACAAATTCAAGGTTAACGCATGTGTATTTATGTGTCTAAATCTAACATCTGTATAATATGAAACCAATAGATTAATTAATGAAAGGTATTGCATGTGATATAATAGAAGTAAATTGAAAATAATTTTTTTAATTATCTCTCCCCCTCTCTTTGAATTGTATCAATTGAATAGTTTATTTCACATAACCCACCAATTACATGAGAAATTACAGTATCACGCCTCTGGTAAAATTTGTGGTTACAGCTATCTTGACCTACCACTCCCTTGTCACTTTTTTTAAAGGACAGCTGTGTGGACCTGTCACTCCCTGGTCACTTATGTTTGACAACAGCTGTTTGGACCTGTTACTCCCTGGTCACTAACATTGACAGCAGCTGGGTGGACCTATCAGGCCCCCTGGTCATTTTTGTTTGACAACAGCTGGGTTGAGCTTACAGGCTGGTAGTCATCAATATGTGACAACATCTGGGCTTACCTATGAGGCCCATGGTCAACTATATGTAACAACATCTGGGTTCACCTATCGGACCTCATGTTCAACAATGTGTGACAACAGTGGGTTGACACATGGGAGTCCCTTGTTGTTTGCTTGGTAATTAAATGTACATCACCTGTTCAACTGCTCTCCCCTTATCTAGTCAAGGTGTGTCAGCTCAATTAGTGCCCCTGCCTTCCATTACACACACACAGCCATCAGTGTCCTTAGTAAGGCCACACCTACCATGGTGTGTCAAGTGTGTAATGGGGGAGCTTTTGTTGAACCTTAAGAATTGCATTGTTTTAATGTGATAGTAGGGTTGAATATGATGTGGTGGTGTGTTGGGTTGTAACTGGAAGTGACCAATGAATACAGCCCTGGTAAGGTAAAGCTACTCAGACCCAAAGTTTTGCTTGTTATAATTGGTAGCATGTAGACCAGGTCAATTGATTGTGTTTTTATTATATTTTATGATCCATTTGTTGATGTAAGGAGGAAACCAAAGCAATCTTAGTCTAGCTATAAGAACTGTAGGGCACCACCGGGTTCACTATAACTTGTAATTTTTCATGTTAACCCATTTACTGGGGTCTTTAACCTTGCTCTGGGACAGCTTAAAGTACAGGAAGAGGGAGACAGACAAGGCCTGATGTTACCTAATGTTAATGACAAGATGGTAGGGACAGAAGAGTGCTTGCAATATTTCAAGAAACAGAGCGTTAAAGGGTTTATGTTTTTTTTCACAGACTTGAGTACACATGTTTACTGTAGTGTGAAGTATGGCATCATGTTAATTACATAAAGAAAGAAAAAAACATTAAGAATTGTATAATTCAAATGAAAGTTTGAGATTTAAGTAGGAGAAATGTAATATTTTAAGAGTTCAGGGTGAATTTACATAAAAATTGTGTCAATTATCAATAATTAAAGTAGGTGTTTACATTTTATCACTCCCCCATCACTCATCAAATATGTATCTGCTGCTACGCTTATTTATCCAAGCTTCATGTTTGTTACCCCAGCTTCTGTGAGTCCACCTCTCCATGTGACAAGGCCCACCACTCCTTGTGACAAGGCCCACCATTCTTGTGACAAGGCCCACCACTCCTTGTGACAAGGCCCATCACATCCACATCTTGTCACAAAGCTGCTGAGCTCTCTGCCCCCCCTCCACCCAATTTTCCTAATTCACACTTACATCTTCTGTATTCAGGCATCCTCCTTACCAACAACAACATCAGATTTTGGCAGCATGTCTGACTCCCCACAGACCAGCCCCAGTGTGTCACCTACACCCAACGACCCCCACGGTCGACACAATGGCCAGGAAATGGAGGTAAGTACCTGACAATAGCATGTGACACCTACCCAGGCTCTACTTAGATTTAAATGAGGGCTCTTGAAGCAATGCACTTCATTGTTGAATGTCAAAAGCATTTAAGAAAACACTAACTGAATATAAGGGTGATTTTAAAAAAACAAAAACAAAAAAAAACTGCAATTCTTCTAAAGTGCCTCTAGCACAACTGAAAATATGTTTTTGTGAATTGGATTTACACAGTTATTGTGTTCCAGTTAATTGTGCTACTGCTTAGCCGCGCGCAAGAGTTGCTTTTTGTAATTTTGTTTGCAATCAATATCATGTTAAATGGACAGAATAGTATAGACACTGACAACATAGCTTTGTCTAATCAAATCTAATTAATTTAAGTGAATGTTTGGTATTTATCTAACTTGATGAACTTTTTTTTACATAATACTACCAGGGTGCTATAATAGTGTTGGTGTCAAAATAATTATGAGGTAAACAAAGGTTAGACTGGGCAATTACAGTTTCCAGGTTTACCAACCGTTTACCTGTCCATAAAAGTCTGTAAGACCTTTAAGATGTCCATTAAAAAAAAAAAGAGAGAGAGATATTGTAGAAAACATTTTTGAAACAAAACTATAGGTAAATAACAGTGCTACTGATTTCTTCTTGCTGGCTTTTAACATGCCTGATCAAAAGCAGGACCAATTTACCACAGATGAGAGTGCTATACAATAAAATAATGTCATAACAGTTTCAAGGCTGAGTTATACAGACAGTGAAAAATAACAAAGCATAGTCATACTGATTCTTAATTTTTGTTAGCTTTGTAAGATTATTTGGTCAATATGCCCTTGAAAAACTTTTCTTGTCTGTAAAAAATTGTTGAGATTTAGATTAGTACTCGGCAAATTGTTATGTATATTTAGTTTGTTTGCAACCCTGGGTGGCTCATTCTGTTTAGTTCATTGAGAAATATATGCCGGAGGATCAGGCACTTCATTTGTTACATTTCAAAATCTGTGTACTTTAACACCAGCTTGTACATGTCACAATGTCCACTAGGAGCAAAGAAAAGTAAGAGCATGGGGATGGGAAAATGTTTGTTTGTGTAATGATGATAATAATATGATTGAATTGTACCAAGCTCCACCAATAAGTTTGTTATTTTTTCTGCTGTCAGGAGTCAACAACAAGCTCTACAGACATTATTACAATAGATGATGAGGATGCCCACTCTGATGATGATCAGGTTAGGCTTATGCCATTTGAGGCTGTTTCTACATTAGACTAGAACATATTGTTTATGTACAAGGCTAGATTTAGACTGCAGTAAATAATCTGCATTACTATGAAATATTAGTTTATTTTGCTTCTCTTAGTGTTGAAAAAATTATAATTGCAGATCAAGCTTCTTTTTTTTGTAATTAAAATGGTAATAAATTTTAATAAAATGCCTTTCTTAATTTTTTAATTTAGGTCACTTTTCCTCTCATTTTCTGTTATTGTATATGCAAGATTTGTTACTGTCATCACCACACATTATCCCATAACCTGACTAGGCAACATATCATCCTAAGAATTCTTTCACACACCATCCCAGTTTTTCTGATTGTTTACATTCACAACACACCAAACACACCATCCAAACATTTCTGAATGTTTACATTGACATTGTAATACTATTTGTTTACATCATTACACACCATCCCATGACTTATGTTTGATTTCATACACTACACACCATCCCATGGATTTATTTTTGTTGGCATAAGCTGCACACCATGACTTCCTTTTTTTACATGCTCTTCACACAGGATTCATTACTAAAGGATTTGTGTAAAAGTCAATCTCAATGTCCTTGCTGAACCCCAACATTCTCAAATCAATAGCTACAGTCACTACACTATATTGTAACAGAGGGCTGTCTTGGGCCATTTTATAGTAGTATCCCTTTCAGCTGGATGGCTCACTCAGTTCTATCACTGAACATGGCCATCAATAGACATTTGATATCACCAAATTAGTTGAAACCTTCCTCCCATCACTGGGACCACATCATTCCTTGATCTTGACTGTTTGACCACCTCATTGTTTGACCATTGTCTTTAGATGACCCCTCTAACAAAACACTGCCTAGTTTGACACCCCCCCACCCCCCACCAATCCAGCATGTATTAGTTTGCCAGTGTCTCTGTTTACAGCTGCTGTCTGTTCCCCCCTGGACAGGAGGAAGGCCAACATCCCTAGAGATTAAGATAACAGCCCCTGAGGTTAAACCATAAAATAGCCACACTTCCATGTATCTCCATTAGTCCAGCAAGTTTATTTGTTGATATTATGAAACTGTAAGGGGGCAATGTGGCTGACATATTTCAATTACTGATCATTCAGTCATGTAGAGTAGATTTAGCTGCATAACTATAACCAGGGCAATGTTGTATGAAACTGTAGGGTGCAATGTGTTAGACATATTTCAATTACTGATCATTCAGTCACAAAGAGTAGCTTTAGCTGCATAACTATAACCAGGGCAATTTTGTTGTGGAACCAGACATCTTAGAGGTGTTCCGCCCCCTTCATTAAATAAAATAAAATCTCTGTCTTATGGGTTTTGATAACAAGTGATCAGTCTTTCCACCATTTTGTTGTACCCACAAAAATTATTCAATATTTTTTCAAGAATTGTATTAAATAGTAAATTTGCATTTGTAAAAGGGAATGAACAAAATAAAAGTACAACTATCATTTGATTGCTATTCTTCACTTGAGTTAATATAGATTTAAAAAAAAACAAAGTCATTTCAGTATCACACTCACATGAAGACAACTCTGAAAATTAATTTATTTGTTAAATGTTAGAAAACACAAGTTCTGTTTTGCATTTTTTTCAAGAAGGGCCAGAAAACATTGCCACTAATTCAGAGGAAACTGTGGCATTTATGCCCTGCGATTATCAAGGCCCACAGTGAACATCTCCAACATTCATTATATCAACAAATAACTCTGTTTTATAGCCCTTCTTGGAGGGGAGCCCTTTTAAAATAATTTAACAAACATTCCTTACTCTTTGCTTTTATTAATCCATTAATTTTTTGGTCTTCAGAAAACCTATTTAAACATTAACAATTTAAATTAATTAATAAATTGCTATGTACAGTGATTGAAAGTGTAATTTATGGGGATATTTGTGACAATTGTAAGGGGATTTCATGAAAAAATGCAGTGAGTGAACGTTACAAAGATGGAGAGAGGTTTCAGGCACAAATCACAAAACTAATTGATTACAAACAGATAATGTTAACTGTCAATACATAGTTAATATATAGGGGGAAATAGTTGTGAATTAAGTAGGGGTTTCTCACTCTATCATGCATTCATTAGATTAGGATTAAATTATCCTCACAAATGAGACATGGACACAGCTACCCAAAAGGGAATTGATAGCTCATTGAAGCCATTCAGCCAAAAGTGAATTGGCTGCTCACGGAAGCCACTTAGCCATAAGTGAATTGATTGCTCACTGAAGCAATTGTTTTCTTCAACCTTCATTTTGCTTTGCAATGCAAAGAATGTCTTACATGGTAAAAGCAATTGTCTGTTTAAAGCCAATTTGATGGATTATATATATTACTCATTATTTTTGTTATTGATCTAATTCGGTAATTAATCTACATAAAGTGTAGGAGGTATTTAAAGTCAGTGCAAACTTTTGCAACCAGTAACTGGTGTAAAGGTTTTCTGTTTTATGTTCAAATATTTTTGGGGTACCAGTTTTGAGGAGACTTGCACACTCATTTATACTCTTGGTGTTCAGTGATAAAAGGATTTAGAAGCATTGCTGTAAGATGAGATGGGAAGGTTTATCTACTGTGTTCCATGTGTTGCATGCATCATATGACAAGTGCATTTAACCAGACTCCCACCTTGCAAGGTGGACTGCCCATAAGGGTTTCATTGTTAAACTTTAAGTTGTTGGCTAAAACACTTTCTAAAAATATGTACCTTATCCTCCCTATTTACACTATTAGGAATGTTGAATAATGTAGAATTAACTTACATTGAGTACCATTTTCAAAGGAAATATTTATATTCAAATTACTTTTTATTTTACATTCATTTTCATAGGCCCTATATACAGACATACTTTTAACAATTTCCATACTTTCCTATAGTCACTGTTTGCTGAGTAGTGAGCTGTTCTTTGTATGTTTTTAGTATTTCTTACAATCCAATCACTAATTATTAAGGTGATGTCTTAACATTTTTTAATGACACTTGTATGATAACATGTCACATGCTAACACATTTTATTTTAAAAATAGCATTTTCTGTAAACCATCTTGGAATCCTGTAAAAGGAGAAAGGCCACCAATGTTTTACCTAAAATAGTATTTTTATTCACCATTTTCCACATTTATAATTTTTTCCTCATTATTTTAATGGTTAAAGCTGTTAAAGCCATAACTGTTGATTGTTTGTAGGGCATATCACTGTTTGCTGAAACATTTACTCTAGCCAAGTGGGCATTAGACAGTGCAACCATTCAGACTCTCCCTACAAAATATGCTAGCTGTTTTATGTATAACTGTCCAATTAATATTGAACTGTGACGGGAGCTTAACAGGACATTATCCCAAAATGTCTTGATAAACAACAATCTCCATATAATGGTCTTCTTTTAGTGGTTGTAGCAAATAACACCTTTCTCTGGTCATCATTTAACATCTAATGCTATTGGTTAGGTGTGTATGTGTGTGTGTATATATATATATATATATATATTTATTTATTTATATTTATATATATATATATATATATATTTATATAAATATAGAATGTTAATCTGATCAAATGTAAAGAATGTAATGCTATTATAAAAATTTATTCATTATGGCATGTTACAGCAATGGCGATAGAGGATGATAATAGAATAATTAAGTGTTGCATAGACAAAACTCACCAAATGCCTAAATTTAAAAAAAGAAAGTGTTCGTTTCTCGCCTCATACTATCTTTTATCACATTTATCTTGTGATCTAATGATTAGTTTTCAAATTGCTGTTTCATAATTTGTTTAGGAAAGAGTTATAGGCTGGCAATTCTACATGAAATGGCTAATCAATAAATTGCATGGGGTTTTTAGCAATGGATTTTATTTGACATTTAATGGTTTGTTTTGAGAACTCAAAATAATGGATAAATAAATAATGCTTTGGCGGGCACTTTATGGCATGAGTTAAAAAGCTAAACAATAGCCTGTATTTAGTGAATAACCATGTGAATGAAACAGTCTTTGTGGATTAGTAGTTCTTATACCAAAATTTCCTCAATCTTAAACATACTACTGCCCTACACACCTACTTGTCTACATGCACCTACTGCTTAATATAACCTTTGACCTACACAGGCTAATTGACATCTCCTTACACTACATATTGACCAACTTCTCCCAGTGATAGGACACCATGGTAGGGCACCTTGAGGACTGAGAAATGCAGCTGTAATAAAACAACATCCAAATTCATCAGCTTTATTGTTGCTTTTTACTGTTGTGAATCAAGACACTGTCATGATGATCTAACTGAAACAAGGCATTGTTTTGTAATCTAACTGAATCAGGGCATTCTCTTAATAATCTAACTGAATCAAGGCATTCTCTTAATGATCTAACTGAATCAAGGCATCTAAATGAAACAAGGCATTGTCTTAATGATCTAACTGAATCAGGGCATTCTCTTAACGATCTGAGACAAGGCACTGTCTTAATGATCTGACTGAATCGGGGCATTCTCTTAACGATCTAACTGAATCAAGGCATTGTCTAAATGATCTAACTGAAACAAGGCACTGTTTTATAATCTAACTGAATCAGGGCATTCTCTTAATAATCTAACTGAATCAAGGCATTCTCTTAATGATCTAACTGAATCAGGGCATTCTCTTAACGATCTGAGACAAGGCACTGTCTTAATGATCTGACTGAATCGGGGCATTCTCTTAACGATCTAACTGAATCAAGGCATTGTCTAAATGATCTAACTGAAACAAGGCACTGTTTTATAATCTAACTGAATCAGGGCATTCTCTTAATAATCTAACTGAATCAAGGCATTCTCTTAATGATCTAACTGAATCAAGGCATTCTCTTAACGATCTGAGACAAGGCACTGTCTTAATGATCTGACTGAATCAGGGCATTCTCTTAACGATCTAACTGAAACAAGGCATTGTCTTAATGATCTGACTGAATGAGGGCATTCTCTTAACGATCTAACTGAAACAAGGCATTGTCTTAATGATCTGACTGAAAAAAGGCATTGTCTTAATGATCTAACTGCTGTTATCTTATTAACTGGTAGCTGACCATTTCCTTGTCTTATATCCTCAGTTGAATGACCCAGGCCCATTTGCTGACATCAAGCTCTTAGAGTCCAAGCCTGCACATATGGCCATCTTCCTGAATTACCTCATAAGCAACAGTGATCCTTCTCCAGTGGTCAGTATCATAGTCAAAATTTTACTTTTTTGCTTATTTCCTTGAATGACCTACTAGCTAAATGTTGACTTAATATAAGTAAATATTATATCATGGAATATGTGTAAATTTATAATGAATATCTCACATTAAAAAAAATATATATATTGATTTTAATGAAATAAAAAATATATGAAAAAAACTCACCTTACAACACACACCCCTCCCCCAACTCCCACAGACACACCAATTGTATACGTTATGCCCACCATTTTTTTAACTAATTACTTAATGTCTCTCTCCCACAAAGACACTTCTTGTTTCCCCACTTGCTAAGCACTTTTTTGTTGTTGTCAAAGTATGAAAATATATATCAAATAATATATATATATATATATATATATATATATATATATATATATATATATATTAATTTATGTTGTAATTTCTCAAATAGCCTCAATGCCTTCTTTCCTTACCTTGACTATCGATTCACTTTGTACTTGCAGCTTTTCCATGTAATAGTTGACACATACAGCCGCACACCTGCCAGTACAAAGGAGCTCAAGAAATGGGCTTATGAAATCTACTCCACATTTGTTGCCCAGTCGGCTGTAAGTCTTGACCTGTACTCTTCATTCTCTAAACTGCGGCCCGCGAAGCTCTCTCATGCGGCCCGCGGAGACCTTTTGTAAACTGAATAAAAAATTACGCAAATGTTCGTGTATCCTGACAAGATCAGACGCCGTTTACGTAGGCGTTATTTTTTACCGAATTTAAATAGAGGCGCGCAGTAGTGCGTTATGTTTTCTAACCGATCATTACTTTGCAAAACCTTATTAGATCCCCCCCCCCGAGATAATGCTGAAAGAAACCCTGCTCGAGTGTGCAGTCGGCCCGCGAACTACTGTTTGATAGTTAATGCGGCCCTCGGGCTGAAAAGTTTGGAGACCCCTGCCTTAGACCTCTGTTAGAGAGTAGAAGTTGTATGCCCTTGAACTTTATTTACATAGCATAATTTGTATCCCCTTAGAACTATCACATAGTTGGAGTTTTATCCACTTTATAATAAATCTTAAGTATTCCCTTAGAAGTATAGCACAGTGTGATTTTCATCCCCTTAACCCAGTGTCAAGTGCATTTGTGCTGTGGTGTCAAGGCTTTTTAGTAACTTTGATACCTATCATCAAAAATAATACCAAAAACTAATAGAGAGTAAATGGACAAGGAATCATAATCACATGGTACGAAAAATGGGGCTATCCATAAAGTACATCATGCTTTGGAAGGTGGCAGGGGCTCTAAGAAACTGTGACAGTATGTGTGGGGGGGGGGGGGGTGTTTGAAGTTTATATGTGATATCACATATTTCTTACTTTTTTAAAATTATAAATAAAACCTGAATTTTGGGGCTATCCATAAAGGACATCATGCTTTGGAAGGGGGGAGGGGCTCTAAGAAACTGTGACAGTTTGTGTGGGGGGGGGGGGTGTTTGAAGATTATATGTGATATCACATATTTCTTACTTTTTTAAAATCATAAATAAAACCTGAAATTGACAGTAATGTTCAACCATCTGTCGTGAGGGATGTATTCTGACAGATAATGTCACTTTTATACATTTAATAGTGAAATGTTTTTTGGATAAGCAACTTTTTTAATAACAGTTTTTTAATTGGTAAGAAAGTCAGTAAAACTAGTTTAAGTGAGTTACTTTTATCTTACCGTTAAACTTGTGAATAGCACTTATAATATTAATTTTGGCCTTAGCACCACAGGAGCAGCCATAGCGCCCGATGATTGGCCGTTACGACAGCTCATGGGTTAATATGTCACATTTGGAGTTGTATCACCTTAAAACTTATAGCCCATAATTTAGTTGCATCTTCTTAGAAGTTCATCAAAAGTTTTGTATCATATTATGATCACTTAACATCACCTATTTTACATTATAGCACCAAATATTATTTCTCCTTGTATTTAATCCCAATCTTGAATGTATCGATCACTAACTGACCTCTCATCTCCTCCAGCCCCTGAGTATAGCAGTGGATGACAGTTTAATCAGCCAGCTGGACAACATCCTGACAGTGAGTGCCAAGTCAGACAATGAGACTGTCTTAAAGAACATGTTCCAGCCCACAAGGCAGTGGGTCCAGGCCGAGATTGCTGAACTGCTGGCTGACTTTAGGAATAAAAAAGATTTAGGTAAAAAATGCATTTATTTATTTTCATATTACTTTTTGCTTGTTTAAATATAAAGTATGGGCTAGTCCATGATTTGTGGGGTCAGGGTGGCTCTTGAAGCTCGACCTAGCCCTGCCACTCCCCACTGAGGAAGACCATGGATTTCCTGGTAAAGATATACAGGCTACTTCTTTTTAAGAAACTGTCCAGTACATAATTCACCAACAGTCAGCTCCCCCTGGAAAGTTTAGTCTGATTAGACATATCCTTTAGTAAGGATATGATTTGCCAACCTAGCCTGCAGGAACCAGATCTGTAATCTTGGAGTAAAAAATGCAAGTGGCAGTTTCTAAAATGAAAAGAGAGAGAAAATGGAGAAAAGCATTGATCATAAAACCTGATATACATACAAGATATGCCATCACACCATTTAGTTGATCTAGTAAATATTGCTATTAATATTGTTCCCAAGTACTGTAACAATCCTCATTAGTTGTTAATTGATCGATATTTGTCCTGTCATATTAAGTCCCTCATTTTTTTTATCTTGCATTTTCTAAAAAAAATAGCTTCAAGAAATATTATGTTACTGACAAAGCGTGTGATAAATACTCAGGAGATGTGCACTACCAGTGAATGTTTGACAAATGATGAACAAATATTTCCCTTATTTTCCCAGGTATGCTAAATTTTTATGGAGGCCAAAAACTTCAGGATGATATGGACAGACAAGCAGAAGTGAGGGCTGCTGAAGAACTTTTGATTCCACTGCTAGAGAGTATGGGGTCAGTAAGGTTGACTGCTTTTACTTATTTAATATAGTACTTGAGGTTTTAATTTTATTATTTTAACAGCAATATAATGTAATGTTACGCATTGATTTTTCTGTGCAAGTTCTTCCATTATTTTTAGGGATATCTATGTATGTGATTGGCATGCTATAAAACATTATTTCTTATGAGTATTTTATCTAATGTGCCTAAAGGAGAAGTAGTTTGTTCTGTGAGCAAAAGTAAAATGTAAGAGGAGATTTTGACTTGTATAGCGTGTTTTCAAAGTGAGTTCTTCTGGGTGAAAACAATAGCTGAAAAAGAGGTTGGTTAATTTAAAAAATAGTTTGACAAAATAAGTTGAAACATTTGAATTCATTTGTTGTCTCTTCCCCAGTCTGGATGAAAACAATCCCCGCACAGAGAGAGACCAGGCCACAGTCTGGGCCCTGGCCACATTCCTTCGTCTATGGGTGGGCACCAAGTCTGTCCATAATGCTGTCCTAGATAGAGTTCAAACATTCTTGATGAAAGACAAGAGGAGTATCAAATTTCCTGGGTCACGCTCCAGTAGGGCCAAGGTAAATGTTTGAGGGTCCAATAGGGCCTACATAAATGTTTCAATGGTCAATTTTCACATACAACATTCAAATTTCCAAAACTCAACATTTCATATTTCCAACAATCATATTTCCAACATTCACATATCAGCCAACTATCTGAGCAAAGCCTTAACCCCAACATGTAATTTTCACTTATTTATTGTATGTTTCTGGTGCATACGCTAATTTGACTGACCTCACAAGAGCAGGAGGACACTATTTTAGGTTATGTCGACCATTTTACACATTCAGGTTTCAGTTTTCAAAATGATGTCCACCCATATAAGGTAGTGCTCTCCAGAATTGTCAGTTTAAAGGACCTAAAGGCATTTATCCACATTACACTAGTCCCATTAGTTTTGTTCTGTTTCAATTTTCTTAAAATTTTAAACTTTTTTCTTAAATGGCTTAAAGATCAGTGTTGTTCCATCATCCAGCTTTTTGAGAAGCACTCGGCTAAAGTACTATATACCCAGTGTTGCATCAGTGATGTATCAACATCTGTTTGAGAATGGTTGTCAAAATATGAGAGTGGGGAAGTCAGAAACAATAACATGACATTAAACAATCTCCTTATGAGTCCCACATGTTCCACAATAAAAACTCTTCCTTCTGTTGTGTTTCAGGATGTCAAAGGTCATCAGTTTGTCCCCCAACATTTCAGTGCCACAACAAACTGCAACTTCTGTGGACACCTTATCTGGGGGGTGGGCTGCCAGGGATTTCAGTGTCAAAGTAAGTCAGTATCTATATATTAAAGTAAATGGACGTTGATTAAAGTAAGTCACCATACTTAATATATATTGGTGATGTCAATGTAATTTGATCAATATTAGCAACAAAGTCAATAACATAGTTATACACTAGCTAAGTAAATGCATGTTTATAGACATAGTTTTATTTGTGTAAAAGTCAACACAATCCATTCTAATTTTTAAAAATGATCAGGATAAATGTCGGCATTGGATCTCCCCTTGGATTGACACTTCATTCATTCATTAAAAAAACAACACCCAGCACCCTTTTTCTCTTTTTTTTATTTTGCTCACCAATCATTTGACAGTTCGGACTAAATTAAATGCCAGTGCATGAATAAATAAATGGTACAGACAGAAAATAATAACTTTAGAACTGACATCAGATAACTTTGATTTTGATATCAGTCCAATAGGACAATAAAGCTTACATATATAACACACAATATAAAAATATTTGTTCCCAGCCATGAAAAGGGGCTTCAACAATTTCTCACTTCCCTAAAAAAATAAGATATATTTATGGATCCATTTCATTTATCAACATAAATTATGATGCAAATAGGCCAGTGGTCGGCAAACTCATTAGTCAAATTTGCTGACCACTGAAATAGGCTTTATTCAAGCCCTGTTGTGTGCTCCTCATAATAGAAGTTTTGTTTTAACAAAAAAATGCTATAAATACAAAGATTTACCTTAAGCAAAACAAGCAAAGACTTGATATCAGCCTGCAGGAGATAAAAGATGTTTGTATTTTTCTCCAGCCTGTAAAATGCCATTACATAAACAATGTGTGGATGAGATCACAGAGGTCTGTGGTGGCAAGAACAAGAAGAGAGGAGCTGTACCAATCAAATTTATCAATTCCATGCCATCGAAGAGGACAAGTAGTATCATTAGTCAGACAGGTAACTAGTTGTAACTTCAGCCAGACAGGTAACTAGTTGTAACATTAGCCAGACAGGTAACTGGTTGTAACAGCCATAAAGGTAACTAGTTGTAACATTAGCCAGACAGGTAGCTAGTTATAACTTTAGACAGACAGGTAACTAGTTGTAACATTAGCCAGAGGGGTAACTAATTGTAACATTAGTCAGGTAACTGGTAGTATCAGAATTGTTAGCCAGTGGTTTCAGTGGGATCATTAGCCAAACAGGACAGCAAAATGAATATAATTTTTTTGCAAGGTTCATTTTTTAAAATTATCTGTTACTTTGATATAAATAATAATTTTTTAAAAATTAGTTTTCTTAAGTCATGAAGACGGGCAGTTTCCCAGGGTGCTGATTCACCCAAAATATCATGCTGATATTGGTTGTCAGCCTTTGGAGTAAGCAATACACTTCTCAAGGGCATACATCTAGCCACCTCAGTGGTGGATTGAAAAGTTACTTTACAGAATAGGGTCTACTTCTCATTGTGGCATTCCGAAGCTAATTTCCTTGCCTAAGAGCAAGTTTTAAATGTGCAGGTGATAAATTATTAATAAAAATGAATTACCTAAAATCTTAAAGCTAAATAAATAATTAGGATTATCAGTCATTTATTTATGCCTTTCAGTTGGAGCCCAAAATTAGGGATAATTTTAATGGTATTAGTTTGATTGTATCAATCTATTAGATATTAATTGTGACAGCACTTATCCAATCTGTCAGTTATCCTAACATTGTATTTCCTTTGTCTGACCAGGTCCTCACCAACCCACAGAGATCCGCCAAGGCTCTGATGTCCCATTTGCTGCCACCCAGCCATACAGGGAAGATAACCAAGATCTTGGTATGTTGGCCTAATATCATTTTGCATGTTTAACTTGCCTTGAGTTAGTGACCCCCGTCTTACTTTTTAGGGTAATGGGATGAGTTTGAAAAATTCAGATCATGTATTTATCTTTATATTGGAAAGAAAAAGCTGTGTTTAAAAAAACACTGATTGATAAAATTGTAAACATAAATCTTTATAAAGCATCATTCAAAATACTTACCCTTTCAGTAATTTGTTTCATTTGAGTTAAAAGGAATGCATTTATCAGAGTTTGTTTTTTTAACTTAATCTTTTCACTTTAAAATTTGATTCACCTATAAAGCATGTGTTTCTTACCTAAAATGCTATCTGATCAAATTAAAGTCTTGCTTTTCCCATGACTGGGTAAGACGGGGTCAAAGAGTTTCTCTTAAGTTACATGTTACCCAAACTTTTTGTGATCAACATGGCTTAAACCTCATCAGTGCTACTTAATAAAACTGTCTGAATTCATATATCTAAAGTTGTTTTAAATCATATAAAAAGTTGTGAAGTTATATCTGCAATGCTCCATTCATTAGTTACATGCTAACACTGCTTTTTTTAACTTTATCGTCGGAGGTTACAGTTTATTATTTTAGAAGCCTTCAGCATTCAAAGAATTTTTTTAGAAAATTAAATTCCACTCAGGTTGAGTGTCCATATTCTTGATTTAATAATCTAATAGTAACAAATACCCTAATAAAAGGATTCGACAGTGTTGAGTCATTGTTGTGCACCTGGCAATCTTTGTTAAGCTTCTTTCTTACACAAGGAGTTTACCATAGCTAATGTTGATGAGGAGTTGATGAGGAGCTAATCTTAACTTATCATTTGCCAGGGTAGACTTCTAGGACATGTCATCAGATCATTGTTATTGTTGCATAGAAGAGGTGTGTCACAAGTTGGATGCTTTCCTTCACATTGCTATTTAAATATCCTTGAACCTCAGTGGTTGCTGCAGCCAGTACTTAAATTATGTGTGGGTCAATTATGTTAAATCCCTGTGTTCTTCAATGCAAATAACTTCATTTTAACATAATTTTTGCAATTAGCAGAGTAGCATTATGATTACTGTGCTGCTGTAGATATGCCTAATCTCACAGACCAAAATGTGTAAACAGGAAATATTGACCTACATGCTATTGGCTTGGTAAAGTACGGAAATGAATCTATCATTCATTTAGCAAAATAATTATTTGGAATGAAACCCTTGTCACCATTTAAAAATATTTTATTGGCAGTCCCAATAATCTGAATGTGTAGACAATTATCTGAAACATTATGATTTATTCCCTATTGCTTTAGCTTTAAATTTTAAATTGGCTAAAACTATTTGTTTTGTGCTTTAGCTTCAAGCCGACGCAATATACCCAATGTGTGACACCCCTCAATGAATGTCTAGTACTTTGTACAAATGTTAACTGTCAATAGATTTCCATATGTCTGTACAACATCTTTCTTAAATACCATCACCATCTCATCTTTCATGCACATTTTGTTATTTAATTAATTTCATTTATAAGTTGTATGCAATCTGAATTATTTTGTACTAATTTTGTCATGTTGTCAAGCTATCAGATATTATTATTTGCGTTTGCATTAGTATGCTTTATATTCTATGCTGGTACTTGTTTGAAAATAGTCAGTAAAAAAAATGTATTATCTACAATTTTATTAAACAAAGAACCACACCTATAAAAAAGGAATTTAATTTATTAAAATCTATCGGTTATAAATAATTGAAATTTTAAAAGGTTAAAATATCTTTTGATTTGGTAAAGATGTGCATGACTAAATTTGATGATACCATTATTCTTCAATTATCTAGCCAGATAAGTCTAATAATGCCAATTGTAGTTTCTTTATAACATTAGCTGTCAGGACAGCTACAATGATAGGAATAAATAATGGACATTCAAGGAAAAATGTTTAGATAAAGAACTATTCCTACTTCTACTATTGAAGCTGAGCACTAACACATTAAGTGTGCCATACCAATAGAATGACCAATAGAAAGTATGTGCCATATGGATGAAGGCAGTCCCATCAATGTACATCCACCCCAAAACATAACATCAAGTACCAGCAAATTTTTGTCTTATATTTTTTTTTTTGCATGCTGTATTTATTGGTCAGGGCTTTAAATATTTTTTTCTTTGTCCCTTTCCCCACCCCTTTGTTTTTTTTTTCTCTTTTACTCCCACCCATGGCCCTTCATTGCATTGATACATTCTCATGTTGACAATCATCTGTTATTTCACCTTTATTCATTTCTATTATATGTCTCTGTTATACATCTCTTTCATTCATCTCTATTATTCATCTCTGTTGCCAAACCTGACTCTCTTGTAAACTTTACCTCGAACACTTACCTGTAATACCACAAACCTGTTTTCACCACAATAACTTTATATATTGAATTCGTGACTCCACTGTTGGCTATGTGTTTGTTTAATCTATATTAATACATGTATGTGCTATCTTCTAAATTCCATTTCCGAATTTGCTTCATTGTTTGCTTTCATTTCCTGCTTCATTAATCTTGCGTCTTTCATGGCCATCTAACACCGATCTTGACTTTTAAATCTCAACACAATCTCATAACCTCTCTCAAACACAATCTCCTAACCTCCATCTCTAACACAATCTCCTAACCTCTCTCAAACACAATCTCCTAACCTCCATCAAACACAATCTCCTAATGTCACTCAAACATAATCTCATAACCTCTCTCAAACACAATCTCCTAACCTCTCTCAAACACAATCTCCTAACCTCTCTCAAACACAATTTCCTAACCTCTCTCAAACACAATCTCCTAACGTCTCTCAAACACAATCTCCTAACGTCTCTCAAACATAATCTCCTAACGTCTCTCAAACATAATCTCCTAACCTCTCTCAAACACAATCTCCTAACCTCTCTCAAACACAATCTCCTAACCTCCTGTCCTTTCCTGGGATAATCATTTTCATAAAATGATACCACACCCTCAACTCTTGGTCCGTTCTTGACCTTTGACCTGTGACCACTAGCATACATCCTTTCCCTTATAGCTGGCATCCCGGGCAGCGGCCACTCAGTTAAGAATATAGCCAAGCGTTACGAGTTGAGTCCTACAGAAACTGGACCAGTTCAGGGAGCCGCTGTCACCACCAAGACAGAGATAGAAAATGAAAGGTGAGCTGTGCATAAACAGATGTAGTTAACACTTTCTTGCTACTATAAGATTAGGAGATTTTCATTTCTTCAACTTAAGTCAGGGCAATTAACCATTATCAAGATAACAGAAATAGTCACATCAAACTTCTTCAGAAATAGTCACATCAATCTTCTTCAGAAATAGTCTCATCATTCCTCTTTGGTTTAGTTTAATCCCCATAGCAAACCATTCATGCATGATATCATGTACTTAAAAATGGATATCATCTGAAAAAAAATCTTGCTCTGCGGCTGATTTTATCATACAGAGGCAATACTGTCATCTGTGAATTTTTTCCTTACAATGTCAAATGTTATGGTATAGTCGGCTGCACATCAATGATTTTAGTAATCTGTAGTGGTCAGCTGTGCACAACTTCTTTAAATAGACTAAATTTGACATTTGCCTCTCACAGACGTGTCAGCACAGACCTCAGCAGATCAGGGAGCTTAAACAACAAAGGAGAGGTAAGTAATATTCTATCTCTGTCACTGTCATTTTAACATTAAGTAGTTGTCAATGCATAATGTTAATCTAAAATACAGTGTGCATGCACACAGTAAGCTTATTTAAATTGATTTGGCTTTGAGCATTAATTATATTTGCAGCTATTTATGCCAATTCATCTCCATATTTTTGCCACTTCAGAAACAAGATCGTCCAACCCGCAGGGCTAAAAGGTGTGTATACTTTCAACATCATTTGATTAACAAAAATAACCAATTAGAAATTATTTTGGATACAATTTTAGCCTAGGGATAACTTTTATAATAGTTCAATTTAATGACTCATTTTTTATAATTATTCTAATTGTTGAAAATGAGACTTAAATTCTTTTTCCTTTCATTTGAAAAATTCAAATTATTTGTTTTGCCATTAGATCAATTTCTGTTTTTTTTTGTTTTGTTTTTTTTTTACATTTTTAAACGGGTAATTGCCAGTTTAAAAATTGCAGAGTTAAAATAAAAATCGTCATAGGAAAGAAAGCTGAAATGTTTCTTGTGTTAATATTAAGTCTCAAATCATCCATTTCAGTCTATTTCTTTAAATTCCCTAACATTGTTTTGTTTCTTCTGTTTTTTTAAATAAAAATTTCACCATAACTTTGAAACATATTTTTTTATGACCAGTGATGTGGATGTTAACCCTGACGCATTCAAACAAATCACCCAATCAGGAAGTTCCTCAACATCCAGTCTGTCCACTAGGTGAGTGACTACACTTGTAGTTTAGTTAGGAACCCAAACACGTGTGTGGATTTGATCTTGGGCCACTTGCAATACACCTAATGGCAGAGTTGTACAATTACACATGTTATCTATGTTTCCAATTTAAAAACAGCTGAGTTGCAAAGTCAGTCAGCTTTTTGATTGATTGATTGATTTGATATTTATATCGCGCTGGTATCCATGCCACTTTAGCATGCTCACTGCGTTCTGGTCCTCCGAAATCTATTTAAACAAAAAAGTTTTTGTTTCTTTAATGATTTTTTATCATTTACAATACCCCTCAAATATTGAGGCAAACTGTTCCATAATTTTGGCGCTATCACTTCAAAAGAGCGCACTACGTAAGACTTTTTTTCTGTGTTCATCCACACTAGGAAACCGTCTGGAATGAATTAAGAAAAAAATTATTTTGGGTGTCAAACATGACAACAGCACTGATTCCTATATGTACAGGGCCATGTTACTTTAAAACAAGGTGCAATGAATAGAGGATGTGACATTGGTTGGTTCACATGACAACAGCACTGATTCCTTATGTCCAGGGCCATGTAGCCTTTAAAACAAGGTGCAATGAATAGAGGATGTGACATAATGTGGTTCACATGACAACAGCACTGATTCCTTTATGTACAGGGCCATGTTGCCTTAAAACAAGGGGCAATGAATAAAGGATGTTGAATACCAGACAAAAAAAGATAACTTGCTATTATACATAATGTTGTTTAAACATATAAAGCAATAGTAAGGTTATTCTTTGACTTTGATTTAAACTATTAATTTCTTCCTTGTGTTTAAGTGGTTGTGAAAGCCACACAATGATATTTGATCGGTAGCCCGTTGAGGTGCTGTAGCATATTTTTATTACATGGCATTAGAACTTTCAGACACCTCCTGTACATGTATCTCTTGACTTCAACAGAAGTATCGACAGTCCCAGTAACAGCACAGACACCATCAATGACTTGCCCTCCAGGCTGCAGTATGATTCAGATCTGGATGTTGATACAGAGTTACCTTCCTTGAAGAACGTGTTGGGTGAAGATATCTTGAAAAAGCTCAAACCCAAGGAGAAGAAACGCCAGGAGGTCATCAATGGTTAGTTTCTGCCTAGATTAGAGATTTATCAAAACAATTGTAGATCAGCTGATAGCATGTGTGAAATACACAATACATTGTGGTGCCACCACTTAACAGCACCTGATCAACTTTAACAATTTAGATTCTTTTTAAATAAATTAATTTCCAATTTATTGAAGCAGAATTAGATAAGATCATATTAACAGTCGTTCTCAGTAGTCTGATTTTCATTCCTGTTTAATTCATTTATTATATATATATATATTTAAGGCACTAGGGACAATTACAGCACTTCTTTGTAACAGCAAGGCAAAAAATTCTGTCTGACCCTCTCTAAGTAGAAATTTTTTTCAAGTGCTCAAGTCATAATGCTTAATAAATGCCTTTTTTTTCCCCCCCGTTTCCCCAGAACTTTTCTACACAGAACGTACACACTTGAGGAATCTAAAAATCATTGATATACTGTTTAACAAACCTATGTTAGAGATGGCAGCCCCCACAGCAGATTTAGCTAGAGCACTTTTTCCTGCCATGGGTGAACTCATTAACTTGCACGGTAAGATGCAAATCAAAGTTAACAGATTTCTTAACATCCTAACACTAACACCACTAACACACCCTTGAAACACCCCCCAAAAAATTATAATTAACTCCACAAAGTCAGATGTACTATATATAAAATCGGTAAGAGTCAGAGCTGAAAGCAGAGATTTCCAAATTGGGAGTAGTTCAAATGTTAGGTCAAAAGTCAAATATTTTTATGTCACTATACCCTAGGAAAATAGTTTTCAATATGGGTCACTGTAACTAAGTTACTTGGTTAATATACAGTCATAAACCATGCATGGAGTTTTAAAAATTGTAGGTTATTTAAAAAACACTTTTTTTGGTCTTTAAAAAATGTAATTTTAGATGTTTAAAGGGTAAAAACTTGATTAAAATTGTAAGGGTACACATCGTCTTCCGCAAGCTATCCATAAGCTATCAAGGATCTTTCTCCTGGTATGATTGTGAATAGTTTAACATTCAACTAATAATAATATAATTTTGTATAGTTTAACATTCAACTAATAATATAAAAAATTGCCTATTGCCTTCGATTTGAAGAAAAATAAAACATGGCTTAATTAAAAAATATCCCTCTCCTAAAAATCGATATATGTTACCAATTGCAAAATAAGTGCTGACCTTAAGTGCAGACCATAGCAGTAGAATATTTGCGTTTCATGTAGGAAATCAAGCCAGTTAAGTCAACACAATATAGTGGGAAGCAAAAAATAGATATGAACATTACAAAGTAAAGATTAAATGTATTTGTGTCATCTCTTTAACAAATGATATGTGGAGAAGGTGGTGATCCTAGTGTAGCATTTTTCTAACTTTTTTGTACTTTTTGCCCAAACATTTATTTATTCAGCTCTGTGGCCCACTGACGCATTTATTTATTCAGCTCTGTGGCGCAATTAAACATTGATTTATTCTGCTCTGTTGCCCACTTAAGCATTTATTCAGCTCTGTGGCCCACATAAACATTGAAATATTCAGCTCTACAGCCCCCTTCCCTGACATTAATGTTACAAACTTCTATTTTTATATAAATAAGAAATATGCTGTGGCCCACTGTGAGAACCCCTGGTCCAATTGATTATGGATTCATTTATTTGCCTTTATGTCTTTGGGGTACTACTTCTAAAGGAAATAAGTTGTGCTAAAAGACATGACTATTTTAACACTGTCAACTCCTTTTTCTACTGGATTGGTTAATTCGTCAAGTTCTTTCACACATTGGAATACGTCATACTAATATTGAATAACTCAAGTCCTTCATCATAATAAATGCAACTTTAATATCATATTATTAACACAGGCTGTATACGCCATCTTATTATTAACATAGGCTGTAAACTCCATACACACATGAATTTAGTGCAGCTCGCTATCAGCCAGGAATAATACACCCCCTTCCACACAGTTGCATTCAACACTGCCGCGCAATTCAAACTTATGTTGCAATACAGTTTAGACAAAGCGTCCCCAAGCCAAGCGTGGGAAGAGCGTTCACTACTTAATACAACTCTCAAACACACCCCGCGTAATGAAACATTCAGTCGCAACAATTACTAATAAACTCACATACTCAACAAATACTGTTAGTGAAAAAACATTGCGTATAAAAGTTGATCATTACACATTTATATTTTTGTCAATTCATAGCTATCCCTTTGTTGATGATGTATTCCCCTCCCCCCCCCCCCAAAAAAGTTATCTCAAGATACCCTAGTTACTGATGCCTCCAGATTTTGAAATAGAACTGACTGGAAATGTAAACAAAAATCATTTTTATCTTTCAATTCCAGCAAGTATTACTTTAGACATGAAAGAAAGAGTCCTACAGAATCCTGTGGTGGCTAATGTAGGGGATTTACTATTGAAAAGGGTCAGTATATAAAACTGTTTGATAACTCAACACATTAAGTCTCAATAAAATTAATGTTTATTGACGTTCTTTTGGGGTTAATATAAATATACACATGGCAATCCTTGATGTGTATTTCTGTGGTAGATTGTTTTAAAATACTATTTTTAAATAATTTTTATATCAAGATTTTAAAAAACAAGAAAGCAAAATAAAATAACTATAGCTTAATGCTTCAAATTATTTGGTCAAAGATAAATATTTTGTGTGTTTGATTCACTGGTTTATGCCATTTATTAATAAATATTGATCTTTTGGAATTCAGTTTGATGGCCAGGCTGGTGAATGGTTTAGAAAGATTTGTGCTGAGTACTGCAGGAACCAGGCATTTGCTCTTGATTACTTGAAGAAAATGACCAGGAAGGAGCCCAAATTACAACAATTTCTTAATGTAAGTTTTGGAAACCAAGTTGAGAGTTGTAATAAACCTCAATTACTATAGTATGCAGACAGCAGCCAACTTGGAGTTGTTTTTATATGGTTTTAATTAGTTTGCTTTGTTAAATTGTGGTGGAATCTTGCATCTCCACGCTTTTTTTAGTCATAATACTGGGAAATTAAAACTATGAAGTTTTGGGGTAATTTATTTTATAATTTTTAACTTTTTTGAAAAGTGTGTTTCTTGAAAGTTATTTTTTAAAATATTTTTTAATTAAAAAATAAATGGGCATTATGGATGTTAAGAAAAACGAATGTTTTATTTAAAGGTTATTCCAAGTAAGAACATATGACATACCATGTTTCAATCTTACAGGATGCAGAGTCCAACACACTGTGTCGCCGGCTCCAGCTGAAAGATCTAGTGCCATCTCAAATGCAGAGATTAACCAAGTATCCTTTGTTGATTGATAACCTGTTAAAGTACACACAGGGTAAGTTTAAAAAAAAAAAAAAAAAAAAAAAAAAATTTGGTAAAAAAAAAAAAAAAAAAAAAAAAAAAAATAAAAAATCCGGCTCCAGCTGAAAGATCTAGGTCCATCTCAAATGCAGAGATTAACCAAGTATCCTTTGTTGATTGATAACCTGTTAAAGTACACACAGGGTAAGTTTAAAAAAAAAAAAAAAAAAAAGCTAATTTTGGTTAAAAGAAAACAAAAAAACATTGAAATAATTCAAAATTGTCAACTATTGCTCTGCAGACTAATTAAGAAGGATTTAGCTTGTCAAACTTTCATCTCAAGAAAATAACTTTCTAAAATTCTGATTCCAGTTTTAGAGTGAATATATATTAGGAGCTTTTATTTATTTCTTGTCATATAATAAAACTGCATTCTTTGTTGGGCATCCAACAGCTGGCAGTGATGAGTACAAGCATCTAGAGCGAGCCCATGAGAGGTGCAAACATATATTGGCCTATGTCAACACTGCGGTCAAAGAGTGTGAGAACTACCACAAGCTGAAGGATATCCAGAAGAGGCTGGACAGGAAGTCGCTGGAGACTTTGAATGACCCCCACCTGGCAGATTTAAAGGTAAGCAGAGATGTGATCACTTGTGGACTTGCAGTTCAGTCATAGGAAGTATCCTCGGGTGGAATGTTGGTTCAGTCCTCGGGCAGCCTGATTTAGCAAATGACAATGTTGGTCACAAATTTAAGATTAGTGAATTGAATTATATGAGTTGAAAGTGATGCAAGGCTGCATTAAATAAAACACAATAAATAAGCATATTGATCAAAGTCTCATTCCTTTACATGGTGACATTCAACATTATGTGTGTGTCCACACCAGTTAGAATTATATTTTGTATTAGAATGATGTAATTATTGTTGATTTATTTCTTTGCTGTTAATTCTTCCTAGACCCTGGAACTGACGAGCCACAAGTTGATATTTGATGGTCCGCTAATATGGAAACTTCGATCTCACCGAACAGTTGACCTCCATGTGCTGCTATTTGATGACATGTTGGTCTTGTTACAGAAACAGGATGACAGGTTGGTGGCTTAGAAATACACAACCCTATACAAAATTAGGGGAATACACAATCCAATACAAAATCAGGGATCTAACTCAGTCTAAGGAGAAATAAAATAGAGTAACCACCCTCTAGCCCTGGAAGTGATTGAATGTGGGACTGAACACTTTATTGCAATTTTGAACATTGAAAATGTCCTCAATAAGTCCTAAAATAATTTCATATTTTTAATGGATTATTTTAGTATGACATTGTTCCAGTGCTAAAACGAGGATCTGTAACATGGAGAGTTTTAAATATGGAGGATTTGGACAGCAGTGAAAAGCATAGTTTGACCTATTGAAATAAAAGATTTTTATAATATTAAGGCTAACCAAGAAGATTACAAAACATGGAATATTTCCTGATAACTGATTCTTAATTTATATCAATGTGTTGCGATTAAACTCAATCGGTTCTAATACTAATCTACGCTGTTCCATCCAAGGTACATCCTCAAGTGCCAGAGCACCAATGTCCAAGCAGCCAGAGATGAACACAAGTACACACACAGTCCAGTGCTACGCTTACAGAACTTGTTAGCTAGGAATTTAGCCACAGGTCAGATGACTATCCAGCCATATTTTAAACTGTTTTTGTCATCATTGTTTTACTGCCATCATCATGTAATTGTTATTATGTCGTTGCCATTGTAATGTCTGTCATCTTATGTTATTGTCATCGATAAACTTTGTCATTAACAAAACTAATATGAGCTGTCAAATTATGATCTATTTATAAATGTTACCTTGTGTTAAAAATGTTTTCATCTAATACATAATTGTGAATTTATTTACCTTTTACAAAAGAGACATTACCTAGATTTAAGTTTTTGGGAAAAAGAAGTTAATGGAAACTAACCTCTGCATAAGTGTATTTGGTGTATAAAGGGTGTCAATGCGCCTTTTGTTTATGTATATCTAACCTGTAAGCTTTCTATCCTCAGATAAAAAATCATTTTTCGTAGTGAACATATCAGAAGTTCGGGCCCAGATGTACGAGTTCACAGCACAGACATCTGATCTGAGGGTCAAGTGAGTCTCTTTGGATCATTGTATGTTTAAGAATGAATGAAGTTACAGTAATTTGCTATTTCCAGGCCACAAATAATGAAGGGAGGCAGACAATGCTATCCCAGGCCCACACATGTAATGTAGTGAGGCAGGCAATTCTATTCCAGGGCCACACATGTAATGTAGTGAGGCAGGCAATGCTATCCCAGGGCCACACATGTAATGTAGTGAGGCAGACAATGCTATCCCAGTGTTACACATGCAATGTAGTGAGGCAGGCAGTGCTATCCCAGGGCCACACATGTAATGTAGTGAGGCAGACAATGCTATCCCAGGGCCACACATGTAATGTAGTGAGGCAGGCAATGCTATCCCAGGGCCACACATGTAATGTAGTGAGGCAGGCAATGCTATCCCAGGGCCACACATGTAATGTAGTGAGGCAGGCAATGCTATCCCACGGTCACACGCGTCATTTGGTGAGATGTGGTATTTTTAACTGTTGTAAACAGAGCAACTGAGTCCCAGCTTTCATTGATGACTTGACCTAAGCTACTTCATAACTGCTCTTGTCTACACAACATAACTATCAGACATAAGCTACTTGTGTTAAAAGAATAGATTTGTTCACCACACCAAACAGTTTAGGACATTTTTGTTTAAAAGGATTGTTTAGTTTTAAATGTTTGGTTAACTTTTTAAATTTGTAAATCAGTTTTAAAATGTTAGAAATGTGTATTAGTAAATTTTAGTGACAAAAAAATGGTAAGCATAGAAAGGATCTATTGAAATGATGTGCCAATATCTCGACTCGTTGAACAATACACAGTAGCAATGGATTGTGTGGTAGTTGGTATTTCCTGATTTTATAATTATTATTTTTTTAATGAACCATGTTGGTTTGTAAGTATAATTTATAATAATAATTAAATAATTATGTATGGAATAATAAAATCATGTGATTTATTTGTTCAGATGGTGTAAACTTATCAATGACAAGGCTGATGAGTTGAAAAAATCTGGCAACTTCCCTGGCCCCAGGACCAGCACTTTAATACAAGCACCTCAGCTAGAACAGGTGGAGATCGAAAGGAATAGATTATCCAGCAAGTAAGTCAAGTCCATACGAATAGTTGTTAGCTTCAATTAGTTCCGAGTTTCCCAACCTAGGGAAAAGTGATCATAAGAACAGGGAAGCCATTGACATTTTCCTTTATCAACAGTCACATCTAATAAATAAACAATTTTACAGTTCCTTTCATATTTAATTTTTTTTATATTAGAAATCCACTAGTTTTGGATTGTTAAAATGCATAGTTACTTTTTTAGATGATCCCCCAACACTTAGAGAATGTATAAGGGGTACACATGTAATGTAGTGATGCAGGCAATGCTATCCCAGAGCCACATGCGTAATTTATAAGGAGTACAGAATATAGAAATCCTTCTTTAGTTGATCATGCATCTGACTACTTTTTAAATATTAGTTAATACAATTATGTTATAACTTTCAATGTTGATTGTTAAACAGACTTAATATTTTTTTAATGGTTTATTATTAGTATTTCACAAATAGACTTTATAATTAATTTCGGATGATAACACAGACTCTTGATTATATACTCCTCACTCAATAACCAAGTTCATTTACTACCGAGTTTAATTATTTTTATTTATTAAGAATTAAAAAGGGCGGGAAACTTCATTAATTAAAAAGTGACAGTATTTACATATTTACACAGATTAATTTTCAATTAAATTTAGTCATTTTTTCAAATGAGACTTTATAGTTCCTAAGTCTGTAAATAATGTTATTTTGGGGAATTTTACATCTGGAAGCATAAAAGCATTATAGGACGCTTAATTTATAAGAATGATGTGAGTTTTATTGCAGTCTTGCACTCTTATAATTAGTCAACAGAAGTTTAATATGATTTTACCCTTGAACTCTACCAGAGACGCTGACAGCAGTAGTCCAGTCCAGGAAATCTCCACAGAGCAGGACCATGTGGACAGCTTACACCACCTGGAGGACATGGACACCCACCATGATGAGAAAGATGAACTGATCCAGCCAAATGAGGTCATCGTCTCCAACCCAGACACATACATACCAGAGGCCGTCCACTCTCCTTTAGGTAATACTTCCTCTCCTTGTATGTACACTGTCTCATCTAATAAAACATTTATTTTGGACTTAATATCTTCAACACAGAAATATTAAATGTCTTCAGTAGGCTAGGATACTTGGCTATCCTTGTGTTTCTTTTATACCTACTTGTAAACTTGATCTCATTTGGAAGGAAAATAGCTTAAACAAGGGTTTTCATTAATTAAATGTAACTAGCTCTACCAAAAACTTTTTTGCTAAAAATTAATATTAAAATGTTCATACTTCTAAACTTTGTAATTTCTAAAGACACAAGTTGTTCACTAAAAAAAGAACTTGGCCGGGGAGGGGGAAAAAGGTAATAGCTATTTTAAGATTCTGTATAATTTGGGGGGGGGGGGGAGATATATTGCACTCTAGCTGTAAAGAAGGATGTATAAAATCAAGGTGTGTAAAACAAAACACTTCAAAGATCAAATGTTGGGGAGACACCATTCTAGCTTGTTTTAACATGTAACATGTAGATTCAAAATTAAGGGGAATGGAAGTCTCAGTCATGATTTATTTATTAGTCCATACAAGAAATTAGGCCAGGTACCAATACTGGGGTTTCAGGAAGTCCCACACAGGTGGAGTGATAAAGCATTGGAAACTCATCGGTGTGAATAAAATATGTTCTCACTTTATATTTTAACTTACTGAAGAGATATCTAGGAGAAAAAAAATATCCTCCAGCTGAGATAGAATGCTGGGTTTTCATTTCTGCATTTGGTTTGTTTCTCTAAGAATGCTGGCTACCCAGACTTCCTTGTTATTACTGGTTTTTGTGTGTGCTGTGCTGCCTTCTGTTGACTCCTGTCCCAGAGATACCATCATTCCTGTTTTATCACAATCATTAACTTGGATTCATCTCAATCAAAAATCTTTTATTATTTTATTTTATTTTATTTTTAAAAATTTAATGCACTTGGAAACTGAATCAATGGGTGAGGAGAGGGCATCATTTATTTTGAAAGTAGCTGTATGTTGTAATGACCCACCAACAGATGCCTATTTTATTTAACATCCTTGATATTGTCCTATGCAGTATGTACAAGTAAATTTATGAAAAAATTATCATGAAATTCTGAGAGTCCATAAATAGTCTATTTATTTCTAATTCTAATAAAGCCAACTGTCACTAAACAGCAACATATTTGTAATTATTTTCAAAGGCTATAAAAATGCTTTTATCACTACCATTTTTTGTAATCCTGATAGTGCTGCTTTGTGGGGACAACTTTTAGTCCAACGTTGTCTTGTACGCTTGGCAACGGTACTTCGATAACAAGCTACACCAAACCAGTCAGCCAGCGTTAGTTAAAAAAAAAAATTTTGAGAAAACATGGAACATAAATTTAACAGGAATCACATGACTTTGTTTAATTGCCTTGTATTTCATAATTGTTGTAACTAAGGGGGGAGGGGGGTCTGGTTTTAAAAAAAAATGCTAAGTAAGATAACACAAATAAAAATATGCAAGTTATAGTCTTGCGATTTGTTTCTTAAGGATGAGAAAGATCTTAGGTAAGCACATTGGCAGTTTAGTATTAACAACGCAATTCTCTAAAAGAAAAATATTCTGGTTGATTGAGATCGAGAGCACAACTGTTGTTCTCATTTCAGTTTACGACTTATGGTTTTTACATAAAAATTCAGTAACTTTTTTATTGAAAACACCTCCATGATATATTTTTTAATTAAAATTAAACCAAACAAACGGGAAAAACGTAGTCACTATTGCGAAAGCTTAGGGGTAAACAGATCTGCAACGCACGGGGGGGGGGGGGGGGGGGGGGGGGGGGGGGGGTGTTATATAAATGTGACTCTTTTTTGTTGTTGATATCATTTTAAAAAAAAAAACAGCAGTGTAATTTCCAGTCATTTGTAAGATTCCTAAAAAGGTTTCTCGGCATGTTGTTGGTGGGTTACTACAGATATGGTCATCAAGGTGATGTTACATTATTTCTTTTCTTATAAATCACATCTAATTATATAGTAATGAATCAATTTTTTTTAACAACTTTATTTTTGCACTTCTTTTCCTTTTTTTACTTAAAAATTGTTCCTTCATTTTATGCCACAAGTTTATCATAACCTTTTTTTAAATGTTTTTTAATCACTGTATAAACCTAATGGTAATAATTTTAAATATGCTTTAACATTTCTTATTTTTTTCTTTCCTAAACCAATTATTATGACATGAATTAACATGTTTATTTTAACTCTAACATTTTGTCTTAAGAATGGTTGTTTGTTGTTCAACTGTCTTGAAACAGTGGGTCAGTTAGTAAATTCGGATATTACCAAAAGATTTGTTGATATTGTTTGATGGCAGGATGACCTATATCCATTCTGAATTACTTGTCTCATAACACTCTCAGAATATCATCCATGCCTCCTGAACATTTGATGAATAACTTGTTTGATAACACAGCTGTTTGTAATACCAAGATAACCCAATGTTTGTTCTTGCTTTAATCAACAGTTGTTCCATCATATCTCTGTACCCCATTCATTCCATGCTTACATGTCATTTGAATGTACAAGACACCCCCCTCCCCCTTTTCCATGTGTTCAAATCTTTTAATAAACCTCTGTGCTTGACACCAATTATAATAATAAATGGCTTCCCCTCAAAAAAATTTCTTTTAAAAATGTTAAAAGTTAAACAATATACCTGTAGCAGATTTGTTAACTCTTCAGCATATCTTTCCAGCATTCATTGCTTGTACTCACAACTTGTAACTTCAGGATAGGGGATGTCATTCTCAATGCACACAAATATTGTACTCTCAAGACTTATGAGCATTGCCTATAAATATGCACACCACATGCACCTCAAGATAAAAGGAAAAAAATACACTTAAATTAAATTAAGAACAATTTACAAGGATGTGTTTCTCTTTGGTACCCATGCTGGTTGATGAGTAGGTTGATAATTGATATGAGTTAGAACCACTCTGGCCAGAGCTTCCATGTAACCAGCTAATGCTTATATAAAAGATATATAGAGCCTGGTGAATTGGCTTTATATAAGATATATATAGCCTGGTGAATTGGCTTTCTTATGACTTACAGTGACATACAAAATTATAGCTTCTTGCAGCACCTCCAATTTTGAGCACATTTCAACATCATTAAATCTTATCTCTCATTTTTACAAAAAAATTATTTCTCAACAAATTGAACACAGAGAGTAGAAATTGGGTTCCAAATGATTAAGGCAATGATTTCCATCGCATGTTTTTGGAATGTTGAAAATTATCAGAAATTTAGAAGTCATCACTGAAAGATTGATTTAGAAATAAAAGTGAACTGCTAAAAATATGACATACTCTTTCATCCCATTTCAAACAGGTTTTCTTTATATCTGGCTGAACCATTCTCTGAGTATCTTTGGTTCAATCCAACAGTCTTTGTTTTGGATTATATGTTTGTTAGATACTACATTTGTTAGACTCAGCAGTTTTTGGACTCAACATTTGTTATACTCTACATCTGTTAGACTCTAAATTTAATTATCCCATTAGCAGTGTTTTATCCACTCTCGTGGTCTGTGTTAATGTGTTAGGTTGTGTTTGTAATATTTTCAGCCCATACTCAGTCTCATGTGGTGATTTTTTGTTTCCCATGATTTCCTGGTTGTGTCCAATGATGTCTTGGTTGTGTCCCATGGGTCAAAGAGTAGTTGTCCTTTAATTCTTGATTAAATGTAAACAAATGTGTAGCAAGGTTAAGTGGCTATATATAGCATCATGTTTTATGATGAGTTATCATCTCTGAAGTTGAGCAAATTCAGACAACATATAATACAACATCTATAGTGGTTTTGATATTAGGTATAGTCTCTAGAAAACCATGTAGACTGTTGTGTTCACCCCAGGTGTTTTTTTCTATTCCTTCAAACATTGCATACTTTAGAGTTCTACAAACTGTTTCTCTATTTCCTTCAATATTTCAGACTATTGAGTTCTTAAAACTGTTTCTCTATTCCTTCCAACGTTGCATGCTTTAGAGTTATAAAAACTGTTTCTCTATTTCCTTCAATATTTCAGACTATTGAGTTCTAAAAACTATTTCTCTATTCCTTCCAAAGTTGCATGCTTTAGAGTTCTACAAATGTGTTCTCTATATCCTGCAACATTTCAGACTATTGAGCTCTACAAAATGTTTCTCTATTCCCTCCAACATTTCAGACTGTTGTGCTCTACAAGCTGTTTCTCCACCCTCTCTATACATTTTGTTTGTGATTAAAATCTCCAGTTTGGTCTAACATCAGGAATCCCATTCTCTCTTTCTCTCTCTGCTGTCTGCTATCTGGCATTGAGATAAACTGTTTACAGAATCTCACAGGCCACATGCATCTCCATTTTGACTTCATTAGAAATGTTTATTTTTAGCTCTCCCCTACCTGGGGGTTTAACATCCAACATTTCAACAGGTCATTGTAATACATGCAAGGTTGAGCTCATGGAGAGAGAGGGGGAGAGAGGGGGGGGAGGGGGGACACCACAGATTCAAAATTATCAAACCAAAATAAATAAGTGTGGAATTTTAAGAGTTAAAATCTGTCTAAACAAAACAATCTCCAATTAGATATTCCAATGTTTGCATATATCCTGGTCCCCCTTCAGTGAGGAAAATTTGGTTAAGTTGGCAAAGAGTGAGTTTCAGGGTGTGCCCAGTTGTAAGTCTAAAATGGGGGAGCAGACGTTTTAAGACAGCTTGTGGGGAAACGACCTGAAAAGGGGAGGGGGGATGCTACTGGGTTCTATCTCAAACATTTATTATAACTATTTTTTTAAATAGAAAAAAAGGTTCACGTGGAGAGAGAATGGGGATTTTCATAGATAAGCAAAACTGCTGAAATGAATTTCTAGAATCAAAGAGGGTGGATGGGGAGACTAGAGGGGTAGGGTTTTATAATAGCTTTTCAAGGGAGGAGGGGTGGGGGGCTGTTCACCTGATAGATAAACCTATTGAATAGCTTTGTGGCTGTTGACTGGGAGAACTTGATATCACTGTCTACAGTTTGTCTGGCCAAGTGGAGAGCATTGCAACTTTGGTTTGGATTTCTCTTTAAATTTATTTTATAGGAACTTGATAGGCGGTGGCAGGTACGGTAGTTTAAAAGTATCATTGTGAAATAGTTTTCATTACAAAATGGGAGAAGTGCTTTGAGTGTGTCTTTTTCAATGGATCAGTTGTGTTAATCTAACAGTTTGCCTACAAAACTAATAGTTGCAGTTCACTTTTACCACTAAAAATAAATTAATTCTATATAAAAAAAAAATGTTCCTGGTAATCATAATTAAACTCAAGGGAACTTGTAGATATACAAGACTTCATATGTTTTCATACATTTTATTTAGGATTATCTTAATTGAACATAAAGTAACTGAGAGTAATTTTAATTAGAGAAGGGTGATGGGCCTTTTTTGGATTGCCGTTGCCAGAAGACAGAGCCCTTTTCACAAGCCCTGCACTTATGTTGCAAAAAAATGTATAAAAAATTAACTAAAATATTACAACTATAAAATTATAATATATTCTTGTAGGGAATTGAATAAAAAATCTTTAGAAATCAAAAAATGAAATCTCAACATTAATGCAAATAAGATATCCTGATTTGCATAATTTATGTATGCAAATTATTTGTACACTTAGAATAAACATGTTACTTGTAGAAAATTGTTAAATTTTCTGATTGTTGAAGCTTAAATAAGGCCTAAAAAAAAACATTTGAATGAGATTCAATGTGAAAAACAGCATCAAATATTCCATTGGAGGTGCTTATGCCTTTTGGCATATTTCAAGCTCACATATTTTTTAAACATCCATAAGGGTCACTTGGTACCAAAAAATTGGTACAAAGTCTAACCAGCCACTCTTTCGGTAGATGGATCAAACCTTCGCTACGGCTCTGGGCTGATATCTCAGTCCCGGCTGTCTCAAGAGGGTTAAAAGATATTTCAATTTTTTAAAATGTTTTTCCCTCCTGAAATTTGGCCAGAGTGTACTGTTTGCCCTTACAGGTTGGTCAGTGGGTACTGTTTACCCTTACAGGTTGGCCAGTGTGTACTGTTTACCCTTACAGGTTGGGCAGGGTGTTATATTGGTTGGACAAAGCAAGTCGTCCAGAATATCATGTTCCCAATATTAGAATGTGAGCCCCCTGTGACACTGTACCAATGTTGCTGTTTGTTTGATTTTAATGTTCGACAATTCAGAATAACTTTATTTATTGTGACAAACTTGTTATGTTAAGTTCCATGTGTCCTGTTAACAGAATTGTTGCGTGAGAACACCCAGCAAATAAACACATCTCTCCAGGAACGAGAGCGTCTTGTGGCCCAAGTGCTTAATCTTTCATGGAATCAATACCGTTCTCTTAACCAGGTTGGTGAGAGGGAATGGACCCCGGTCCTGGCAGTTTAAAATTTATTACCAGAAACCTATACTTTTGGAGGGCTTTCTATAAGTGCTTAATGGAACAAATCATTATGAAATAGTGTTAGATAAGTCATATTGGGGACAATATAATTGGGAACTCTATAATCCAAGGTTAAGGTATTCTACCCCAAGGACACAGCTTTATATTATACCATGAAACGGAGAGATTTCAACTAGTCTTAACTAACCATTTGCCCCAATTCTCTCCACCCACCAACGAGCAGAAGTCCAGTGATCTCAGTGCACGAGGAAGGCAGGAGGAAGAAGAAGAAAGTAGCGGAGGGGATGTCCAGTATCTGCTAGCCAGAGCCTATGAAATCAACGCGCAGTACATTCAACTAGTTAGTTCATCTATCCCATCAGTGGCCCCACAACAGCAACACCACCACATGGACGAGGAGAGCCCCTCCTCCCCTTCTAGGCCACTCTGTATGTTCATTTTTAGCTGTTTTATTATTTTCCCCCTTTTTTTTTCTACGTGTTCACATGTCAATGGTCTTTCACTGGTGGTGTTATATGTGTCATTCACTGGTAGTGTTACATGTTGTTTGGGTGTCTTTATGTTTGGCATCTAGTTCAAAGATGCCATAATTTGTATGTTTTTGTATAGACAATCTGAAGTACCAGTATTTCATTGTGATTTGAATGTATATCTGTTTACTGTTGCCAGTCTCTGCTTTTACTTGTGATCAGCTCACAATGTTCTAAGCCACTGCACTGGTTTTGTTAGATCTGCAAGCCATCACACCAGTAGCATTGTTACAAAGTAAACAATACATTGTAAACATTTATTGGTTGTAGTATTATCACATACAAGGACACTCGCAACAACTGGCTAAACACATTTGATACACTATTTTCTACTACACTGACTTATAGGCAGTCTCACATTATACGCTACAAAAAAGATGCAGATCAACTCTAGCCATTCTATTTGTGTGTTCTTTTTATGTGCTGGCTGTTGTAACACTGAGTATGGCTGATCTCTCTGGTCAGTTGTTGAGACCCAGCCACCCATCTGTTAGAGGGGAAAGGAGTCAGTCTTGCTCTTGTAGTCAAGACAAATGAAGCCTGGTGTCTGTAAAGTGTAAAGTGTGGGGGACTGCCTGTGATTTGATTCCTGTACCCATCCCATTCCACACCCCTTCAACTACACATCACTTGCACACCTACACGCCTGGAATGGGTGCTTGACTTTTGGTGCTGGAAATCTAGCTCACTTACTACTAATATTTTCAGTGACTTGGGCTTATAATTGTAGCTTATAGAAATGCTTTAAAGATCATTAAAATGGTTGTACTTGATGGACTGACATCACATAGCTGAGCACATTTCTCACCTGTCTTATTTCATACTAATTCCCTTTATAAATATTAGAGAAAATCAACTGGCTTGTATTTCCCATTTATCTCCCCACCCTGCACACCTGCATCCCAAGTGCTTCAAATCTTATTGTGCATGCATGCCATCAATGATCATTTTGTGGATGGACTTTGATTGAAACTGCTGTCCTTATAAATCATGTGTCTTCTTCCATCCCTGACATCATCTTGGCAGCAAATTAATCTTTCCAGAATGTTAACACAATTTTTGGTTCAAAGATTAACTTCAGATCTATTTACATTTTTTTTTTAAATTATAGAGAAATTAATATAGCCAATGAAATAATTTGTAAATAATTATTTTTTTTTTAAAAGTTATATGAAAAAGTAAATTTCAAAAAATGTATATTTATATAAATAGAATACATTTGAAAACAAAAATACATGCATTTTTGGGCCTAACCAAATGATATGTGCAGCAAAATTAAATAAAAAGGCATGCATCTCTAGGTATAATCAAATGATAGGTGAAGAAAACTGAAATACAAATACATGCATTTTTTTGTCTTGCCAATTAATGGCTGCAGCAAACTGCAACAAAAAGGATGAATTTAATTTGAAATGCTGTTATTTTAAAAAAATTTTTTTTAGAAGTGCAGGAAGATTAAAGCACCAACTTATTGACATTGAAGATACAATTTGGATTGGCTCTCTTGGTGTAAGGTTCATTTCAGGCTCATGGCATTTCATTTAATGAGAGCTTGGGGGGGGGGGGGGGGGGGGGGGTACCTCGGTTGATTAAAATGTAAAGCAAGCAGTAAGTGGGATGTATATGTCGGTGTGACATGGAGAGGTGTACTCATATTTATAGATCTAATATTGAGCAGTCTGTTTTAAATAGGATTAATTATACACATATTTTTAAAAAGAAAAATGTTCATGAATGTCAACATGATGATTTAACCTTAAGCGTTTAACTACATCGTTAGCCATTTAAATATATATTGTCAGTGTTAACATATGCCAGTATTTACAAATCCTGGATGTCTAGTTGTCATTCATAACAGCTGTGTAACAACATTTATGGAGAAGAAAACAAAAAGCAGTGGAGCTTTTGATATGGCTGGGGCCAATAGTCAACTTTGTAGGTTTTTTTTAAACATTTTATTTTAAAATGCCTGCTCTCTGATTTTTAGGATTAATGAAACTAATCATGACATGATCGCTGTATATAATACAACATGAAAACTAATTGTTGTGATCCCCGTGTTGTTACTAGATCCCAGACCTCTTAGATTAGTTCATACTTACTAAAACACATATGCAGATCCCCAGATTATAAGACAACATCCTTTTGCAAGGAAACTAAAACTTGTCTTTGAAAAATTCTTTAATCAATATGTCCATGCATTTGTGTACAATAACCATACAAGACCTTTCCATTCCATCCTTGTATAACATTCAATCCCAGCCTTATAAAACATTCAACCCCATTCTCATAAAACATTCCACCCCATTCTTATAAACATTCAATCCCATTTGTATAAAACATTAAACCCCCCCCCCCCCCCTATAAAACATTCAACCCCAATGTTATGAAATAATTTATCCCACCCTTATACAAAACATTCAATTCCATCCTTTAAATATATTGATCTCCACCCCATATAAAGTATTAAATCCCACCCTTTTAAATATTCAATGCCACCTTTGTGAAATATTAATCTCCATTAGTATAAACCATTCAATCCCACTCTTATAAAACATTCCATCCCACCCTTATGAAACATTAAATATTTTCACCCTGTCTTGTAATGGCATCCATTTGATACCATTGCAGCAGACAGATCATTCCATAGGTGTATTTGTTGAACACATTCATCACACTAAGGTTTTCTAGATGTTGTCAGTGCATGTCTTATGTAGTGGTAATTGTCGGACTCCCTCCAGTCACATCCCTCATGTATTACAGTGTGTCATATTTCACACCTCTTGATGTGTATGTATTACAGTGTGTCATATTTCACACCTCTTGATGTGTAGTTTACCTCATGTATTTTCACTATGATTATTACGTGATGTTGTCAGTCGGGGTGGTTGTGGTGGGCTGTATGTAGCCAGTGTGTAAATCAGCTGGCCATAAAGATCAGGACAGCCCTGTCAGAAATTTTGGGGTATAATATTTTCTTCACCATGCGAGGGGTGTGTCCCTAGTGACCAAATGGTCTCTTATCAATTTCTTTCTACTACAACCAGAATGAGATTAAAAGTATGTCTTTGACTACCGCTTATGTTGTTGTAGGAGAACACTCTACAGATATGTTGAAACTGAGTTTAAAAAATGATAGACATATTTCTGGAAAAAAGTGGGTGGGGGTAGGGTATCTTTTAGACTGGAGTTAAGGAAGTGTTTTCTGACATGTGTGCAGTCCTGGTCATAGATTGAGCCAGTGTTATTGGGTAACCATGGCATTAATGTTTTCTATTTTGATGTCTCAGTGTATTAGCTGTCATTTTTTTTTTGTCTCTGTCGTCTTTTGTTTCCATAAGTAATTTTCATTATCTTTAGTGATCAATATGTTAGTAAAAGTTGAATTAACTTTAATTTTAAATTTCTTTTAAAATATATACTTAGTTTAGAAATGATAATGTTTTAAAGCAATGGTTCTCAACCTGGGATAAGGGATAGGGAACACAACAAAGTAATAAAAATCAGTTAATATTTTGATGCATTCGATGTTTTAGAGCAACATTAAAATTCATTTGTATACTTCTTTACAAATAAAAAACAGGTTGAGAATTATTTTGCAGATGAAAGATTAGCATAAATAAATGTAACCTTTAAATATACTCACTTTAATAACACTGTAACCTTAAAGTAGACCTATTTAATCCAGATAGTAATGTAATACATGTGTGAATTTCCAACTAGTTAATTTCTCTTGCCGCGATTGATTTCATCCCTCATGACTTGCCATACGTCTATTTTTAAAATAATTATTTGAAAGTAATTTTCTTGACATGCTGTTTGAAATTGAGCCCCATTCTCTCCTGTTTACAGCTACATTGAGCCAGGGTGAGAGCTCAGCCTCTGAGGCAGAAAGCAGCAGTAGTGGGGTGAGCAGCCAGCAGCCCACCATCCTACCCCCACCCCAGATAGTTCAGTCCACCAGTCTCAACATCCCAGTCCCCATGGAGCAGCTGAAAGAGATGGCCACAGAGATGAACACCATACTCAGTAAATTAATGGTGAGTCCACACACACTGGCAGTCAACACACACACACATTCCTTTTCTGTGTATGTGACAATTAAAACCTATATATACAAATTAATACACAGTAAACTGATAGTGAGTCCACACTTATACACAGTAAACTGATAGTGAATCCACACTTGTACACAGTAAACTGATAGTGAGTCCACTTTTATACATAGTAAACTGATTGTGAGTCCACACTTGTACACAGTAAACTGATAGTTGAGTCCACTTTTATACACAGTAAACTGATAGTTGAGTCCACTTTTATACACAGTAAACTGATAGTCCACACATGTACACAGTAAACTGATAGTGAGTCCACTTTTATACACAGTAAACTGATAGTCCACACATGTACACAGTAAACTGATAGTGAGTCCACTTTTATACACAGTAAACTGATAGTCCACACATGTACACAGTAAACTGATAGTGAGTCCACTTTTATACACAGTAAACTGATAGTCCACACATGCACACAGTAAACTGATAGTGAGTCCACTTTTATACACAGTAAACTGATAGTGAGTCCACTTTTATACACAGTAAACTGATAGTGAGTCCACTTTTGTACACAGTAAACTGATAGTCCAGACATGTACACAGTAAACTGATAGTGAGTCCACTTCTGTACACAGTAAACTGATAGTGAGTCCACTTTTATACACAGTAAACTGATAGTCCACACATGTACACAGTAAACTGATAGTGAGTCCACTTCTGTACACAGTAAACTGATAGTGAGTCCATTTTTATACACAGTAAACTGATATTGAGTCCACACTTGTACACAGTAAACTGATAGTCCACACTTGCACACAGTAAACTGACAGTGAGTCCACACTTGTACACAGTAAACTGATATTGAGTCCACACTTGCACACAGTAAACTAATAGTGAGTCCACACACAAACATGTTGGCATGCACACACACATTCCCCTCTCCCCTGACACACATACACATCAATTACAGAACTAAACTAAAAATTTTCACTTGAAACAATAAATCGGGTGTCAAATGTTTGTCTTTTATTTTGTTATTATTCAAATAAAAATAGTAACGCATTAAATGCCAATAAATATTAAACTGCCAGTTTGAGTTAATCAATTAAATCTAACAAATGTTATTTAGACTGTCAGGTTTCAGATTACAATTAAATCTAACATATATTATTTAGAAGTCTTGGTAGAAAGTGATGGACAATATCACACATGCTGGAGCAGTTTGGTCTGCTCAAATATTTGGTGTGGAGCAGCCTGATTCTTTTCGTTTCAAAAATTAACCATGTAACAAATAGATGGATGTCATCCATTGAGACCATCAACTGATAAAAATCTCTGAGACTGCAATAAATGTGACTCACCTGAAGAGATTGGCCTGAATAAAATAATGTAGCTCAACAATTGATGTTTATGGTTCTATATAAACCCATCAAACTTTATCTGGGTAACCTTAGCAGAGACAACTATTGTCCCCTCCGACTCTAGTTTTACTCTCTTGGAAGTGTTCAAACACAAATTAGGGATATAGATTGGATGGAGGAATCTAGTTTTAAATTGATTTCAGATGTAGGCTAGATGTTTTTTAGGGGCTCTCAAACTTTTGGAACGATGCACCACTCAAATAATCGGCTGAAAATTCATGTCCATATTTTTAAGTCATGCTGGATATCAGTATGTGGATATCTTTGTAATACACCTTTGCCTACCTGCTGGGACAAGGTAGTGGTACAAGTAGCATGTCTACCTGCTGGAACCTGCTGGAACAAGGTAGTGTTGTACAAGTAGCACAGTTTGAGAATGTCTACCTGCTGGGACAAGGTAGTGGTACAAGCAGCACAGTTTGAGAATGTCTACCAGCTGGGACAAGGTAGTGGTACAAGTAGAACAGTTTGAGAATGTCTACCTGCTGAGACAAGGTAGTGGTACAAGTAGCACAGTTTGAGAATGTCTACCCGCTGGGACAAGGTAGTGGTACAAGTAGCACAGTTTGAGAATGTCTACCTGCTGAGACAAGGTAGTGGTACAAGCAGCACAGTTTGAGAATGTCTACCAGCTGGGACAAGGTAGTGGTACAAGTAGCACAGTTTGAGAATGTCTACCTGCTGAGACAAGGTAGTGGTACAAGTAGCACAGTTTGAGAATGTCTACCAGCTGGGACAAGGTAGTGGTACAAGTAGCACAGTTTAAGAATGTCTACCAGCTGGGACAAGGTAGTGGTACAAGTAGCACAGTTTGAGAATGTCTACCTGCTGGAACAAGGTAGTGGTACAAGTAGCACAGTTTAAGAATGTCTACCTGCTGGGACAAGGTAGTGGTACAAGTAGCACATTTTGATAATGTCTACTTGCTGGAACAAGGTAATTAACTTGTTTTTTAGAGCTCTGTTTTTATGTGAATACCCTAGAACAGTGATGGGCAAACTCATTAGTCAAAAATCAGCAGCAGGAGGATAATTTAAAAAAAATGAGAGCCAAATTTGTTTTTCAAGAACCTGTCAAACATGTTTTTCGGAGTCAAAGCCGATTTTTGGCCGACTGGCCAAGCCGCACCCATGTCGTTAAAGAGCTGCATTCGGCCTCGCGAGCCGCGATTTGCCGACCATTGCCCTAGGATAAAAGAAAATCAGTACATTAAAACCATTCCACTCACACAGATACTTGTTTAAAAGTGTTACATATTTATTAACATGTTCAAGAGATAAAATATTTCAAAAAGAGGTTGTTTTTTTAAAAGGATAATTTACCATTGTTGTCAAAATGCCTATATCTTATGAGCACTGATTTATTGTATGAAATGTTCCATAAGTACTGATAATTGAATCATTGTTGTACTATCCTCAGAGTGCCATGAGCAGTGGCAGTGAAGAGAAACACAGATTAAGAAAGGAACTACAGGAAGCACAGCTCAAACTGGACGCCCTGAAGGAGATGCAGAGACAGATGTCTGGAGCACCTTCGTCTGGCCGGATAAGTCCATGTAGGTACCTGCGGGATATTTGGTGGGTCAGAGGTCTTTGGAAAATGTATTTGTCACTTATAAAGGAGGTAGGATCTTTGAATAAACCATGCTGGGCGTCCTTTGGGGTTGAAGGAAGGGTCTCCGGGATGGAGACAGTGGTCCTGGATCCTAGATCTATTGCGAGTAAGTGAAGGTGAGATCCAACAGAGGTATAACTAGGGACAACTAGTGACCGACCAGCTCCTGGTTTTGGTGTAGGTGTTGGTTGGGTGAAGAAGACTTGTCATTTGTTGAACTTAATATTTCTTGTACAGGATCTAAATTTGTGTGTCCACAGATTCACCACTGTCTCCAGCATTTGCAAGTCTTGACATTCCAACCGAGTCGACCGGTGCAAGAAATGAGCTTCAAGGGGAGAGCATGACTCGTACAGTGGTCCAAACATCTCAGTCATATCAGGCCACAGCGGAGATAACCACAACAGACTCCGATGAGGGGGCAAACTTCTCCAGTATGTGTGATATCGTCCATCATGGAATACAGCAAGTTACCCAGCTTGAAGAAAGTGTCGAGGCCTTGACCTTATCCAATGAACCCGCCCAAATCATTCAAGCCACCGCCACAGAAAGCAGAACTGGTGGCGACCCAGGTCAAGATAAGATTGAATACAACATGGGGGAAGACGACGACGACGGCAGTAATGAAGTTTCAGTGGCTGATCTCCCCTTGCCCGACAGTATCAGCATCCCCGAGGCCGAGCACGACCCGCCCCAACACCTTGACACGCAAGATCCTGAGGACAGCGAGACGGAGAGCGATGACAATGACATCACACTCACCTCCAAAACTACCAACCTGGACTTTCCTAGTCTTTCCACAACCATTGAAGATAGTGTTGGGGAGGAGAGGGAGGGGGAGCTGCGGCCAGGTGTGAATGACCCCGCTGACCGCAGCTCTGGTAGTGCTGTAGACCCCTGTCAAGAAATGTAGTAAAATTTTTTTTCCAACATTGCGACAGTCTTCTATCAGATGTTCAAAACTCTTAACTGTTCCAATGGTATGAGTGGGCGGAGTTCTGGCTCGAATGGGAGGAGTCTAGACAAGAATGCAAAGGAGAAATCCCCTATTGGTAGATTAAAAGGCCAGCAGCACTCTCAAAGTAGATTTGCTCCTCTGAAATGGGAAATGGCTTATTTTGCTTATTTGTCCCAATAGTGGCTCTACCATTAATTTGATGCTGGTTGGTCATTATACCTTTCATACCATAATTTGATTTCTTACACTCCTAAATGGAATGACCCTACCTTACTTTCATTTCTTACTGTCCATTGTCCATCATTGATGATCTCAGTCACGCTAGGCCTCATACACTACACAGGTGATGCTGGCAAAGGTTTCACCCGTAGATCCATGTTTGTAGGTAAAATGGCTCTGTTCTTTGCTATGCTTAAATACCCTGTTACGCTTTCATCCATAAACCTACACATTAAACTATGTGATTGTTTTACGCCAAGCCTATGAACATTTCCTCGGTTTTTGTTGGATATAAAGAACACTGTCTGCCTGACTAAACAGAAGCATTTTGTCACCTTTGGCCTTCGTCTGTCTTAAGGCAACTTCTTGTTGACATTTCGTCTGTCTTAAGACTACTTCTCTGTCAGATTTGCTAGACTGACTTTAGGACAGTTTCTCTTGTTTTTGTTCTGTACCAAAAATACTGTTCTTGACCTGAGGCCACCCCAGGCCTAATGGCTAGTTCTTGCCTTCGTCAGATGCACCGGGCCACCCCAGGCCTAATGGCTACTTCTGGCCTTCATCAGATGCACCGGGCCACCCCAGGCTTAATGGCGCTTGGTCAGATGCACAGGTCCTCCGATGCACCTAAAGACTGTCTTGATGTCATACTTAGACAGGTTGATTGCTCAGATGCATGGGTTATTACATGAGAATGGCATATAAATCTTATGACCCACTAAATGTCATACAGTGTTGAGTCTTGATCTCATAAACATGTCATATTGACTGGTTTTAATTCTTACTAACTAGGCCCCTAACAAAAGCATGCAGACTTTTGTTTTGAGATGAGAAGCTGTAGATGTCACATATCTCTTTTCCTGTCCTTCTGATGAGATATCAACCATGTCAATTGTCATTGGAATCTGTATCTGAATGTGCCATGTCCATGACGCGCCTTGCAATCCCAAATGAATATTTCCACTTAAACAAACAAGGAAATGAAATAGAAAGGCCTCCTTTTCTAAATAAAGATGATTGCCGGTGATCCCAACATGAGCCAGGGATGGGTCTCTGTCAAGATGATGAGGAGTTAACCATTACAGTCCAGTTGTCTCATATTTTCTACCAACCTCCAGTTTTTTTTTTTTTTTTTTTTTCCCATTTTATTTCTTGAGCTGTTGTCTTCTCCCAAGTTCTTGTAGTGGGTTTTGTCCTACAATTGTTTTGTTATCTCCAATGTTTCAACAAAAAAAAACACAGCTTCTTGACACATTTCAAATTCAGTGGAATAGTGTCATTATTTAAGAAGTCCATATGATCAACAGATGTCCATATTGAATTGTTCATCAGAAAGGAGTCACTATGGAAGCAAAGGAGAGTAGGATTTTAGTAAGTGTCTCTGTTGAGTCACACAAATGAATTTGAATAAATAAAAAAACATGTAATACTAGTACAGAAATACTTTCAAATTAATGAAATTCTCAATTAAATGGCTTAATAATTTATCTTTAAAAAAGTGATAAAATATTTTCACCGTTTGATTCATTTTGTAAAACCTTACGATTTAGTTCTTACTGTTACGCTGAATAAATGTCATGACCGGAGGTCTGTAATGGTTAATATACATCATCTTAATATGACCACAGTAAAGTAACAGTTTATGTATATCCTCTTACAAGGAGACGTGATCAAATCTCAGGTGCCATATCTTCTATGATGAAGTTCTCATCCTTCAAGCTAGGTAGAATTTATTCTAATTTGATGACTTTCTCTGTGCCTGGCATTTCTTTCGAAAATGGGATGAGCCCTTATTGAAATGGGAACACAAAAAAGATTGCTTAATGTAAGATTAAATTGCATCCTTATAGTTGGTACACACCTCTATCCAGGTTTGGTTGGAGGTTGTATCCGTTGTTGTCTTTGGATGACATGTCCACACCCCTCACCCTGCAGTTGAGGAAAGATTTGATGACTGGACATATCTAGCGTTAATTCTGCTGATTGTATGAAGTTTTCAAACCTTGGTGTTATACAGTGAGAGCCAGGTGTAAACTGACACTGTTCATGTTTTTCATATCTGTCCCGCCATTCATACACATTGTAATCATAGCAACAAAATCTAAAGTAAACCATCTGTCGTTCACAGCAGCACACCACTAAACACATTGTCCTAAAACAATCAAAATGATTCCCCTTGTGAAAGTTCATCTCCATCCAACATTATCAATGTTCCACATCATCCTGTCGTTACCACCAATCAACATATTCTGTCATTATCAGCGTAAATCAGTCAACATTTCCACTTCATAATTTCTATGGAAGACCACAGCATACGCCGACGCCCCACCCAGCACCCACTGATGGAAGACATGTTGGATATTGTGATAGTTCTGTGTGATGCTGCTTGTCTCTTCTATGTGAGGTGCTAAACACACACCGCCATTCAACGGTTGCTCTATTGTAGTTGTGTAGTTCACTGGCCTGTTGTAGCCAGGATGAGTTGCCAATTATTAAAGCCTTTATGTGTGTTAAATACAAAAGATCATGCCATGTCTTCAATTAAAAAAAACAAAAACAATTGGTATAAAAGTGAATGAATGTTTGTGATACGTGGCGGCCAAGTGTATGTGATAAATACTGACATGAGGTCAGAATATTGTCAGAAAAAAAATCATCTCCTAATTTTGAAAAGAAACTATCTGTTGTCAAAGAATGTAAATCTTTTTTATCATGGTTGGTACTCCTGTATGAACCCTTTCTGAGTCTATGAACAGATACTCAATAAATTACAATCAATATTTTTACTTTTTGGAGAAGGAAAGAAAGTGTCCAAACAGCCAGTGACCATCAACAATCTGTCATGTTTATTTAGTCACATCAACTTGTAATCTTGCAGTGCCGTCTTTGGAGAAAATTCCTACAGTAATCAGGGGAATAGCAATCATTGCAAGCAAATTATTTTGAAAATCTTATCGTAGAAAATTTAGTGGAGCAGAAATGCAAACCTCTGTAATTGGAAGTCTGTAGCTCAATCAAATCATTAAATATGTATTAACATACCCCAATAACACTGACATTGTGTAGATTGTTTCTTTTTAAATGATAAATGGAGACATGCCATTTACTTAAAATGTGAAAATGCTTTTTGATTTCCACCATGACTTTTGGCATCAAGTACCCTATCAGTTATTTATCTATCCCAATTATATCTATAAATATAGCTCTTTAAATATCTCTATGGTACATAAACATTAGATGTACAACCTGCAGAAGGGAGATAATATCTTGGAGACATTTTGTACCACATTTGCCTAATGTATTTAATAGAGAGTTGTCTCCCATGTATAACATGCTTTGTGTGTACAATATTTTATTGTCATGGCTGTTTTGAATGTTCATTGGACTTGTTGATTGTGATGGATATTGACTGGTGAACTTGTCGATTGGCATTGAGTTTCTGAGACATGTCAAGCGAGAGTATGACTTAGATGACTTTAGCTGAAGTATGACTGAGAGCACTGAAATGACTTGATGGGTTTTGTGTTTAAGAGAAATGATAAACCTTGAACTATTTACTATATCTGGCATCAACACTTGTCTTAAAATCCCTTGCGGTCAGGCCGACATGTCAACTAACTGGCCTAGCCACACAGGGACTGATGTACATATTATTGTGTGAGTCAGAAGCAGCTATGGGAGTGGAAGATGTCAAGCATATGGCATTAACTGACTGTGTGTCCAACATTAGACCAAATGTACAAGATTTGTGAAGATTTTCTGGGATGTTTACAATGTGATTCAGTTTTATTTATTTTTGCTTGAGTCACAATGGCTGTTGTGTGTGTTATCTTGGTCTAATGTGTTGCTAGAAGTGTGTTATATCATCAATAGAGTTGTTTGTTGTCATCAATAGAATTGTGTGTTGTGTCATCAATAGAATTGTGTGTTGTGTCATCAGTAGAATTGTGTGTTGTGTTGTCAATAGAATTTTGTGTTGTCATCAATAGACTTTGTTTTTTGTCATCAATAGAATTGTGTGTTCTGTCATCAATAGAATTGTGTGTTGTGTTGTCAATAGAATTTTGTGTTGTGTCATCAATAGACTTTTGTGTTTTGTCATCAGTAGAATTGTGTGTTGTGTTGTCAATAGAATTGTGTGTTGTGTCATCTGTAGCATTGTGTTATATCAACAGAAATGTGCGTTACCTTGGTCTGTTGTGTCATCAACAGTAAGTGTTATCTTGGTGTGAATCTTGTTGGCATTTTTGTGCATTTTATTATTGACATTGTATGAATTCATTTCTTGCTATTGGTACTTGTGTACTTGCTATTGGTACTTGTGTACATGATCATACACAGTGATATGACAAATTTTCATGTGTTAATTTTTGAGAAATAAAAAATAATTACATAAACAGAAGAATCATCTTCAAGATGCCATAACAGGGGCTTCTCAAACTATTGGACATGGACTGGTTAAGAACTATTATCTGTGGAATAGTAAAGAAAATGGTTCAGATTTCTAAAATAAGTTTTTAAAATTTGGGCGATTTTAAATTGAACAACTAAAAAAATTTTAAACATTTTTTTAGTGTTGGTGGAGACATTTAAATGCCAATTTTTACAAATAATAAAGCATAGGTATAACTTCTATCATCCTATAGGAAATAACTTACTAAACTAACTAAATTGAGAAGCCCTGTGATGTATTTTATCACTACCTTCCTGCCAGTGCTTGGCCTCCACGCCAGTGCTGGCCTCGCCTGCCAGTGCTGGCCTCGCCTTTGATTGTGTTTAAAAACAGTACAAGAGTAGTGTAGTGTTGTGTGACATTTTCCAGTTATCAAAAGTAAGAGGGTAGTTGTAGCATTTTAAGAATTGTTCAGTTATCAGAAGTACAATGTCGCATTGAATGAATTGTTCTAATTTGTTTAAGATCCAAACTGTTTACAATCAAAATATGAAGTTTTTATCAGAATATGAAACAACGTCGCAGCATTAACTATCATTTGGCTCTCATTAAGCAAGCATAACCCTGCTCCCATTACCCCACTATTATGGCATTACAAGACTGTCCTATCAATGGTTAACCCAGATTTTTGTTCACCATGTTAAATTTAACAGGTCAGAATAGATTGTGAATTGTGGTCATTCTGATAGTAAGAAAACGTTGTTTTAGTGAAAGCGGGTGTTCACATTTCTGGAAAATGTGTATCTTATTTGATGAGACCAGGGACAAAAAAAACTGTTCTCTTTTTATAGACACTGTTTTTTAAATCTAAAGGATTTTTAATTTATTTTTGGCCATTTGCCCAAAAATGAAATGGTGTTAGCCAGAAACAGATGCTTTCGAATAAAATCAATTTGTTTGCATGCAGGATGTGATGTTAAAACAAATTGGAATACTAGAAACCCTATATTCAAATAGTCCTCTGGGTCTGTGGATGTCACAGGAAATCTAGTGGTGGATTGCAAGGCAAGTGTTTTTGGCGTAAGAACACTCAATGTTACAGAGGCAAGTCAGGCTTTGTACTAATTTCATAGTTATTTCAACTCAAGTTTTATTATTTCAACTCAAGTTTTATTTCATAAATATTTAAATGATATCCCCACAAAAAAGTGGTGGCGTAAATAAGAACAAAAATATATGAATAATTTTTGAATTGCCACAAATGTGTATTTTGATCAACTTAAAACTGTTTGATCTCCCAGTGTACAGACCATTGACACAATTTAACCTTTAAAAAATGTAAAGGCTTCAGAAAAGAAATAGTGAAAAAATCATTGAATTGCTTACATCGCCAAACACTTGCCTTAATTTCTTCCAACATTGTCACCTTGTCACTTCCCAGTGTTCCTGCTATAGTCCAGGTCTGTGATCAATCTTTATGTGGTTAGTTGTGAAAGTGTGTGTATGTGTGTATTATGCCACTTTTGCACAAAGTGAATGGTCTGTATAAAGCACATCAATTTATGTACATACAAAATGACATGTAAGGTAATTAAAACTTATTATCTAAACAACATGGAGTTTTTGTGTTGTTACACTATTATGTTAATAGGTCCATTAAATAGATAGATCCATTGTGGTAATTATATCTTGGAGTGCATGAGAAGTACATACAAATTCTTTGCAGTTTGAGATAATTTGAAGATTATAAAGATAAATCAAAATCCAATAACATTACATTTACTCCTCTTGTACAAATAAAGAAAAACATGAGTGATCATTGTATGCAAATTAATTTATTCAATTATGTATACATCTATGTTTATGTCAAGGATAACCCATAAGTTCAACAAGAGATTCTTAAACAACATAACTACATCACTGCAACAACTAACAGCACACATATTTTGATACATAACTTTCTCAGAAATATAGAATCATGCAGAATGTAACATTGTGAAGCAGTGGCAATAGGAATCTCTGCACTGAGCTTTCCCCCCCCCCCCACCCCCCCCCCCCCCCCCCCCGGAGGTTAACTAAAGTAATACATCTCGGAATTGGCAGTCCATCAGTAATTAGTGTCTCTTGCAAAGCTTAGAAACAATATATTATCTACTTAACTTTCCTTATACTTATAATTATACGATACACAAACTTATTTATAAACGACACACATTTTTTAACTTTAAAATGCATAAAACACTGAATATATGCAGCAACATGTATACAGCAGGCACCAATTTTTGTAATCTCATGTCTACAGAAATTTGAGTGCAACTTTTATATATATAACAAGTTCTACACTTGCCATCACCACCTTTTTTCTAGGAAGGTTTTCTCTGAAATTGTGTTCTTTGCAGTTGCCATTTTTATGAGCAAAAACAAAAACGGTCAAATTCATTCAAAATCAAATCACTTATTTTATTATCTGCACAAACAACACAGCCACACTAATCGGAGAACACTGCATCACAGAACTGAATTCACAGTGTCACCTAAATATCCACATAATCAACAAAGGACACACTTAAGTGTGAAAAGACAACTCTTGTGAGACTACTGACATTGTCAGTGTCAAGCTAAAAACCATACATAATCTGACTGGCTACATCTAATGTGTGATTTATGATTTTGTTCGCCCTGTGAAATTGATTCTTATATCCGAACTACATTTTGATTCTATAAAATAACCAGTGATCACAATAATATGTGCCGACTGTACTATTATTTGACAATTATTTTTAACTGTTTTATCCATTCTAAATTCCCTTAAAAAGGCCATCAGCCTCTGACGGGAAATCATTCTCTTGTGATAACAATCATAGTCTTAATCTCCAAGGATGGGCCAATAAGTGGGAGCATTTTAATTGGGTTTACTGGTATGTATAATGAAGTCTGACCTATTTACAAATAATGGTATATACAAATAACAATGCAAGCAAACAATTTCTTCATTACATTTTTCAAGTCATCAAAGCAACAAGTGCAATAACAAATGTGGTTTCCAAATACCTCTAAACAACAAAGATATGGGACAGCAGTAACCATTGATTCAATGACAACTGTAGCAACAAACATATGGGACAGCAGTCACCATTGATTCAATGACAACTGTAGCAACAAACATATGGGACAGCAGTCACCATTGATTCAATGACAACTGTAGCAACAAACTTATGGGACAGCAGTAACCATTGATGCAATGACAAGACTTTATTATCTTCAAAAGCATGTTACATTTTGGTAGTGTTTGATATTAAGAGAGTTATTGTTTTTAGAATCACATGCAGTGGAGTTTCCTGGTAAATTTGCTCTCTAGTTCAATCAGGTTGTTCCGGTTGTTATGGCTGATCCAGTTTTGGTCACATCTGCTCTGATAGCATTGATGACATCTTGGTTTATCAAAAATGTGAATCTCAAACAAGAGATCTGAAAATATAAAATCATAATCATTACTCTAAGAACGCAAAAAGAGTTTTGATAACAAAGACTTGAATCGCTGGCCAAATCAAGGTTAACTTGCTAAATTAAGCACACAAAAATTTATTTTTTTTCAATTAATATTTTCCTATAAGATGTATATATATATATACATATAAATATACATCAAATCAAATGCTTCTGAAATCATTTTTTCAATAAATTCCTTTATTCAGTTGTGATCCATAATTCATATGAATAATTTTAGTTCCATAAGAAGGAACTATAAACAAGGTTTGGCTAATTTAACAGGTACATGAGGAGTAATAATCAAGATCAAAATTCAAATATATGAGATAAATTCTCTTTTTTTGTTGTTGCAAATTATCAAATCTTGATTTGTATAACATTGAAGCATCTGGCCTAAGCACTACCATTTCTAACAAATGATACAAAATCTAGAAGATGAATCAAGCCAGATTTGAAACACCAGATTTTTTCTAGTTTGTTCTCCACATATGTTGATGAGTAACTGTGGATAACAAGCATCTGGTTTTGAGGTCTTTGACAACCGATTTGATTGATGTTAATATTTTTACACCCCCCCCCCCCTATATCATTTCCCCCAGACTTGCCGAGACAGATGTAACCGCATCCTTATAGTTTCTTAACCATCTCTTTGAGGTCTTTTACAACCGATTTGATTGATGTTAATATTTTTACACCCCCCCCCCCCTATATCATTTCCCCCAGACTTGCCGAGACAGATGTAACCGCATCCTTATAGTTTCTTAACCATCTCATCTTATTTTACCTCTACTACAGAGTTATTGTTTAACTTCTGCTTGTTTCCCGCCATGACTGGCCTCCCATCCACTAGAATCGGCCTCTTGCCCTCATTCGCAATGAAAAAGTCTCCGCTGTTCCTGTAAGATATTTAATACAAAGAGTTTATTAATAAAATATTTACCACAATAAAAAAACCCATGACCACATAATCTGAAATGATCTATCTGTACAATCAATGGATTGAATTATCAGCTACTTTCACTAAAGGAGATATTTAAGAATAAATATTGAGACATATGTCAACAATTCTGATTTTTATAAAGATTTTATATTTGATCTTGTGTCAGAGAAATATTCATGATGCCAACGATTTGTGAAACTTAGATTTTACATTTAAGCCTGACAGCTGCCTTTGTCCAACACAAAACACCAGCCACGTTTTGGCCCTTCAGATATTAACCAAATCTATTTGATTCATCTGAAACTTTGTTCAATGCCAATTAATTATCTCAGCATAGAAGATAAAGGTTATAGTAACTTATCGTTTGTTCAGTGTTGCACTGACCTGAGTTTAATGATGCCCTGACGTCTAGAAACTTTCCAAGCTGGTCCTTCCAGGGATAAATCTACATCAACATGATTATCTTTGGTTGACCTTCCCAGAGAAATCTGGCCAAATAAAAGAAACTTTTACAATGAATTTCTAATATAATACATTATTCCATTTTAACATGACAAATTTACTTTAACACTCTATATCCACACAACTCATACAGTAATAAAACACCTATCCTAAGATGAAGCATCAGGTTAAAAAGACAAACTCAATAACTTTGTCAAGACTGACAAAATTTATTAAACTTTGTTAATTTAACTACAGGCTTCTGTATTACCACTATCACAGCAAGTACCGGTGTATTTAATCACTGAATTATCTCTAATTACATCTAAGCTGCTATCAAATTTATGATCTAAGTCCATTTTTTAGAAAATTGCTATGAAAAACTACACATCTAACTTTCAAAAATCTATTTTTATATAAATATTTTGGTTTATACATTTAGGAAACGTGCTAAAATGTGTGTGGAGCAAAGCATAGAGTATTTATGAATTTATCTAGTTGCTATGTCATATAGAAGCTGATCTATGCCGTGTGAATGATTTAATGGTTAAAATCAGTTAATGCAAAGGTTAAAATCAGTTGATGCAAAGGTTAAAATCAATTGATGTAATGGTTAAAATCCGTTGATGCAAAGGTTAAAATTGGTTGATGCAAAGGTTAAAATCGGTTGATGCAAAGGTTAAAATCAGTTGATGCAAAGGTTAAAATCGGTTGATGTAATGGTTAAAATCATTTGAAACTGATCAGCGTCATGTGGATATAAAGTGTTAACAAAGGCTAAAGATAAAGCTACTCCAGTGTAAAGTGTTAACAAAGGCTAAAGATAAAGCTACTCCAGTGTAAAGTGTTAACAAAGGCTAAAGATAAAGCTACTCCAGTGTAAAGTGTTAACAAAGGCTAAAGATAAAGCTACTCCAGTGTAAAGTGTTAACAAAGGCTAAATATAAAGCTACTCCAGTGTAAAGTGTTAACAAAGGCTAAAGATAAAGCTACTCCAGTGTAAAGTGTTAACAAAGGCTAAAGATAAAGCTACTCCAGTTTTATATGCTGGATTAAGAAAACCAAAATACAAAAGCTCAGAAACAAAATACTATGCAGATAATACACTCACCTCTCTTGATCTCATCAGGTACCTCACCAGTCGACCTCTGAGAACCCCAAGAGTTTGGCTGTCAAAGTCTGGCATGCTGATGCCTGGAACAGATGAAATAAATAATTGTCATAGAGATGTATCTCTGTCTCTCTCCCTATATTATATCTTCTCATCACTGTCTTCATTTCTTGGAATCTGTTTAGTAACACATCGCCTCTCCCACTGCCCAGCACTTCTGGATTTACACATTAATTACCAACCAAAAATACCAGACTACACCAACACCCTTTATACAAACAGCTGCAGAGATTGTGCATATTCTTGCTCATGGCCCCAGACCAAAGGGCACAAGCCAAAATGGTTACTGGATCTGAATGATGATGTACAATAAGTAACAAACTCCAAACACTTAATTTGGAAGACAACAGTCAAGTTAACCTGGGCTTATATCTGGTGTTAATGCCTTCATGCCATCCAGACAGTCAAGTTAACCTGGTTTTATATCTGATGTTAATGCCTTAATGCCTCAAGACAGTCAAGTTAACCTGGGCTTATATCTGATGTTAATGCCTTAATGCCTCAAGACAGTCAAGAAAAAATAAAGGAAATTACTACAGGATTTTTAAAAAATTTTCTAACACCAATTGTATTAAACTGTTTTTTCCACATGTAGATCTTTCTGATGTCACATTAGCTAAACAAAAATTGTAATCAACAAATAAGACACAACAAAAAAAAAACTGACCCGTGACACTGTCCACTAAGACTTGCCACTTTGGTATTTCCTGCTCCAAATGACGGATTTCCCTTTTGTTCCTCCTGTCCACTAGGGACAATTCTGTGGGGAAATAATAGTTGAGTTAACATGTGGCTGATTAAATTCAGCTCAGCTCTGGGTGAAAATGTTAAACTCAAGGATTTAAAGCTGAACAAAATATGCAAATAAAATATTCAAATGTATTTCTTATAATTAAATAATAATCTTCATAAGTTCGAACAGTTTAATTCTATTTATAGTTCAACAAGTAATTCTATCGGACACTCATGAAATATTGAGTGTGCCGTGTACTTGATGCTATGCACTTTCAGTACCATATTTATATTGTATTTAAAAAAAGGATTCACAAAAACCTACCTTGTTCAATAATGTCATCTTGACCTTCACTGGGGAAAAAAGGAGTTGAACATATTAAGTTATGAACAATTCAAAGACAGTAAATTTATAAAATCAAAAATCATTATGAAAAAATTCAAAAACATCAAATTTATAAAATCCAAAAATCATAAAAACATCTATGCAGAAATAAAAAATTTCATGCCCATTCTTATTCTTTTCCTTCATTTTTAGGTAGGATACCAATATATTGATAAATATATATATATATTATGTTCATTTATACTTTATGAATGCTTTTTGTTGTACTCAAAAAAGGCATTTGCCGAAACTTTGGCATTTGTATTCTGTGTAACCATAATTAAAGCTTAACCTTTGTTGTTTTATGGACACAAATTGTCTGTGTCTCATTAATCTACGGTAGTTGAAAGCTTTATCCCAGTCCAACACTCTTATCAAGAAAGCAGAAACCCTTGACAATTTTTTTTTGAAAGAAAGGGAGTCAACTTACGTGATGTCATCATCATTCATAAAATCTTCAATGTCCGACAAGTTGAGGATGTGATCTCCCCTTGGCATGGGTTGCACAGTTTGGTCAGGGAGAAGGTGGTACTGTTTCATCAACAGCCAGTGAGACTGTAGGGTCTTGGCCGTGCGGGCCGGGTGGAAGACATCGGGGTGTTGTTGGAGAAGGGTCTGGAAGCTCTCAACAGTGGGTTGGCTGGTCTGATGGGTGGTGGTAAAGATCACATCAATTTATGCAAAAATATGGACTTTATTTGTTGGATGATATGTTTTGTTGAGCATTGGCATGAATTCTACAATATACCATCTACAATGTGAAGAAAGCAAATTAAAATCAGAAACAGTAGGTAATAGAAGAAACAGATTGCTGAGTCCATGATAAAAATACAAAATGTAGACCTAAGAATCTATTAACAAATAAAGATAGAACATAAGATTCCCTCATAAATACACTTAAGAAAAATCAACCAAATTGTTTTTTTTATGCTCTACAAAAATTATGTTGACATCCTGGCCATGGTCATCATTGGGAGCTTCCATGTTTTACCATTCTATTTAAGTTACTTATTATTTTATCATAAATTTTCCCATTCTCTGTATGCTACATATTTTATCATCTCCCTAATTTCTGACTGAAAGTCAGTGAACAGAAGTTAGAACTAATTAATTACTCATAGAGATTCAAGACTGATGCACTCGACTCAGGAACCATAAGTCTCACATTCAATGGAAATAAAAATTTAAAATATTATGAATGGTACAATTTTCTGCATCGTTAAGTCTATTAAGTCAGCAGTTAAAAATGTGCCTTCCATTTTTTCTCACCCAACAATCTAGGATAAAACTATACTATCATTGTTGGAAAGCTGGAAAAATTCAAATGCATGTTTTCATAAATTTAAATGAATTTATATTCCATCCAGAAGTTTGTATTTTAAATAAATTATAACGGGACTATTTATATAAATTATAACGGAATATTTAAATAAATTATAACGGAACTATTTAAATAAATTATAACGGAATATTTAAATAAATTATAACGGAACTATTTAAATAAATTAAAGCGGAACTATTTAAATAAATTATAACGGAACTATGTAAATAAATTATAACAGAACTATTATAATTAAAACTTATTGTCAGATATTTACAGAAGCAAATGTTCCCAAAAGTTTCTCTTCTGCATTACTGTATAGGGCTTTTCCTTGAATGGTGGCAACTGCTTCCTGGTGCAGTTGTCTGGCGGCCTCCATGGCCAGTCTAAAATTCAAACAAAAATGTTGTCATAAAAAATACCAAACCCTGTGAATGAAAATGGCAGTTACTGACACATGAACATGGCAGTTAATGACACACTGCTCTTCGTAGAGCAGTTACTGACACACTGCTCTTGGTATAGCAGTTGATGACACACTGCTCTTGGTACAGCAGTTACTGACACACTGCTCTTGGTACAGCAGTCACTGACACACTGCTCTTGGTACAGCAGTTAATGACACACTGCTCTTGGTACAGCAGTTACTGACACACTGCTCTTGGTACAGCTGTTACTGACACACTGCTCTTGGTGCAGCTGTTACTGACACACTCCTCTTGATCATATAAATTAAAATTTTTAAAAATGCATGTTCTGTATAAAAAAAATGTTCTAAACATTTCACTATAACAAGATATGTCCCACATTTTACACATTATAATTCAAAAACAATATCAACTCTCATTGTATTGATTTCCAAAAGTGATGCTATTTTAGGATAGACTTTCCATCTTCTACTTTTATGTGCTGTAGCAAATAAATCATTTACTCTTTAATGGGGGGGGGGGGGTGTGTGAGAACTTATCATTCACTTACTTTGATATGGCTGGGTCATAAAGTAAAGCGTACCATCTCTCTTCAATTTCCTTGAGTGTAAACCGGCAAGAAAACTTGACCCCAGTGTGGACAGCGCCCAAGTCATTAGTCTGTTGTCGAAAACAAATCTACTCTCTAATTATAACAGAATATAATAAAATATACTCTTTATTGGAATGTTCAAATTTTTTTAAAACAGAGCAGCTTGCCCATGGTTGCCGCCTACTTTTACCAATTTGGGTTGGTTTCAAAATGATGTTTACTGTTTCTAAACTCAATTCCAGTAATTTAAGTAGGGTTAATTAAAACAGATACAATAATAGAGTTTTACAAATAAAATGTATACTCTTTCTCTGAATAATTTCTTTCCTCTCAATTCATGGTGTGACGTCATCCGATCCATGTTTACTTAGCCAAACCATGACAACCCTCCAATGATATGAAAGCGGAAATGATGTTCACGAACCCATTATGCTCTTTTCTCTCCGAAAATAATTATTTTATTCCTTCGTGATCTTACCTAATATTACTTTTAATTTATTTATGTACACATAAATACAGAAAAATATTCAGCAGAAGTAATCAACTTCCCTGGACGTAGATGACCCATTTAAGTATGTGTGCAGAGTCGTGTGCAGAGTCTGAACCAAAAATAACATTGAGATATGTGCATTTAAAAATGTCCAACATGGACAATTTATTTGTTTCCACGAATTGTGTCAAATAACAGAATAAAATATTTATTTCCAGCAATGACACAAATAACAAGAAGAGTCCACGAACCTGCTGCACTGCTGTAATAAGAGCAAGATCATCCTGAGGTTTCCAGCGGCCCAGATCTTTCACAGCCGGCGTTGATGTCTTCTGTTTCCTTGACCTTTTTGACTTTGTCTGAGGGCAGAAATAATATTATAAATAACAGAGTCTTGAAGGAAGCACATGATTGAAAATCACAAAGTTATCACACGATGTTGAAGATCTTCAATGATAAACTGTCTGACATGTAAACATATAAAGATTGCAGCTCACATTGTTTTCCATTACACATCAACTTGTTAAATAACTTCTGAATAGTTTTAAAGGCTTGTTTAGATTGCCTAAGTTAGCCATTTGCAACAAGAGATTTGTCTTTTACTTTAATAAAAAGAGGGGCTTCAATTAACTTATTAATAAATAGTTGTAACTTGATAATGATCATGCAAAGATTACTTGAAATCAGCAAAAGTTATAGAAAGATGACAATTACAATGGAAGGTGATTAATGAAAGCTCTTCATCATCATTCAGTTCCAGGACATATTTGGGTACGTGCCCTTCGCCCATGGTCAAGTGGTCAAGAACTTACACACTATCTTCATCTGTTATCCCGTACTGCCACGACTCTCTTCTTAGATTTCGTGGCTCAATTTTATTATGTACAGATATTTCACATAGAGCTTTTCGAGCATATCTTAAACCTCCCGAGAAGAAGTGAACTGTCCGGCTTTATACTTTTTCTAAAGTCCTGTACTGTCTTGCTGCAAGTTGACTGCAGAACAAAGCTGTATTCCATTATGATCATATATATCCTTCGTACAAGTGCCAGGGTCATGTCACTGACCCAACTGGCCAGCAAATCTTTGTAAAAGCTCTGTCATCTGTTTAAATTTTCTTTTAAATTTGAAGATATTTTTTTTAGATTCAGTTGCCTATCTAACTGAAAACCTAGATACCTTGGGTTGTCTTCTCTTTGAAGTATGTTACCTTGTAAGGATAGTGAGATGTTCTGTTTGGTCACCTTATGTCTTTTAGCGCAGACTGAATATACTACCTTAATATTGTTTATCTTCAGTTTCCTCTATTCACAGTATGTATTGAGCCTGATCAGGTCTTGATTAAGACGTCTTGCACTTATAGTAGTGTGTATGCAGGTATGCGACACTACAAGGTCATTTGAGTAAAATGCCTTCTCCACCTGCAACTCGCCTGGGAGGTCATTGGTGAACATAAGGAAAATGATACAACTCAATGAAGAGCCTTGTGGCAGCCATTCTTCCAGAATACTCTTTGATGAGGTGGATTTTAATTTTTGGACAGTACAATCAGTAAGAAAGTACCACCTCTACAGCTTCTCATGAATCACTGCATTATTCAACCTCCAGGGTAAGCCTGAATGACACACTATCATAAGCCTGCTGAAGGTTGACAAGAAATGCTCTAGTGAGTTTTATGTCTGCGAAACCACTAAGAATCCTTGGCTCAGACTGAAGAGTTGATCATCAGTACAAGTCCACCTTTGGCTCGGACTGAAGAGTTGATCATCAATACAGTGTCCACCTTCGGCTCAGTCTGAAGAGTTGATCATCAGTACAATGTCCACCTTTGGCTCAGTCTGAAGAGTTGATCATCAGTACAATGTCCACCTTTGGCTCAGTCTGAAGAGTTGATCATCAGTACAGTGTCCACCTTCGGCTCAGACTGAAGAGTTGATCATCAGTACAATGTCCACCTTTGGCTCAGTCTGAAGAGTTGATCTTCAGTACAAGTCCACCTTTGGCTCAGACTGAAGAGTTGATCATCAGTACAAGTCCACCTTTGGCTCAGACTGAAGAGTTGATCATCAGTACAAGTCCACCTTTGGCTCAGACTGAAGAGTTGATCATCAGTACAAGTCCACCTTTGGCTCAGTCTGAAGAGTTGATCATCAGTACAGTGTCCACCTTTGGCTCAGACTGAAGAGTTGATCATCAGTACAATGTCCACCTTCGGCTCAGTCTGAAGAGTTGATCATCAGTACAGTGTCCACCTTCGGCTCAGTCTGAAGAGTTGATCATCAGTACAGTGTCCACCTTCGGCTCAGTCTGAAGAGTTGATCATCAGTACAATGTCCACCTTTGGCTCAGACTGAAGAGTTGATCATCAGTACAAGTCCACCTTTGGCTCAGACTGAAGAGTTGATCATCAGTACAAGTCCACCTTCGGCTCAGTCTGAAGAGTTGATCATCAGTACAAGTCCACCTTTGGCTCAGTCTGAAGAGTTGATCATCAGTACAGTGTCCACCTTCGGCTCAGTCTGAAGAGTTGATCATCAGTACAATGTCCACCTTTGGCTCAGTCTGAAGAGTTGATCATCAGTACAAGTCCACCTTCGGCTCAGTCTGAAGAGTTGATCATCAGTACAATGTCCACCTTTGGCTCAGACTGAAGAGTTGATCATCAGTACAATGTCCACCTTTGGCTCAGTCTGAAGAGTTGATCATCAGTACAAGTCCACCTTCGGCTCAGTCTGAAGAGTTGATCATCAGTACAATGTCCACCTTCGGCTCAGTCTGAAGAGTTGATCATCAGTACAATGTCCACCTTTGGCTCAGTCTGAAGAATTGATCATCAGTACAAGTCCACCTTCGGCTCAGTCTGAAGAGTTGATCATCAGTACAATGTCCACCTTCGGCTCAGTCTGAAGAGTTGATCATCAGTACAATGTCCAGCTCTGAAGGCAGCTTGGTGTTCATTGAGGGTGTTGGTTGTTTGTAGTCACCAATCAAGATGATTGTAGATCATGCTTTATGTAAGTTTTACAATGCAGGAGGTCAGGGATATTGGTCTATAGCTCTTGTGGAAAGAGAATGGAGAGTCACATCACAGGCATATGACCATAGTAAGTCTGAAGAGAAGATGATTAGGTCATGTGTACTGAGTGTGTTTTGAGCTCTGTGGAGAAGAGTGGGTGTCAACTGTTCTGTAAAGTGAATAGGTTTGTAGAGTTAGAATTCTTCTATTGCCTTTTACAGTGTACTTGTAATTCTGGTATCCCCCTTGAGGAGCATGACCATTTAAATTCCCAGCGACCGCAGTCTTCGAGTATATGTGCAGAGATCAGGCAGTTTGAAATGTTGTATCACATGTTCGTGGACGATACACAACTTCATCAATCCGTGATACCTTCTCAGTTCCCTCAGCTGCTCAGTATGACACAGAAGACAATGGAGTCGGTTAATCACTGGATGACCATTAACAAGCTCAAATTAAATGATGATAAGACTGAGCTGCTCCCCATTGCGACCGCTCAGAAGCATAAATCTGCAAATAACACAACATCCATTACTCTCTCAGGTGTGCCTATTGAGTTAGCTCAAACAGTGCGGTACTTGGGTGTCTACCTAGATAGAAGACAAACTTTTGAAAGTCATATTAACATGCTATGCAAGGCGATTTTCTGGAGCTGCGCAGGATTAGTCACATCAGGCCCTTCCTAACAATTGATACAACAAAGAGGTTGATGTCTGCATTTGTGCTATCACGCATGGACTATTGCAATGCTCTCATGGTGGGTCTTCCAGCTACGCTCCTTGGAAATAATGCGGCTCGCATTGTTCTCCGCAAACGCAAGTTCGACTATGCAAAAACACTTCTGAGAGAGTTGCATTGGCTGCCAGTGCGTGCTCGCATAGAGTACAAAATCGCAACTTTGTGCTACCGCTGCTTACATGACCTGGCGCCATCCTATCTGAAAGAGCTGCTGACGCCTTATGTACCCACTAGAGAGCTCCGCTCATCCGATAGTGGCAAACTCTCTACACCACTTGTTTGCCTTGAGACTTACGGAAAGCGCACTTTCGCATTTGCTGGTCCAACAATTTGGAACGCCCTTCGTGTCGATCTCAGAAACAACCAGACACTGTAGTCCTTTAAAACCGATCTAAAGACACATCTATTTCGCAAACACCTTCTGGGATGATTGTCTACCTTATTTTCGAGTTAATGCATAATGTCTGTGTTGCTCCGGGTTGAAATGGCTAGAAAGACTTTGATATTATATGCTTGTAATTAGTTTTTGTAGTGTTGCGTTTGTTTTAAATGTGGTAAATTATAGATTTGTTTTTTGTTGACTTTGTACCGCGCTTCGAGCCTTTGGGGATGAAGCGTGTTTTTGAAATGAACTTTATTATTATTATTATTATGTGTTCTCTAGGTGAAGTTGCAGCTATTTACTGGTGGGAGTGTATGAAACAAAAGGACTAAGTGGTAAATGTATATAAATATAAACCTTGGATTTTGAGTGGCCAGATTTTGTGATGCCAGTCTTTGACTTTGTACCAGCAGATTTCCCTCCGACTGATTTGGATGAAGCCACTTTCCCTCCTGCACCTTTTGATGAAATTTGAGATTTTCCTGAGCTGGGTTTGCTGCGTTTATCAGGCGGCCGAGCCAATGTGGCAACATCCACGTGACGAACTACTTCCTTTGTTTCTTCAACTGAAATGAAATTATACATCCAATAAACAAACTTGAAAAATATTTTATAGTTATTATTACAATTATTTAGATATTTTTAAAATTTATGGTTAAACTTTATATAAATATTATTACAATTATTTTGATATTTTTAAAATTACTTATGTTCTAATGTGAAATGAAATTACCCGTAAATTATGCATTTACACCTTTTCCCCAACTTAACATTAAGCGTTTAATTTATTATTTCTATATATTATTCCATTCCACAGCCAATTCATGTTAATTATGTTAATTATGTTAATTTAACTTAAACAGTTACTGTGTTATCTTAATGTCAGCCTACCTTGAACTTTGTGCTGGCCTTGTATTTGTGTCACAGCTGTCAAGGTTGTAGATGTTACCGCTGCAGCAGGACTAGGCACTGAAGTTGGGGTCTGGCCTCCGACCAGTGACCCGGAAAGTAGAACTTCAGTCACAGCAGTTGTGGGCGAGAGTCCAACTGTTGAGTGAGACTGCACATAGTGGCCAGCAGGCGTAAGTGGTGTTGGGGTGGTTGCAGAAGTTATTGCAGTTTTCATACGTCCACGTTCAGTCTTGACTAAACTGCTCTCAACCAGCTCATCATCAAATTTTTTTCTCTTGATTGACCGTGTGGAGCTACGTCGTGCCGGAATAACCGAGCTAAAGAAAAGAAAGCAACATGAAAGTTATCAAAGTAAGATTGGACAAATTTGTTTATTTTTGGACTGCATATAATTTTTTATCTTCCGATACAAATTTAAGGAATTTTGTATCTGAATTATGAGAAAGAAATGGCAAATAAATCATTGATAAAATTCAATATTAATTACTTAGAAATTGTTATGTAGGACGTGCTTACGTCACACTTTCCCCGTGCCGTGAACTCTGGTTGACCCCACATTAGACGGCGCTCTTATTGGGCGTGGCCTATTTCCTTTCATCTTAGCCGTTGTTTTCCACAACTATCAACTAAAAATAACTAATATATTCTAATAGAATTTGGGGGAAACTTCGATAATTGACTAGAAAGACAAACAATGTAGAAGACATTTCCAGAAGATTTGAATCTACCGACGCATAGTTAAAAAAGGGGATTCAGAGATTCATCGGGAGAGATTCAGATAGATATTTTCAACTTCACGAGACAAATTAAATGTATTATTCTTTGTGTACTCATGTGTTTCTTTGCATTCCTCATTTGTACATTATTAATTGGCACATTGTAATAACTGTGTACCGGTACAAGATCTACCATACTCTGTAAGCTGATGATTTGTAATTATATTTCTTTTTTTTGTAACTATATTAATACTTAAATAAATCTTTTTAATTGTAATCAGTTTTGTTTTGAGTGTCGTATTTTTGCTATTGTATTTCTCTATGGTATGGCCTTTGTTATACACTGTTTGAACGAGCCATAAAATTAAAATAAGAAATTAATTTCTCACTATAGAAGGCAGTGCGTAACAGAAATAATAGCAGCAGTAACTGATGACATATACATAAGACATACCCTGGGTCCACTGACGGCATTCGTCTTGAGCGAACACTTCCGTGACTTTTGGGTGCAGCCATTGCACTCCCACCAATACAATATGCTCCATCAGAGCCAGCGCATGATAATGGTGAATTTTCTGAAAAACTTGATGCCATATCATCTTCTTTCGTAATGTCTGAATCTATTTCCATTTTTCACAAAAACCCAAACGCCTCGACGGCAGGCTCCACTAACAGATCCTTTTTAATTACTTTTAAAAATCTTTAGTTGTCCTAGCCAATAATAGTAATAAAGTAGGCCTTGATTCTCAAATCAATTCTATGAATTTTCATGTTGTCATACACTCTATTGGGCACATTGCACTGATTTTTGGTAAAATTTGCACTGATTTTTGGTAAAATTTATCTGTTTGTGAAATAAAACGTTTAAATTTTCAGAACAGGGCTATAAAAAACATTCATATAGTTATATACATAAACTATATTATATTTAAATATAACATATACTACTTTATGATATTATACTTTAACTATAATCGAAAATAAGACATTCTTGACCAAACTTGAACATAATCGCTTAGTAGGCCAATACATATTATTTACAAAGTTTCACAGATAATTCTAGAAGTATTTACGATTTTAAAATATATTCCATACTTTAAAAGCAGTTATTACTTTAAATTTTAATGGAAATTAACCATAAATTACACTGCTCGTATGTGTACATAAACAAAGCTTTTCACAATTTGATCACACTAATTGCCGAAATAATTCATGAATATAGCTTAACGTTAAAAAAAAAAATCTCTTCTCTATTGTTTAAATGGCATAGGAATAGTAAGAAAGATTTTTATTTAATTTTTTGTTTTTGTTTTTAAAACGACATCAAGCAGCGTAAATAAGATAAACATTGATTTTTTTTTTTAATTTTAGATATGAACTATTACGGCTTCAACATATAAATACTTTTCCATTACCGTTTTAAGTTCAAGAAAATAGAGAATTATAGGCTACTTAAAAATGGTTCTCCAGCTAAAATTTTTAAATAAATCTGACATACACAAGCAACATACCATTCTTCTGCTGTCCTCTCGGATACTAATTCTTAGCTAAGTGCTATTTTAAAAATTGTATTCTGTTTTTTCTATTGTTTGTTCGCTGACGAAGGTTTCCTGCCGACACGTTCGTTGTTTTGATGCGTTCCTTTTTTTCAGGTTTGACCTTACTTTGTTTTACTCATTCCCTATTAGTAAACTGGAATTATTATTGAGTAGGCTGCAGAAACACTTTACATTTCATTGCAAGTTTGTTTTTTCTTGTTTTTTAAATAAGATTTTGGTGAAATTGAACACCATATTTCGCTATCGTTTATTGATTAAAATACCAGTATATTTTGAAACTTTTTTATCTACTTCATCTATCCGCTTGTATCAGGAAGACGTCATGGGCCTGTTCAATGATAACTAATTATTAAAGGTGCAGGGTCATGTAAAACTGATCGTCTTTATTGTTAAAACACATTCCCGATACTGTTAGGAACATTTCAAAAAGGTGCCATCCATAAATGACGTCACGCGCCTAAGAAGGGGTGGGGGGGGTGTCAGATGTTTGTGACGGTGTGTGAGGAGTGGAAGAGGGGATCAAGGAATGTGACGTCACATGAAAAGTGGAATATTGGAGTAAATATTTGCACTTTATAACACTAAATTACAGCCCTTTTTAACATTATTCTTTTATAGAATTATCGGCAATCCTCCGAAGTCCGGTCCCAAATTATTTCGTATGAAAAAAATTGCAATGCACAGTGTATATTGTTAGAAAACAGCAGAAATGTCAGTCATAGCTTTTGCAAATAACTGTCACTTTACAAACCATTCAGTAAACACTAAATGTTGTCATTGGCGCATAGCATTTGCAAATAGCAGCCGGAAACGTTCTGCTTGTGACTGTTGCGCCATTGAAAGGCCCCCCAAGTAGCTGGCAAACAGACTGCGACTAGTACCACTCTGATAGCGGAGTTTACGTTTCCCTTGCATCCAAAGTCCTTCAATAATTTATGTGTGAATGTCCTGGTCTACAGGGTCAACAAATTCATGCGCGTGCACAATGACAGCGTGAGCATAAATCCCGTTGTTGAGCTGAGCGACATTTTGATACCCTCGCCAAGCGTCCGTGACGATAGTTGTCCCTGGTAACACATGATTAGTGATAATGCGCTCGAGTGTTTGTGCATCTCGACGGCCGACTACCTCCATCCAACATCGTCCACTAACGCAAACATGAATTTCAAAACAGAATGATGCCCAAGACTTTTAAGTAAGGAGTAATCATTTGATTTTAAACTATATCACTGAGAGAATCAGTACAGGCAGGGCCGGCGCTAGGGATGGCGAAGTGGGCGACCGCACGTTGCCGTAGTATATTTAGAATATACCTCAGCCTGCTAATAGTTCCTAATCCAGTCAACACAATATTCGGAGTTATTAGCTAGTCAAATGGTCTGAAGGTCAGTCTGGCTACCGTTATGACGCGTCCCGTTACCCATTATGACCAGCACGGCCCCAGTACGACTATAACGTGTCTTAATATCCTATTGGCGAATATATAACGTCAACGGCCCCACAAAAGTCAATTTTCCCAAGGCCCCGCACCCTCCTAGCGCCGGCCCTGAGTACAGGTATGTGCAGTCCGAAGAACGGCCTCTGATCAAGTTTTCAGGACGCCAAGGAGGAGGGAGTCGGAGTGTAGTTACAATGACAGTCGTGAGAATTTATTGCTAAATGTGGACGGGGGGAAAGGGATGGAGCGGAATAAAAGGGTTGACCGCGGGCTGGGGGTTATCTTAGTAAATGCTCTAGGGCAGGGATTCTTCACCCTTTTTTGCAGTGTTGCAGGCCCACTCCGTTTTAAACATCCCTCCCCCAACCGTATAAATTATATTGTAATAAATTTTTATATTAAAATACCATCAAAGCCCATTATGTACCCCTTCCCCCACCCCCAATTTGTATGACGTCATGAGACATCCGTTCCCTCCGCCTCTTCCCCTTTAGCTATGCAATCGGTTCAAACTAAAACTTACAAGCAGGGCTGGCCCGCCCTACGGTTGCTGGCGCCCCGGGCAAGCTTGACTTTGGCGCGCCTTTTAAATATAATCATAACATTTTGGCAAGGAAAAATCTAGGGGTTGATTGCTTAGGTTGCTTTTTTAACGAACAGATCAGCAAATCTTTTTTTGTGTGCACTTTCTTTCTTCCATGCGCCCAAATGCAATGGGTTTTCCTAGTTTGGAAGATTGTAGATGGCGCCCTAATCACATGGCGCCCTGGGCAGCTGCCAGAGTTGCCGGTTCCTTGAGCCGGCCCTTCTTCCTCATCCTCCTCATCCTCATGTCCCTTAGTCCTTGGACCGTTGGGGCGCCCCAGATGGCATGTGAACCATCCTCCTCCATTCCTCTCTGTCTTCAGCACTTGCTTCATTAGTTTTCCTCAAAGCATTCAAAAGTCTTTGACAACATATTAAATAAGTCGGCATACCTTAACGTCCTTAAGCAACAAGATTTTTAATATGCATACTGTACACATATTGTGAATGAATGAATGGATGGATGGATGAATGAATGGATGAATGAAGCAAATGACTGATTTAGCAATAAAAATTCAAGTCATAAATTACAATATTTGTACTTTTCTGCATTTTTTGTGCAAAGTTAATTATTTGGTTACAGTTAAATGTTCTTAGAACTTCACTTTCAATTGAAAGTAATGAAAGTGCTGCCATTCTATCCTGACCAAGTGTTGATCTTAAGCAATTTTTAACCCTCTTCAACACTGAAAATGATATTTCTCCTTCACAAGTCGTTCCAAAAATAGCCAGGTAAATTCGCAGAGCAATAATTACATTTGGAAAGGCATTCACCAATTTGTCAGTAATCTGCATCTCTCCAGCATTTTTGTCACAGATATTTGGCCACATAATTGAGAAAAAGTAATAAATAATAATCTCATGAATATTAATTTGGGCGAAGTTAATTTTCATGAATATTAACATCGGCAGATAAAGCAGTTTTACCGTTATTAATAATTAAATTTTAGTTTAAAATTTAGATTCATGAGTTATATCTAAAATCTGTCTACATTGGAATTGGATGAAACAAAACATTAACTTGACTCACTTTCAAGCAAGAAATTCTGTAAAAGGATATCGGAAAGAAAATATTGACCAAAGAAAAAAATGGCATCAAGATCTTGAAAGTATTACCTATCAGTCCATAATATGCGCAATCATTGAAAAGTTATGAACGAAATAGAAAAAAAAAATTTCTTTGTTTGGCCTTATTTTTGTTTGTAGGCCCTAGGCACGGTGCCTAAAGTGCCTAAGCCTTAATCGAGCCTTGGTAAGTCACTGGTCAATGCTCATTGCTAAAGATATCATATATGATTTGATTTCTATTATCATTCATTTCATTGACCAGTCTCATTCAAAAATTGTTTGGCAATGTCACTCGCAAGATGGCGACACCAAAGAAAAATTTATTATATTCAGCTTTATTCACAACCAATGTTGTAGAGAATTTATTGAATATTGCTTTTAGTATTGGTTAAAAATCAATACCAATATCAAAAATAATTATTGGCAATACCAATACCAATACCAATATCAAATTTCAAGAAGTATTGCAATATCGTCCCAATACTTAAAAAAAAAGTATTGGCAATACTACCAATACCAATACAATATTGCAATATTAACAACCCTGGTGGTTTGTTACATTACGGCAACGTCCATTACAAATTATTATAGTATTTAACATTTGAGAAGAGAAGTTGTCCTGGATTATTTTGGTCTGGCTCAATATTTGCATACATTATTATTCCGAATTCGCATGCCATTTAATGTGCTCAGAAAAAGAAGATTGGCTAAAATGAAGAAATGTTTGCTTTTTTGCAAACGCTCACACTTGACTAGTTATTTGTAATATGTTTAGAAGTCAGCCTCTGCTTGACTAGTTATTTGTAATATGTTTAGAAGTCAGCCTCTGCTTGAGTAGTTATTTGTAATATGTTTAGAAGTCAGCCTCTGCTTGACTAGTTATTTGTAATATGTTTAGAAGTCAGCCTCTGCTTGACTAGTTATTTGTAATATGTTTAGAAGTCAGCCTCTGCTTGACTAGTTATTTGTACTATGTTTAGAAGTCAGCCTCTGCAAGTAATTATAATCAAGCGTTTGCGGCAAAAGATGTCATTAGGGTTGGTGTCAACCAGTGCGATAAACTCATGGTATCATGTCACCCTACCTCCATCCCAATGCCGAACCACCCACCCCCGCACTGGTAATTCTTACACATATAATACAGATTTGCTGACAGTATTGTTTGTAAATTAGGAAAGTCATCAATCTAAAAAAAAAAAAGATGTAAGAGGGAAGGATTGAGTTTGAAGTAAAGGCGTTTGAAAAATGCACGAAAATTACTTTTTGTTCTAAACACTAATTTACAGTTCAAACTTTGCTTTCCTGGTCTTTAAAGAAGCAAACGTGTCAATGACATCATCAAAATCATCAGTCTTCACCTTTAACACTTTCACTTGACAAAATCGCAAGACCAGAAAGCCTAGACTGTTACCATGGTAGATGGCAAATAGTTCTTTATAAGTTTCATTTCCTCTCAAATGAAGTTATAGACACACATACTATTATCAATAATTAAAGGGACTAATGTTGGCATCCAGCTCTGGTTGGCACCCTATTCTGGTGACACCCTGCTCTGGTGGAATTCTGCAAAACTGCCACCTTTTTCTGTTTTCAACCCACTTCTATGGCAACCTGCTTTGGCGACATCATTTTCTGGTGGCAACATGCCATGTTTGCAACCTACTGGCAGATCTCTATTATAGTGGCACCAATGCTCTGGTGTCTCCCTGCTTTAGTGTCACCCTGCTCTAGTGACACCCTGACCTGATGGCGTCCTGCTCAGGTGGTTGCACATTATGGTGACACCTTTTTGAATTTTTCGTTTTGTTTTTGTATTTCTTTTCTGTTATGAAACCAACGAAAGCGAACTCTGTCAAATGTAAATTTCGATTGGGTGTCACCCTCCCCCACCCCCCCCTTTTTGTGAAGGTGTCTCCCGGTGCAGTCCGCACCTCAAAGTGACGCCACTCCGTTAGCGTTACTTAAGAGGCAGGTATAATTTATTATGATGAGACATAGAAAGAGAGAGAGGGAGAGAGAGAGAGGGAGAGAGGGAGAGAGAGGGAGAGAGAGAGACAGAGAGAGAGACAGAGAGAGAGACAGAGAGAGAAAGACAGAGAGAGGGAGAGAGAGAGAGACAGAGAGAGCGAGGGAGAGAGATAGAGAGAGAGAGATCTAGACCTTTGTCCCATCGAGGGAAGCGTAGGTGCTAAGTATGAAATTTTAAAAGAAAAAAAAAGGGGGGGGGGGTAAAACAACTCTTGGACTTTGATTTTTTTAATGATCAAACCTTGTATTGATAATATCAACATAAAACAACAACAACTGAGATAAAACGTTTTGAGTTGATCCAAACCAAACATCAAATTTTCAATCGCGAATATCTCGGTTTGACAAAAAGGTCACTTAGAACATTGTTATTCTAAGGGGACGAAATGCTAAAAAGAGATGATGCGAGGATTGTGCACAAAATGACACCAAGAGATGATGCCAAATTTGTGCAAAAAATGCCACAAAGAGATGTAAGGTGTGTGCACAAAATGCCACCAAGACATGATGCCAGGTGTGCCGCACAAAACGACTCCAAAAGCACTTAGTATTCATAGGCGCTTAATACGCCAAGAACCTTAGGATACAAAAGGGACATTGACAAGCCTATTACCAAGCTGTCAAACTCTGTAATAACATAAATGTTTACAGTTAATATGGAGAAATACATTACACACTTTATGAACAATAACTACTTTGTTACTTAGTAAATTTTAAGCACATTTTTCATGTGGTGTGCTGCAAATGATTGGAAAGGTCTTTGGTGTGCGTGCCCCTTGCGATAAAATGGTGTAGAGCTCTGCTTTAGTGAACAGTTAACTTAAAAAAAACATATATTTATTGTAAATTTAAATATGTATGCAGAACTAATAGCACCATTCTGTGTGAACTTCCCCCCCCCCCCCATTTTGAGGACCCTTGTTGTTCTTAATAGTGCACATCTTTGTGGTATATAAGACATATTCCTTATAATGAACTATTTTTAAGGGCAAACATAAGTTTTATTGTAAATTTAAATATGTATGCAGAACTAATAGCACCATTCTGTGTGAACTTCCCCCCCCCCATTTTGAGGACCCTTGTTGTTCTTAATAGTGCACATCTTTGTGGTATATAAGACATATTACATATAATGAACTATTTTGAAGGGCAAACATAAGTTTCTATAAGGGAATCTGACCAACTCAAGCACCTTTATGGAGATAAATTTGTTCAAAGCCAGCAGCCAGATGGAGTGTTATAGTCCCAAATCCAGCACACTGATTGAGTGATAATGTCACAAATCCAGCACACTGATGGAGTGATATGGTCCCAAATCCACAATACTGATGGAGTGATATAGTCCCAAATCCAGCACACTGATGGAGTGATATGGTCCCAAATCCAGCACACTGATGGAGTGATATAGTCCCAAATCCAGCACACCCATGGAGTGAGATAGTCCCAAATCCAGCACACTGATGGAATATATTATGTTTTAAAATGCTCGTTTAAGTTTTCGGCTAGGCTCAAACCTGTAGCACATAACCTAACTATACTGAGGTTGCACAGAACAATTATAAACAAAGAAAAAAAAACCCAACAACTTCAGGTTTGAGAAAAATGTAATAACTTTATTTGACAAACCAAAGCAAGATCTTTATAAGTGTGATCAGGGCAGCTTTAGGAAGTGTCAGCAGACCAAAACTGTACTGACACAGTTATACATTTTAGTATTATTTCCACATGTCACAATATCTCCATTAAGACAGTTCATCAGGCATTAAGACAGTTCACTAGGCATTAATACAGTTTACCAGGCACAGACAGTTGAAGAGACCTAACAATAATGGAACCATATGTTGAATTACTGTCATGAGATGACTTACCAAAAGCTTAAGTTTATCATTAAAAATGTAAAACTTTAAACATAATACAAAGTCAAAATGACAATAAAATACCATGTGGGGAATGACCGTGTTAGAACTCAGTCGCACCACAAAATAACTTGACTGAGATCTTATCTGAGATCACATGATGTCTTTGTAGGGTCTGGTAAAGGGATTTTTTTTCTTCAAGGTTACAAATAACGAAAGTGAAGAATTTCATGTAAGTACATAGTGAGGCAGCTGAGACAAAAAAAAAATAAAAAAATATGTAAATAACCTTGAAATGAATTATTTTGTTCTATTCACAACTAATAAATAGAAAAGATCTTTTCAAACCTCCATGTTTTTTAAGGAGGTGCTGAAACATTAATACTCAATGTCAAGCTTTCATTTAATTTTGAGCCGTCTGTCAGAAATAAAATCTACATTTCAACATGTAAGGGTTACGAATTAGCACCCTGTAGATTTGACATATGTTTTCATGCAGTGAGTTCTCTCTCAATTTCTTTCTAGGATTTCATGATTTAAAACACCGTCACAAATATAGTCTCCCAATATGAAAGTTAAGTACAGACTAATATGAAATCGGTCAGAAAGTTGAAATTACTGGCCTGTTAATCTTAATGTTTTAAGATAACATATTAGGACACACAACTGACTTTTAAAAAAATGTTAAATATAAATATTTTATATTAAGACATATTTTTAAATGTGCCCACCGCAATCCCAACATTGTCACCAAGAGTTAGCTCTCCTGTCGAGAGATAAAACTTCAGAGTAATTATAAGAAGGTTTCTTGTGAAGCTTTTTTCAAAGTTAGTTTTGCTGCTAAAACGTAGATACTAATTTGAAGTGAAGTACACAGCATTATCAGGTTAAAACAGTCATAAAAAGCATCAACTACTACACATTGACATGATCTGAGATCTTTTCTCTTCTCAAAATCAGGACAGTTTTTTTCTTCTTCCAGAAATAATTTGACCGATATACTTATTACAAGTTTGAAATTTGGGCCAGTTTATCTTTAAGGATGTCAGCACACACACAATAAATTAACTTACACAAATATTTTTTTCAGCCATTACGTCAACACAAATTTAATAATCATTTTAAAAATGAATACAGTAAGCATGTGATATATAGTCAAAATAAATGTAAATAAATTTGTGGGAAGGGAACAAAATTTGTGCATGGACAAAAGATACATAGGCTTTGTTCTGTTCTGGGTTTGAAATAATTACCGCATCAAACAATGGGTGGGACCACGAAACAAGACAAGTCTACATTTCATTACTGAATACTATCATCACCAGTTTCGGGTGGTTAAATCTATCTTAATGAAAATAATGTGAAAACAATGTCCAAATGACTTGGACACACAGAGTCCTTTATGTTTCATAAATGTGTGAAAACCAGGTTCACAACAAAATCAAATGACACACCAGTAACTATGAGAAAAAAAACTAAGTTTTTAAAAAATAAATATTTAAAATTAAATACTTTCTTAAGACTAAAAGTAAATGAAACAATGATTTGTTTTGGAGACTACTGCCAATCAAAGGGCCTTGAAAGGAACAGACGGATGGGAAAAAGGACACAACATTTGTTTTCTGCAAATCTTGTGTAATGTGCTGAAACACATCATAGCATTGAAATGGTTGAAAACACCAGACGTCAATGAAGTTTAATTATCAAGTGTTAAGCTATAACCCTTAGAGCTGATCCAGAAAGTAAATGCAGTTATTGGTGGTGGGAAGGTGTCGGGTGCGGTGAGTGGAGCAAAAGGAGAGTGAGGATGGTGCTTGCGTATCATCAAATTCAACAATTCCTTAATCTAGATGTCTGTCTGACATGACTGATACACAACATGCTGTCTGACATGATTGATACACAGCAAGCTGTCTGAGATGACTGCAATACAACATGCCTGCCACACACGATCTTGATCAATAAATTATATAATTTATAATACAAATCTGATTGTTTACATCAAATAAATCATTTGAATACAGCAGTAGGACCCCTAGCGACAGTGTTGTTCACTCTCAATATATCTGCTACTTAAAGTGTTCAATTATATGACCACACTGATCAACTTGGCCATTTATTATGCTCACATAGCACTCAAATATGAATTCATTTTTCATCATTTCATCTTATACAAAAAAAAAAAAAAAAAAAAAAAAAAAAAAAAAAAAAAAAAAAAAAAAAAAAAAATAAAATAAAAAAAAAAAAAAAAAAAAAAAAAAAAAAAAAATAACACTAAAAAATAAATTAATTTTTAATCATTTCATTTTAAAAAAAAAAAAAAAAAAAAAAAAAAAAAAAAACATAGAAAAAAAAATATTTAAAATATTATTCTACGATGAATTGGATTAAAGCAGATTGATTGAAACATATCTTTTTTTGTACTTACAGTTAAAAGCAATTCATTGCTTTGATCAACCAATCATAAGTCAACAAAACAATGTTTATAAATTATCTGCTCTTTGTTCACTGAGGAAAATGTATTATTTAAATTTTGTAACTGTTGGTTGAAACAAAAGATCTTATTCCCAGACCAGCAGACGTTGGCACATTGGCTATATAGCCCTGACATGTTTGTACATTGGCTATATAGCCATGACATGTCCAACACATACAAACAATCAAAACCATGACACAAGCATTGTTTATCATTAAACTCAATAAAATGTTTATTTTAACTTAAGTAAGCAAAATATTAAGTAGGTGAATCTTCTAGATTTACCACAAAGCTAGATAAGTACATCTCATCATATCAGTTTTAAATCTAGCAACATATACAGGATACTCCACTGATGGCCAGGTACAAGTTAACAAACCACACCTTACAGATTAGGCAGGAATCGGTTCTTGGAAGTCATTTTGTCAGGTTTTATTTGTAATATAAATATCAGGTACCTGTATTGCTGGTACATATCTAAGAATTGCACTGCTTGCCAATTTAACATGTAGGCAGGTTGGGAGGGGGGGGGAGGAGGACTGGGGGCATAAATGACACTAAAATGCATGATAAAACTCGAGGCAGGTAGACGTGTAATAATAAAACAAGGATAAGAAAACAGTTGGTAACAAAATAAACAAATAAATACAGTTTAAAATTTGGTAAAAATAAATATAGCAATGACTGAACAACAGTAAAATTGTGTAATGAGAAAATTAAATAAAAATGCTGGCAATAATAAAAAAAATATGGGCAGATTGGATTTTTTCCATTTTGTGACAAAATTGGAGTAAAAAAAAAATGTTGGATTGGATCCACATAAAAAAAAAAATAAGCAGGCTTTGAAATACTCAATTTTGCTTTTCATTAAATGATTGCACATGATCAAACATGAGCCCCACCCTCCATGTCAATGCAATGATAAGCCCCACCCTCCATGTCAATGCAATGATAAGCCCCACCCATTATAATGTCAAGCCATTTAAATTTAAAATAATTAATTTTTAAAAAACAGGCTACATTTGTAAAAATGTAAGCAATTTCAACACACCCAAATGTACATATAGTTGTGTCCTTAACATCAATATATATATATATATACACATGTTTTCAAAAAGCATATTAAAAATAGTCATTTTTTTTTTTGCTCAAGTTTTAAATGTACAGTAATTTTGGACAGACTGGTTTGTACATATTTTCAGTAATTGTACATATGACAAAGACAAGCCATATTTATGTACAAGCCAGGTCTCCCTTGCTTATTATGTACATATTCTTCATTAAGACATTCAACTTTGCATACCAATCTTACATACACAGAATTAGGGTTACACAGTGCGAGACACCAACAGTTCATGGTGCTCAAGTAAAGTCCCATAAGTTTTCATCAACAAATGTGTGATGCTACGACTAAATAATATGTAGCTTCCATTCATCTTTGCTCCTTTCCTTTGAGTTTGTGTTCTAACATTAATGGCACAATTTTTAAATTATTTTTCTGTTTAAAAAAAAAGGAGAAAAAAAAGGGGGAATTCAAACTCAGTTTGAGGTACTGATTGTTGTGGATGAAAATTGAAACCTAACAGTGGACATGTAGATTGCAGCCATGTTCAGTAACCTTGAAATATGACAAACAATATCAATATCTTAGCTCAAGAGATAAATAATACACTCTTCAGTCTAATGAAAGTGAAAAAAGCAAGCTCAAAACCTACAGGCCTTGTAATCATTGTCTCACACAGATTCACTGTTTCCAACTAATGTCTCAAACAACTGCATTGAACCATCGCACCTTCACTTTGACCAATTAATTTTAAAACATTGTCTTCCGGTCTATATCATGTATATCCCACTAGGTCATCTTCTGTACCCAAACAAATCAATTTCTGGCCATTTATTGGAACAATCACAAGTACTGAAGTAGTCTAAATGGAGTTGTTAAAAAAAATAAAAATAAAAACAAGAATTGCACATTCCCTCTACTAACATATGAAGTTAATACTGTGACAGGAAAAGTTATGCTCTTATTTAAAAAAAAAACCAAACATGATAAATTAACTATTAAGACAACAGTTGTATCAATTTCATTAAAGCCATCTGTTGAAGACTAGTTTCAGTTATAAGTTTAGTTAAATAGCACTTTGCTTGAGCTCAGTACAACACATTGTCCATAGATAAATGCATGACAAAGTAAAGTTCAAGCGGCTCCATGGCAGCATTGTTACATTGATGAAATTTTTGGAGATCCTTCTTAGAGCATCAGATCTATATGGTGATAAGACTCTGGAAGGTTAACAGCAGAAAGCCAGACACCTCAATTCAACACTATTTTTAGCCACGTTTTCCTGTTTCACACCAATGGGATAACAACTGACGAACAACTCATCTAAATTAGAATCACTGTTTTTCTTTTCACTGTTTAGCCATTCTTACATAATTATATTTTGTCTCGAGATTTACTTCATACACCATTGACTGGTTTTGATGCTACTGAAATAAGTTAACAGGTGCACTGTAAAGCTCATGCATGTGATCCATCAGCTCATATTTGTGATCCTTCAGCTCATGTTTGTGATCCCTCAGCTCATGTTTGTGATCCTTCAGCTCTTGTTTGTGATCCTTCAGCTCATGTTTGTGATCCATCAGCTCATGTTTGTGGTCCTTCAGCACATATTTGTTATTGATCACTTCTGTGTTCCGTAGAAAGGTTTTGGACCAAGTCTCATAGGCTGGGATTTCAGGTCAGGATTATGACCTCCAGGAGTCCTAGAGCTGTGTGGTATCTCCAAACTTAACCGCATGAGGTTGACCCGCTCTCTCCTCTGTTCACTTCCGAGGTCGGCCTGCGGAGAAATGGACCTGACGCGTGGTCTTACGGCAGGCGCTTGTTGAGCTGTTCGTGTTTGCCGAGCAGCTGGGACTTGTTGACCCGTTTGTCGTGCGGATGGCGCATGTTGAACCGCTGCCACTTGCTGAACAGTTTGTTGAACTGCTTGCTGAACCGACGGTGCCTGTGACTCCGAAGGAAGATCTGCCGGGTCGGGTTGAGAGCCGCCCTCTGACTTCTCAAATACCTGCCTTAGTTCTTTTATACTGTTTCTGCGTTCACTTTTCCTCGGGGAAGGTGGGGGTGTGTATGAACCTGGAGACGGAGGTGGGGTGCCAACGACCTGATTACTGAGTTTGGCATCCCTGGCCTGATTGTCTCTCTTTGAATCAGCCCTGCCACGTGTTGCCGTGGGCTGTGCCGTGTTGCCCGTGGGAAAGAGGTCGCCGCCCATGGCTGGATTGTACGAGGAAGACAGTGAGGTCACGTGACCGGCTGCAAACCTGACCGTGCTTCCCTCTGTTTGGTGTGTTGTGTCTGACTCAGAGGTTGATGATTCACTGTAAGTTCTGGACTTTGAGTTGCTTCGATAGCGAGGTGGCCTTGAGCTTCTCACTGCTGCAACTGGGGAGGCCGATGATGGCCCAGAACTTACTGGAGATGTAATACGGTTCAGTTTTTGGTCCTTCGTTGGCTTCACACTTGGTGACGATGCTCTCTGCCTAACATCTGTTGACGCCAGAGCCCTGTCTCTCGATGAACTCCGACCTCGTGAACCCAGAGCCCTGTCTCTTGATGAACTCCGACCTCGTGAACCCAGAGCCCTGTCTCTTGATGAACTCTGATCCTGTGAGACCTGAGCGGTCTCAGGGGGCCCAGCAGCTGATTTTTTAGGTGCCCTGCGCATCACAACCGCATTTTCTTGACCAGCTACAGCATCTTGACTCTGATCCCCATCAGTTTTAGATGGATGCCTTTCACGTGACCTGGAGCGGTGACCCCCCGATGACAGGCGTCGTCTGACCTGAGGGCATGAAGCGGGTAAAAAGGCGTCGTCATCAGTGGTGTCTGGATCGAGCTTGCCAACCTCCAGACACGGTGTCAGCTGTCCAGCCTGTCCCAACAAAGAGCCAGAGTAGGTCCTGTCCCTGTGCCTCGTGCCGGGGCTACCCGAACTGTCGGACACATTGGAGTCGGAGCCACGTTCAAATAAATCCATCAGACTTTGCATTTTCTTAGATCTCCTGGCTCGCAAAGACCCGGTGCACAATCCAAACATTCGCTGCTCCTCCAGGTCTTCCGGCACAAACAGATCGTGCCTCTCGGCAGCTAGCTGTAGGACTGAGTCATCAAGAGATGACCGACTGCCCACAAGGTCTGAGTACTGACCAGAACTAGAATCCTGGGAGAACCCCACATGTGAGTCCAAATATTTTGAGCGCCTGGGAAAAGACCTAGAGTCATAGTGAAATTTTCTTTTTGCCACGGGAGGGGGAGTTTTTTTCCCAGACGTTTCTTTTTTCTTCGAATCATTGGGAGAAAGTCCAACAGTGGCACTTGAGAATGTACATGGCACATTGGAGTTATCATTATCACCGGTAACACTGTGGTGACCAGACCTTGGCTCAGCCCCAGGATCAGAGTCAGGAGCTTCAGCCACTTGCCTCGGAGGCTGGCTCACTTTCTTGGCATGGACTGTTTGGATTTTCTTCTTAAGTTCCGGCTGAGACTCGATGACCAGCTTGGCCCCAATTTTATCAGGGATATCCTTGACCACGACAGTCCTTTTGGGCGTCGGTCCAGGTTCTTTCTTGGTAGCGTCTTTGCCAGAATTTTCCCGCTTGACAGATTGCCTGGTGAGCTCTATGACGTCGTCTGATGGAGGTATCCCATGCTGACCCCTGGAGTTACCGCTCGTTTTACGAGGCTTGGGAACAGGGCTGGGAATCTTGCTCTGTGGCTTACCCACCCCCAGACATGCCTCCGACTGCTGTGGGCTGGGCACTCTGTGTGACAATGGAATGCGAGAGGACTTACTGTCTGCAGTGTTTTTTGTGTCTCTGCCCCTGGGACTGGCCCCAGATTTGGATGAATCTGAACGAGCTCCTGCCCGAGATGTCGGGGACACTGTACGGAAGTCTGTGATTTTGGTGTCGGATGCCCTTCGAGTGTGCCCCGCACGTTTCCCTGAAGTTACGCTGGATGCTTCAGATCCTCTCCTGCTCTGGCCGGTCTTTGATGAAGAAGATGATGATGTTGACGATGATGAGGGTGAAATGTCAGCATGCATTGAGGCCGACATGGATCCTGAATAAGACGACCTGTATGACAAATTCCCAGCAATGTTTTTATGAGACAAGTCTGGGCTGGCTTTAGGACGAGGTATTTTAGAGAACGAGGTCTTCCTCCCCTGCAAGCTGGAATCACTTGTTGGGGTGAGACTGTCGGCAGCCGACCTGTCCAAGATGTCCTTCCCTTCTGGTGACATGAGAATCTCACGACCTCGATTGAGAACGTTCTGGACCTCCTCCTGTTCCAGTTCTCCCCTGGAACTCTCCAAACTCACAAACCTGGTCTCCACGTTGTCTCCGTCCACACTGGATGACCTGATCAGCCTCCTCTCTCTTATCATGGGTGAACTCGGTTCTGAACCCAAGACTTCCAGGGAAGTCTCTACCTCCATGGACACGGCCCCCTGTTCATCCACATCCGTCCTGACATCATGTGACACCAGCACAGTGAATGAATCCTCCGCTGGGGAGTTTGTGCGGGAACTACCTGAATGGGGGGACTTCAGGTCATCCACCAATTTGTTACAGAGATTATCCACTTCCATTGCCACCTCGTCGTCATGCGCGGCAGTCTTGCTACGACCTGCATGTGGCCTGTTACTCGTTCTTTTTCTTGCCCCCTCGTCTCTCCTTGTGTGTTTCTCAGAAATGCTATCTTGGCTATAGTAGTCTGTATCAGACAGACTCTCACACATCCTCTGTGCTGCTGCCAGGGCCTGACCAGCCACTGACCTGTGTCTAAGGCCCATCTCTTCCAAACTGAGCTGACCAGCTTCCGCTGACCTTGATGACAAAGCTGCATCGTAGCTCGTGCTCCGGAGGTTTCCGCTGATCACCACCTGGTCATTGTTGCTCGTGCTCCGCAAGTTTACCTGGTCGTCATCAGTGGAAGTATTTCTGTAAAACTCAAATGAGTTACAGGTTTGATCAGAGATGCAGTTGTCCGTGTTGGACTTCTTGAGGGTGGTTTTCTTCTCCATAACAATGTCAGACGAGGTGTGGACCTGAGGCAGTGACGGTGACTGGTGCATGGTGACGGGCTGGGAAGGTGGACCAGACACGGATGCTGGGATGTCCATGCAGAACTCATCTGGGTGGTACAAAGCCAGCTGTAACGGGACATTACTCCTGCCAACTACATCGCTGGAACCACTCTCCACGGGGTGGGTGGTGGACTGGACTAAATCTGGCAATGCTTCCCTGACCGGTGTGGCCAGTGGACTCCTCATGTTGCTCCCCAGCAGCATGTTGGCATGAGAGGCATCGGGAGACTGGAGGCTACTGTTGGAAGACTCCCTGCTCAGTCTGACCCTCTGGCTCATGAACCCGGCGGCACACAGGCTGGACATGCGCTCTGACTCCACATCATTCATCTGTGCCCCATCTGAGAACAGAGCATTGGATCGCCATGGGATGTTATCAGCACCACTTTGATCATCCTCATCCTGGTAGCCTGCCCCTGACGGCAAGTTGAGTTCAAACCGTGGTGATATCTGAGGCGACCTTTGTTCCACTCTTGGGGAGTGCTGACGTCTAACAACTTGGTATGCAGCCACATCTCCTTGAGGCAGGTCAACACTTATTGACCCTAAGATTCTCCTATCTGCCGGGTGTGACCCGGGCAGGGCGCGTGGCGGTCCTCCACCACCCCTCCCTCTACTACCACTACTTCGGGGGGATGACAACATGGAGGGGACCTCATCCTCTTCCGGAGAAGCCACTTCATCAAACTCTTCAGAACTTTTGGATGAAACAGATGATGACGACGATGAAGATGATAATCTGTTCCTACACATATTAGCAATGTCACTTCGACCCTCTGAACTCTCTAAGCCAAACTGGGTCCTGGGGCTAGGCAGCGGGTGGTGATTGCTATCAAATAAGGCACCTTGACTTTGCACACCAGTAAAAGGTTGACCAGGATCTCTCCGCTGAGATCGCGGTTTAACTACCAGTGGGGTCTCCACCATGATGTGATCATCTTCCTGTCTGTGAGTCTGTCTGAATCCCACTTCTGTGCGGACTCTCAAATCTGAACTCTGTTCATAACTGATAAACTCTTGTGTCTCGCGAAGCTCCGTTCTACCACCAGGGGGCGTGCGAATAAACTGCTGATGGCTGCTGGCAGTCGAGCTTTGTAAATGTCTGATGTGATCGGGGCTGGTGGCATTTGAGCTTTGTAAATGTCTGACGTGATCGGGGCTGGTGGCAGGCGAGTGGTGGGTTGAAGCAGCAGTTTGTGATGTACCCCCAGCAGTGCTAGAGATGGGGCTCAGCATGGTGAGGTTCCCTAGAGAGTTCGAGCTGACGGCATCTGTGACAAAAGTCAGTGAATCATCAGAGTCTGAATGGCTGTATGACCTGGAGCTTTGGTACTTTGCCGTTGTGGATTTTTTCTCTGGTTGCGGACTAGAAAAAGTGTTCAAAGGGAAGTTACTGGAAACCTGAGTTATAATGGATAATTCATCGTGGTAAGTTGTTTTCTCATCATGCACTTTAACAGACTTAGATGTCCTGACCTCGGAAAAATTCTGGGGCGTGACTTTCACTTCCGGACTTGTACTAAGTTCAAGATCAGAAGCCACCAATCTATGAGACCCTGTTTCATGTTTAAATGCTACATCCATCTGACGGTTAATTTCACGCAAAGTTCTGGTCATTAAATGGTCGGTCTCCGTCAGGCTGTCCAAACTCGTGCTCCTCCTACGTCTGGGGTCCGAGTCATCTGTCCTCTGAGTAACTCCACTCGAGGGGGCGACTCCTTCCTGACCGTTGGTGAAACTGGAGAGAGACATGGACAGCTCACTGATCGTCACCGAGGATAACATGTCGGACTGGCTCTCGGTTACATTCTCTAGAGACCTGGCGATGTCGCTGGGTACGCTCAAACACTTGCTCATGGCCGCCCCTGCCATCCTCATGGCTAAACTTTCATCCAGTCCCGTCACTTTGCCATCCAAACTGTTAGAATTACCAGGATGCAAGGACCCGCTGTGCTGGTCATGTGACCTGTTGGGAGGAGACACTTGAGAAGATGATGAAAAACCTTCATTTTCCAGACTGTTCAGAAGGTCTTGTAGATTATCCATGTCCTGAGATGTTGCCCTGGCGCTAGGTATAAACTCTGCATGTCTGCGTACAACCCTGGTTGAGCTCGGGGCACTGCTGCTGGATTTATCAACCCCTTTGTGATAGATAGGGGCATGCGATGATCCAGCTTTTCCGCTAGCTCCTCCCTGAGTAACCTCGATCCTCCTCCTCCCCACAACAGTTGCTCCCCCTGATTTATCTTTCTGACCCCCATCAACACCAGAATCCTCCAACCCAAGCAGCTGTTTAACACTTGCTTGACCACTGAACTCCCTCGGTGATGTGTTCCCAGTGGCAGGGAACTCTGTCTGTTTGGGAGGAGCCGACGGTGAAGCCTGGTTGACGGAAAACTCAGTTTCCTTCTGTGATGATGAGACCAATGTCGTGGTGGTGGTTTGCACACCAGAGGAGAAGACAGTCTCTTTGGTGTACGTGGCGTCATCACCCACCCGGTAGCCCGATGTATCCCCTATACCATGTCTAGGGAACAGTACAGCATTCAAAGCAAGCCTGGTGTCAATCTGGTCCAAAACTTCCTGCATGTTGCATCCCGAACTGGACACCGACATTGTCCCCTGGCTGCCAGGTGTACCGACAGCTGCCAGGTCGTCATCTGATAGAATCTCAGCGTAGTCATGGAAACGTGAATAAAAATGCCTCATCCTGCTGTCTTTGTCATCATTGTCGTACGGACTGCCGTCCACTCTCCCTTGAACATCACTTGATGACCTCGTCACCCTCTTTGAGCCAGGAGACTGGGGCAGCTGCCGAGGGGAGGTCGGGGATAAATCATCTTCGCTAGACAACGCCCCTTTGGCTTTCTTACGGCCCACGGGGGGCGTCTTGGCACTGCGCTTGAGCGGTGACGACGTCAGCTCCTCGTTGGATCTGACCGATCTGGTTTTCTCTGCCACCTGAAGCAGCCGGGAGTTGATGGCTGCATCGATGTTGACCTCCCCTTCAGTTTTAGGGTAGATGAAGTCATCCAAGCTTATGTCCATGTCCTCACCGCTGGACATATCTTCCCCAGTCACGCTCGAGCTCCTCTCTTTGGTAGATTTCCTCTCCTGCCGTGGTGTGTTGGGGGCCGATGGTATTCTTCTGTGCAAAGCTTTACGACTGGAGTCACCTCGTTTGAATGATGAATGTTGAGATGCATCCGTACCATCTGTTTAACAAGAGGGAAAAAAAGAAAGAAAGGTTAATTAGGATTCATAACAAAAAGTAATAAAAAAATAAAATAAGAGCCCCAGGATGGCAACATAACTGTCTCTTGTCTTATTGACTTTGGGATAAGAGCCCAAGGATGGCAACATAACTGTCTTTTGTCTAATTGACTTTGGGATGAGAGGCCAAGGATGGCAATATAACTGTCTCTTGTCTTATTGACTTTGGGATAAGAGCCTCAGGATGGCAACATAACTGACTCTTGTCTAATTGACTTTGGCATAAGAGCCCAAGGATGGCAACATAACTGTCTCTTGTCTTATTGACTTTGGAATAAGAGCCCAAGGATGGCAACATAACTGTCTTTCTAATTGACTTTGGGATGAGAGCTCAAGGATGGCAACATAACTGTCTCTTGTCTTATTGACTTTGGGATAAGAGCCCAAGGATGGCAACATAACTGTCTTTTATCTATTGACTTTGGGATAAGAGCCCAAGGATGGCAACATAACTGTCTCTTGTCCTAGCTGACCTCTTATTTGTTAAACTGGTTAAACAGCCAAGCAACAGCAATCAACTTTAAATATAGATTTTAGTAGTAATTATAAAATCCCTTACCAACAGCATCACTGGAGTCCTGGGCGTTCTGTCGACTCCGCAGGACGACTGAAGCATCAGAGGACAAGGAGCGCTTGTGAGACAGTTGAAAGAGTTGACCTGGAATATGGATTTTATAGATGTGAGACAGTTGAAAGAGTTGACCTGGAACATGGATTTTATAGATGTGAGACAGTTGAAAGAGTTGACCTGGAACATGGATTTTATAGATGTGAGACAGTTGAAAGAGTTGACCTGGAACATGGATTTTATAGATGTGAGACAGTTGAAAGAGTTGACCTGGAATATGGATTTTATAGATGTGAGACAGTTGAAAGAGTTGACCTGGAACATGGATTTTATAGATGTGAGACAGTTGAAAGAGTTGACCTGGAACATGGATTTTATAGATGTGAGACAGTTGAAAGAGTTGACCTGGAACATGGATTTTATAGATGTGAGACAGTTGAAAGAGTTGACCTGGAACATGGATTTTATAGAGATGTCAAAACCAAGCTGAAAAAACATCAGAATCTGCCCTGTGGCTGCTTTCCAACTTGTTATTTGTTACTAAAGGCAATGATCTGCTTTCCAACTTGTTATTTGTTACTAAAGGCAATGATCACAAATTGGAAACAATCAGAAAGGTAAATAGAACATTTCTGTTGTTTTCATCAAAATACAAAGAAAACTTGGCCCAAGCTACACAGAGATCCTGACACAATACAAACATACCCAAACCTGTACAGAGATCCTGAAACAATACAAACATACCCAAACCTGTACAGAGATCCTGACTCAATACAAACATACCCAAACCTGTACAGATATCCTGACACAATACAAACATGCCCAAACCTGTACAGAGATCCTGACACAATACAAACATAACCCAAGTCCACACAGAGATCCTCACACTATTCAAACATCCCCAAACCTACGCAGAGATCCTCACACTACACAAACATTACCTTTCCCAGACCCGGGCGACTCCTCTTGTTTGTTGTTACTTGGTTTCACTGCAGTGTTTTCCGTGTTGCTGCGAGAAGCTCTGCTGCTAATACTGCTTCCCCGAGATGAGGCTGTATTGCTCATGGAGAACAGCGACTCGGCACTCTTGGCACTGCGGAGGTGTCGCTTCCAGTTGTGGACATCCTCTTCTGTTAGAGCTTTAGCTTGGGCAGGTCCAAGGGTAACAGATTCTGAAAGTAAGGATAAGGCCAAGGTCTTGGTTGTATGAATAAATACAAGACACATTCCTTTTTGCTATCAACTACAAAATAAACTTGCAACTTTGTGCTTCTACTTGGACAAATTATACCACTTCCAGGATTTTAAAATACTTTTGAAAAGCACGGGTGAACTTTGAAATGACTTTTAACATTAATTGAATGACAACTAGTACACTTAACAACATTATCTTTTAAACAAAATTGTAACTGCAAGGCAAACGATCACGATACCAGTTCTCTGACCTTGACTGGACTTGCGAGCTTTCTTGACGGACCCACTTCTAGGTTTTGAGAAGATGGACTTCCATCCCCCGCCACCGGCTGTGGCACCGCTGCTGTTGCTTCCAGTGCTACTGATGGAAGCCGATTTCTTGTTCCCTGGGACTGGTTTGTTTTCTTTTGAAGAGCTTGTATTCTTCTTTCTGAAAAAAGCACATTAAAGAAAAGGTGAAATAATACATAGATATTTAAACATACATTAAAAATGTTACAAATTCTGCAATGGTGACATGTCTAATCCTGGCTCATCACAAAATAAGTAAAAACAAATTTTTTGAATGGTTCAAGCGAGCTAAGGAAATATAAAACCAAATTTAAATGATCAATTCTATTTTTAATATGTGCCCTGTAGTGTAGTAGTCCATGATTTCTGAATCTAAACAAAAGTTTAATAAAAGTGCGTCTAAAATAAGATCATATTTTTTATCAGTGTCCCAAAACGATGAGCAGCTTTATCAACCAACTCTGCCAATCAGACTGGTTAAAAAACAAAATACAAGTGGTGAGAAAAATAATCAAAATATCATTTGACCATGACCAGACCAGGTTGGGGGACAATGGGGGATAAAACACTTAATGCAATACTTCTAGCCTGTTGTAAGAAAAATTTGATGGATCTAATATTTATTATTCAACATATCATTCAAAACAGTTTTTAAAATAAATAACAAATTTGGAATCAAAGTGTGTAATCACATCTTATTATCTTAAGCAAGTCAAACAATAACAAATATATCCATGTTTTAATCTTTTTTTAATGCATTTAGAATTTTGTTGTTCCTCTTAGCATTGCTGTAAGACTACAGTTATTTCAGCCTAAATAACAATTTTTTAGAATTAAAAAAAATAACCAAACTTGGTGGGACTAAAACGTATCAGAAAATAATGCAACCATAATTTATTTCCAAAAGCAACTTAACATGGCAGCAATGTACATTAACTGATCCCGAAACCAAATTAAAAACAAAACAAAAAACGTACAAAGCAAATATGCTGAGAAAGAAAACTGAATGTCAACAAAATAAACACTTTTATAATCCAGGGTTGAAGCTGAAATGTTAACTTTTTGAACTTGGTTACCCAATGGACTCCACTGGCAGGGGAGAGAACCGTGACGGCAAGGGACTGAACCGTGATGGCATCAGTGTTAGACCAAGCTTGGCAAATTTGCTCAGTGCTGGTCTGCAAGGTGAGGTTGGAGGGAAGCTTACCAAAGGGTTTTGAGATTTTAACTTATTTCAATTAAGGTAGGTCCTTGGGTCTTATAGAGATCTACAATAGCAAGTATTTCTCTGAGAATACCACTAACAATATTTTTTAAAAATATGGCTATTTGACTTTTAATAGGATTTTAAGTTATATTAGAAGACTTGATGATTGAGTAATTTTAACTTCAAATGTAAACACAGACATTGTCTGAGCTGCAGATAAATAATAAAGACATGGCATAGTTCAGTCAGTCAGGTGCATTGGCAGCCACTGCCAAGGACAAATAAACCAGAACAGCTGACATGTAGATGATACAAGTAATGGTGTCAATCTGACACAATCAGTACTAGGCTGTTTATACATAATAAAAATGCATTTTTATATTAAATAACAAGCTCTTTTTAATAGGCTCATATACCATCTTTTAGCCAAGCTCAATTTTGTAGTACAGTAATAAATACAATATAAGTATCATTGTGTGTAGATTTATGAACTGACTTTCTCTACTTCCAACCAAGTACACATATACCTAATTTGCACATAAAACATGTAGTCTACAGCTATAGAACTGCAGACTGGTATGTTTCATTATGTGCAATAAAAATGTATACACGCATAAATCTTTAACTACTTACTTGTACCCTGGTAGGTCTATCACCGTGTGGTATTTGGATGGCAGGTTTTTGGGGCCACCTCCAACATCAATGAACTTCTTCGGTGCCAGATGGCCAATAAAAGCCCTCTCCCGGGCCTCCTCCAGGGACAGCAGCCGTGTGGGGGTGGAAATGGCCAGGGATTTAGGCCTGGGCTTCTTCTGTCCCTCTGAGGAATTTAAACAGAACAGATCAATGATGAGACACTGACATTATAAAACCCATTGGTTGCTAGACATTTGTTAGTAACCTTCAAGTCAGTCAAGGAATGTTCAAATTGAACTACATGGAACTGACAGACCTGCCCTTCACAGGTAAATGTTGAACACACAAGAAACACATCACTGAAAGGTAAATATAATTGTGACAGTATCAAATATGTACCCATGTTAGGCTAAACGCCGTAAGCCAGCACTTACTTCCATTATCCGTGTTGCTGTAGTTGGGCATCTTGTCACTGAAGATAATGTCACAGTAACAGATGAGACACTCTGTGACGACAGCCTGTATGCCAACACCCTGCAAGGCCGCAGCCCCTCCGCCAGCCTCCAGCTCTTTGGACCTGCAGGTCAATATGATTAAATATGATTATAGTTGTAATCATGAACATTGTGATCTCTAATTTAAATGCCTTGAGATGGTGAACAGGGGAAGTTAGATTCAATCCAAGGGAAGAGATCTTAGGAAAATTTAATGTGAATAATAAATCTGTTTTATATTCAACTGTTCCTAAAACATAAAGAAATTCAACCCTGTTTTTAGCCTGTTTATCACACGATGTCTTTCACCATTCACTCAATTTAGCATTCAATAATGTTTAGTTATTTCAATCATTTATGTTATAAGATTCATGTCCCATCTCCTTATAACTAATGAATCATGCAGTGGACTGATTTGATTTTTAGTTAAGGGTTGCATAAAAAAACTTGATCCAAAGACCTGGACAAAAACCTTTTAAGTTTCTAAAACTTTTCTGAATGTGGACATTTTTTTATATTTTTTTTTGTTGTGTTCTATTTTTCAGCAATTATATTGAAGGGGACAATTTAAAGTCTTTAAATTTAAAAAGAAATCTAGTTTTTTTTTTCTTCTCCCAGCTTGGCCCCATGGCCCAATTATGCTGTACCTGAGCAGATTAGGAGCCCACACAATGGCCAGGTTTTTGGAATGCATTTCTGTCTCATGGCCATAGGCAGCCACTCTGGCAAGATGTCTCATCAAGTATTCTGTGGTTCGGTAGTGAGGGGGAGGCAACTGCTGCACTACATCATGGATTTTCAATAGCTTATTATCCTCATCTCTTACAGCATCCTGAAATAAGATTTGAACAAACCTTTTTAAAAATCAGATAGACTGTTGTTAAATCATGTTTTCTACACTCTATAAATCCTGGTACCTTCTACACTCTCTAAATCCTGGTGTTTTCTACACTCTCTAAATCCTGGTATTTTCTACACTCTCTAAATCCTGGTGTTTATCAACGACCATTTCCTTGTTATTTAGTAATTCAACATTTATGGAGTCAGCCATGTTTATTTCATTTTATATTTGATAAAATAATTTAGCTTAAATAAAAACTTTTTTTAATACATTTAAATTAAATTTTTTTAAAATTTTTTAAACCTCTTATATGTGTATTTATAAGTTACAATGCTCGTTATGTCAAGTGTTTTTTTTGTTTTGTTTAAAACAACTGAGTATAACCAAGGTTAGTGGTGTCCGTGACTGGGTTACCTTCAGCCAATCAAACTCATTGCACTTTTTTAGAATAGACGACTAATAAAGAACGACTTACAGCAAACTTGTCATACAGCTGGTAGGTGAGAAGTGGGTTGGGCAACTCTCTGAAGTACATCTTGAGAAGGGAACTAATGCTGTGAATATCCTGAAGGTAACAGTCTTCTGTCAAATCTGGGACACGGTCCTCATCAAATGCCAGCCTGAGGATACGAGAAGCTCTTAAATTAAGGAAACCTGGGATTGGCCCAAAAACATTAACTAAGAAATTGCCAACAGCGGCAGCCGTTTCAATGTTGTTTGATTTTTAACTCCTCTATAAGTTGAGTATCTAGATCTTTTAGCTAAGTTGTTCCTTAAGTTCAATTCAAATATTTCCTGCAGGTCCAATTTAATTATTTCCTATAGGTCCACTTTAACCCTTTACCGGGCAAAAAGGTCAAAAACGTCTTTAGTACTGAACGGGCAAAACATCCAAAAGCGTCCATGACGACATAGAGTTGTAAACTCGTGACCTCCGAGTCTTTGCGAGACTTCCTATTGTTTACATCCGGTTTTTCCGATAGCTGGATAGAGTGGGCCCCAGTTAAAAGTATTTAATATATTTTTTTTGTAGTTTTAGGGGTTTAAAATTTTTTTTTTTCGAAATGGATTTTGCCGATTATGTGCCGATCATTCAAGTGATAGCGGAGATTTAGCTGGATTCAATTTAAGTGACCTTGAAGTGCACGAATTGACTGTAAATTGGAACTAGATATTAATATTATTAGTAATATTAGTGAAATCTGGGTAGTAAGCAGTGTTGAATTTTACAAACTTCGATTTTGTGGCAGTGTTTGTAAATAGCAAATAGATGACTCACAATCACATATAATATTTGTTTTTTGCAAATATTTGTGTTCATATGAGGATTAATGGCAACATGTGAGTAAAATTATAAATCTGCATTCATTTTCTTTTATTTTGCCTTTTATTTCACACAAATTTGTTGACTAACACCTTAGATTTGATTTTTTTAATAACATAACCCTAAATCTTACTAAAAAACCGGAGAAATGGTGTCCGTTCAGGACTAGCAACAGGAAGTACCTCTGCCCTGTAAAGGGTTAATTATTTCCTATAGGACCATATTAATGATAATTTGTAAGTTGTCTTAAAATCGGTTTAAATTTTTTTCTCGAGGGGGTATTAGCCCTGCTTTGCATCTTTAAGGCATCAGGCTGATTAGAGCCCTGTCTGAAATAGTCGTGGGGTGGGCAGGAACTTTAAGGCATCAGGCTGATTAGAGCCCTGTCTGAAATAGTCGTAGGGTGGGCAGGAACTTTAAGGCATCAGACTGCTTAGAGCCCTGCATGAAATAGTCATAGGGTGGGCAGGAACTTTAAGGCATCAGACTGATTAGAGCCCTGTCTGAAATAGTCGTAGGGTGGGCAGGAACTTTAAGGCATCAGACTGCTTAGAGCCCTGTCTGAAATAGTCGTAGGGTGGGCAGGAACTTTAAGGCATCAGGCTGATTAGAGCCCTGTCTGAAATAGTCATAGGGTGGGCGGGAACCAACCTGAGCTTCTGTATATTTGAAGTGATGCCAGACAGCCGGTAGATACCGTGGACTATACCAAACTCTTCTATTATGTCAGTACAGCTTTTCAAAAGCAATGGCACTGTGGGGATGACACCAAGACAAACAAGATATTAGTCATACATCAAACACTAAAAGACAAATTAACTTGACTTGAATCTTAAAATTTCAATGGTAACTTGAAATTAACAATATTAATAAATATATATAAACATATTATTTTTCAAATATTCTGATACTTGAATGTTCTCAAATGTTCTGCCAGTTCCAGAGTGAACCAAATCCTCTAAAACACTTCAGTAAAAAGTTACCATCGTGTCCTGAATTCAATAAATGTTCGCCAAGGTCACAGCCAAATACCCTCTCCTTGACAATCCCCGACTGTTTGAGTTGGTTGCGAGGTGGGCGGTGTGAGAAAAATGTGCGGAGAAAAGACAGCAGTTTCCCATGTTTTCTGATCACTAAAGAAATAAAATCATTTGGTTGAAAACTATGCACAATCATCAATTCGACATCTCTGGAATATGGTCAAAGTTAAACATTTTTTTAATGGTGAACGTTCAGAATTTAATTTTTGGCTTGTGCTGGAAAGAACTGTATTGGTACCGTAACATGTACAAAGAATTTTATTTAGCTGTTTCCTTTGCATCTGTAATAAGAAAATTACAAAAAATATTGCATCTCTTTCAGTGGATATAAATTAGTTTAAGACCACTTTAATTATTCCTTTACAAAATTATAAGTTAACTTTAAGTTCCCAGACTTATTCAAATATTCATTTTCACCAAAAGTGAATTAACACTGAAAACCAGCAAAACATAAAATTGCCCACAGTTCAAATAAAAAGGAAACTTTGCAGCCATTGTATTATCTACTGAGGATAAAATGTGTTACCAATTAGAAAAAAAACATTTACAACTTTAAAAAAAAAAGTATTCAACATAAGAGTTGTTTTGGATGAAATTAAAGAGGAAATAAGTTACACACTTCAAGTGGAGCTATGTACTTCTTTAAGAAAACAATAATTATTATTATTATCATTTATTAATGTTAAGATTGGTTTAATTTTTTAAAAATTTCTTTGAAAATATCAATTTTCAAAGAAAATATTTTTTTTATTAAGTAAAAATAATATAAATTACTTATGCAAGCAAGATAACATCAAATGATAAAACCAACTAAAATAATGAACACTCCCTCTAAGTTCATCTAGAAATCACTTCACCCCTAGTTTATTTACCACTGTTGCTATCATTCATGTCTTCCATCAAAGCTGGGGAGAAAAATCCAGTGTGCTCGATTATAGTATCCCAACAGCTTATCATAAATTTCCTATAGAAACCATTTTTCTTAGTTTAAAGATTTGTAGACACCCTCCAATAAATGCTTGATAGATTTTGAAGGGAGAAAAAATAAATATTGTTTGTAACAGGAATTTACATGGGTTTTAAAAAAAATTGTGGTGAGTGAAATAGTTTGAGCCATTATTATTGAGCCATGGAAGCATGGAAACTGATATTATGAACTAATGTTATGAAATAATTACATCTAGTAACCTTTGATTAGTTCTAAGCAAGTAGTCAGTTTAACTTAGCCTTCCCTAAAGTTGATATTTAAATCTATTAGTCAATACAGCCATTGAAAACTCATACAAAAATCTCAGCAGTTACTGTGTTCGAAACTAAGGTTATTCAGATCTACAAGGCAAGGGTAAGCCACTTGGTGTTTTCTACTGTGATCTTCTCATGAAATCATCTCTTACACTCACTTTGATTACATTTAAAAACTAAGAAACAACAGATTGTAAGTTGTTTTTTTTGTTTGTTTGGATGGACCAATCGCTGCCATTACAAAATTAGTAAGCGACTTTGACCAATTGACTTTTTGTTTCTTTTCCATAAGGGCAACCCTTCCCAGCATGTGACTGAAATCCTTATTTTTAAACCTGGCCTTATTTTTTGTTACTGACTGAAGTGAATATTTTCTACCGCTCCTGTTCGCCAGTGCACACATGGCAATAACTAAGCAGATGTTACTGTGTGTGAGTTACCATGCCTAGGGTTAGATCTAACACTGGCTAACACCTGCCCACGACAGACCCACTGGTTAGTAATTAGGTAAGTAATGATGAAGATAATGACTAAGATAATAATATGTGCTAGAGACTTGTAAAATGATGGTGGATATATATTTGGGATACCGTACATTCATATGATGTTGAATTTAACAAAGGAGTTTAAATGATCAAGAAATAAATACTGAATATGTGAATATGATGTATTAATATTTATATAGGTAGATATATTTAAGTTATGTAGCAAGCACTGCCCATTGAGATGTACAAGACACCAAAGAGGGTTCTCATATTGATAAATGGTAATGGAAGTAATTGTAATTTTTTTTTAATACTGAAGTGAAATCCATTTAAGGACACATATAATGACAAAGATAAACTTGGTGATGTTTGTATGTGTGTGTAGACAGGTGAGAAGTTAACTAAAGATGAGGAAATGGTGTAGATTAATATTAACAGTAACAACAACTAGTAAGTGTGCAAACAAAAGCTCAACCAAATACACAGCAAAGCAAGGCCACTCCGGAATCAAGGGAGATTATCAGTTCTAAGTGATGCAGGTTACATAGGCACAATTCTGTCAATCAATGCCACTCTACAGCTTACTGCTGAAACTGTGGGGCACACAAGCTCTCAGAAATGCAGGTTAAAATAGTCACAATTCTGCCAATCAATGCCACTCTACAGCTTACTGCTGAAACTGTGGGGCACAGAACCGCTCAGAAATGCACATCAACATAATCCCCCTATAAGATCCACATGTCTATTTGTTGTTTCCACAGAGTCTCAATCTAGGGCTGGGACTCCATAACAATTCTATCCTTAAAGGTCAGACACATCACTGCAGCACGAAGATTTCAAGTTTTGCTATAAACATGCCATTATTTAACACCGGTCCTGTATGGGGCATTTGTAAAACTCAACTCATTAGAATTGATGAAAAAACAACAACTTGAAAGCAACTGAATGATAAATAGATCTATGTATAGATATGGTGACACGAAGGCTGACATAGAAAGAAACAGTCCAATAAAATGGCAAAGGGTAAACCCCCAACTATAAAACTTAAAGAGATTCAGTTACCAGATCAATGATGTCTGGCAAGAGAAAACATTCGTTTTGGAAGTTTCCAAATGGACCAGAAAACCAAACAATCCCACAGAAGATCAACACATTTTGTGATAAAACAAGAAATGATTCTAAACTTTGAAAAGTTGGGCTCATTCTCCTTAGATGAAACACCCTTGGTCAAGAAGACAATTATAGAACCATTGGAATCACATAACCATTTCTAAAGAATGACTGAGCAGCTCTCAAAGGAGTTGACCATGACCAGAATAAGTTCTGGCCTGATCATCATTATCCTAACTGAATGTGTTGAAACAAATTAAAAGGTCCCTGCCAACTGAAAATAAGAGTGAGGCTACGAAGAGTCCTGTGCTGAAACCAAGTGAGCGGCATGCTGACAGGGCGGTAATGGTCGCCGACATGCACAACGGCAGCAAAAAAAAAAAACAAACCCAGGTGAGGCAGGCACACTAGCAAACAGAAAAATATACAAACAACTGACTGGTCGGCGATGAGTCGGGATAGGACAACGATGAGGACGACAGCGAAAATGTCCCAACGGAACTAGCCGTTGTTGAAGTAGAGGACCGTGATGGTGAGGGTGACGGTGTGGATGATGAGGGTGTGGTTGTTGGTGTGATGGTTGGTGTGGTGGTCGTGGGGATGGATGGCTGCTCCACCGGGTTCTCACAGGGTTTCCGAGATGCCGCCGCCGTGGCCAGAGGTTCTGGACAGCAGGATGTCATCGAGGCTGGAACCTTGTCTCCAATGAGTTCCACACATTCACTGGGGAAAAATCCAACCTGGGGAAAGAATATTAAATCCAGTCAGAATATTTTTAATTCAATAAGTTTATTGTTTCATACGTTTCTTAATTTAATAAGTTTCTTAAATTTCCTCACACTAATAAATCATGAATTTCAACTGTTAAAATTCACAAAACATGATGTGAAGTAACTTCTATAAAATTTTATAAGCTTAAGATCTGGAGAAGTAGGCTAGGAGCAAAACTTGCCTCGAATCCCCTCTTTCCCCGCCACCAGATGGTATCTTCGGCTGATGGCATGTCAATCACTGAGATCATGTCGCCCACCTGTTGGATAGACATGCGGATTCATTGCATACAATTTACATTTAATGACATGAACTACTTTGATCTCACTGATCATATCTAATGGCATGAGCTACTTTGATATCACTGATCACATCTAATGGCATGAGCTACTTTGATATCACTGATCACATCTAATGGCATGAGCTACTTTGATCTCACTGATCACATCTAATGTTGTAAATTACACTATCACAATTAACAGATTTTAAAGGTCTATACAAGTTCAGCAGCATGGGACATAACTCTTGCCAAACATGCATCCCTATAATCTAATGTACTTTAAAATCAATACATTCATTCAAGTAATGCTCTACATTCAGAAGATCTCACACACATTTGATGAAAAAAGCCTTTTCTAATATGTCTCTTAGAGCATTGAAACATTTCAAAAACATCAATTATATTAAATTATAGCAATTCCTGAAATAAATTCCAAACGATTGGAGAATATTTTTTAAAGCTTAAAGATAAAATTAAAAGTCAAAATGGAGATATATCCAGGAGTCGAGTCGGATAAAAAGTCCAGGATAAAAAGTGAGTGAACGCAGCCAAGATCTCTCCAACAAATAGGTATTTATTACTTAGGGGAAAAAAAAGGACAAGATTGCCGTTTCCTTCATAACGTTAGAACATCCAGTACCTGAAGAGATATTTCATCGGCAGCCTGGGCATTGTAACGTTTGATGACATGGGCAGCAGCTATGGCAGGCGTGTTGATACCCGAGTCATCAGTAGCCACAAGTCGATGGCCCCTGTTGTCCATCTGAGAAAGACAGGACAGATCAAATTAAAAAAATAAATAAAAACAACAACAAAATACAATAAAAAATAAAATAAAGAATGGCCAACTATAAATATGACACTGAGATTAGTTGCATCAGATTGCCACAATTGGTTTGGTACAGGGCTTTCAGGTGATGCACTTTTAAAAGAACACTCAGTAAATAACACTGAAAACTATCAATGTATCTGATTTTCATGGGTAATGTGATTGAAATAGCATTATTTTAATTTTAAATTAAATATTCAAAAAAATATTTCAGTGCTGGGAGATCCAAGCAGGACTTGAACTCAAGCAGTAAGAGTATAATACTAACCATGACGGCAGGACCAGATGATTACAGTGTTAGCCTGAACAATGCTAGAGCTTACTGACTTGATAAAAGATAGAAAGAAGTCATTAATTTGTTTGACAGTTATCCATATAAACTATTACCTCCATCCAGCTGAGCACTGACCCACAGTTGACCATTCCACCAGCAAGTTCAGAAAAATGGCTGAGGTAGGCCTGTAATAGTGTTTGGACCTCCTGAAATAAACAAAAAATGCTTTCAATTAACTCATTGAAATGATTTTAAGTGTTTGAGGTCCAAGCAGGTTCATGATCCCTGGATTATTTCTCCTGTAACCAGATTCCATAGATTTTTAGTTTTAACTTTAGACAAATTTACTCTCACTTCATTGAATTTATCATTTTGCCAAATCAGTTAAAACTAATCATTTTATGGTTAGGGTCAACACAACACGAGGAACTGTATTAAAGGGTCCAGCATTAGGAAGGTTGAGAACCTCTGTGCTAAATGTTTACATCAAGATTTAGTGGTAAAATGCAATGTATATTCTTTTTTAAAGTTTTATTTTTGATTTCTCTGCTTTCTTTCATCAACTGTGGAAAAAAGAATCCCCCCCCCCTCCCCCAACACACTATTCAATTATAAACTGAAAAAAAATCATCTAAGTGCCATGTAATTTTATCCAAACTTCACAGAATAAAACCTGCCAATAATAACAATATTCCATGGCAACCAAGAAATCCAGTGTTGTTGAACTCACCGAGGACTTTTGTTCACTACAGCTCCAACTGCGACGTAACAGCGACATGTTTTTTAGTTGTGTTTTTTACAACTTTTATGTCATTAAAATTGTTAGATTAATTTTTGTTGGATTTCAAATGATCAATCCTTGAAGCACACAGCTGCCACATGGTAACTATAAGTTGTCTCCATTTAGACATGAAATGTAATCTTTGTCTTTGACTTGACGGTTTCATGCTACCAAATGGTCATAACAGAAAACTATAGAAAAACAATGGGACTGTGACTCCCGCATTAATTTAACGGCTGTTATTTTTAAAGGCCAAGAGAAAGGTCCAAAACTTGAAGGGACCAATTAATGTAAGCACAACACATAATCCACAATATCTGTTGACACAGCTCTGAGAAAGTGTTATATCTAAAGATCAAGATATGCAGAAATATGTAATGTGTGATATCGACTAATTTCAGGAACCCTTGTGACACCTCCTTCAGACTATGAGGCAATTAGAAAACATCATTAAGTATATACTCCAAGTAAGAAACAACAATCCTGTGCCAATACGGTCTAGCCGTACTTGAAACAAACTCCTTGAGTAACAAGGATCACTCTCTTGACTGTAGCATTTTTTAAGACTTGAGTCACCACAAGGTAGGTTTAACAAAAAAAAACAACAAAACACATTTGAAAAAACTCAAACCACCTCCTGATGTTGAATTAAAATTTTGAAGCAAAAATAAAAGGATGTCAATAAAGTACACATATGAAAAGGATCTTGTTTTTTTTTTTTTCACTCAAGATTCAAATTTACACAACACAGTCACCCAATTTCTCATTTCCAGTTTTTTTGAAAAAAAAAAAAAATTAAAAAACCCCCCCTGAAAAGGTTTTTGTTTTTTTTTTTTTCACTCAAGATTCAAATTTACACAACACAGTCACCCAATTTCTCATTTCCAGTTTTTTTGAAAAAAAAAAAAATTAAAAAACCCCCCCAACGACAATTGCTGTCATCACAGGCTCACTCCACCTCCACACCACACAGATCCAAGTTGCAGTCATTTCAGTAAACTTTCCAACCACTTTGACCCAGTGGCACAGTGTTATTCCCCCCCCCTCACCCGACCCCCTCCCCGTGGTGTGCCATGTTTCACCAAGTGGATAATTAGCTCTAATGTGAGTTGAGTGCTCACTTCAATTTGTTCATGAACATTCCCTGAACCCAAGGCCTGTTTTTAACTCCGGTTCCTACTGATGGCGTTCAAGTTGTAAACCATAAGCTTCAAAGAAAAAAAACAAAAAACAGAATAAATGAGAAACAACTGTAATTTAATTACTCATTTTAAAAGTGCATTAGTTTTAAAAAGAAATGTCTCATTAATTTGAGTATTTATATTTTTGGTACAAAATTATTGTTACTAATTTTCTGCCATTTAAAAATATTAAATTTCAAAAATTGGATAAAAATAAAAACTATAATTATGAGACAGAATACATGTTTCTATTGGTGACCTCAGAAAACTGTGCCATCTATTCTTAGCAACAGTTGTAAATATACTAGGGTAACCCCCCCCCCCCCCAATTTACAGTGCACGTGGCAGCTGTAATCTGACAGCTATCTTTATCTGTGGAGGTTTCAAAGAACTGACCCCTCCCAGCCACTGGCGGGCCTGGCAGCTAGTAGTGCCAGAAGTTTTATCTCAGCAGTTATGTTGTTACACAATACAGACAATAGTGGACTTGTTGCAGCTGAGATTACACAACTGGGTGCCCTGTTTCATGAATGGGATGACAGGATGGAGACAGACTAGCTGCTAACTCTAAGCCAGTGGCATGGGCGCCCGCAGGAAACTTTCT
>CAXITT010000097.1:7346-39720 GCA_964033795.1 Lymnaea stagnalis | reverse complement strand
TAGTACAAAATAAGACACTCATTTGTGCGGTAGTACAAAATAAGACACTCATTTGTGCGGTAGTACAAAATAAGACACTCATTTGTGCGGTAGTACAAAATAAGACACTCATTTGTGCGGTAGTACAAAATAAGACACTCATTTGTGCGGTAGTACAAAATAAGACACTCATTTGTGCGGTAGTACAAAATAAGACACTCATTTGTGCGGTAGTACAAAATAAGACACTCATTTGTGCGGTAGTACAAAATAAGACACTCATTTGTGCGGTAGTACAAAATAAGACACTCATTTGTGCGGTAGTACAAAATAAGACACTCATTTGTGCGGTAGTACAAAATAAGACACTCATTTGTGCGGTAGTACAAAATAAGACACTCATTTGTGTGATAGTACAAAATATGACACTCATTTGTGCGGTAGTACAAAATAAGACACTCATTTGTGTGATAGTACAAAATAAGACACTCATTTGTGTGATAGTACAAAATATGACACTAACTGACCTGCTTGTGGCTTTGAGAGTGAGCAAATCCCCCCTCAGACTTAATGGTGCCAGAGCTCCCCTTCCTGTGGGTTGCCTCCTCACCATTTAGGGGAACATTTCTGTGGACATACACAAGAATAACTTTTAGTATTGAAAAAAAAAATCCAGCATCATGAAATGGATTAGTCAGATTAAGCATCACATGAGCATAATACATCTTGGTAATATTGCATACATGTTTTTATAAACATATATTTTTTTTAACAGCTTAATATTTCATGCAGAAAAGTGGGCTAAAATTTAAACGTGTGAAAAGTGATGTGCTTAGAAGGTGCCAGCTTAATGACATCTGACATTCTTCATTTCTATTAAAAGCTGAAAATGATCCAAAACTATTATAGTTCAAGTGGCTATCAGGACATATGGAACATATAAGGCCAAGGTACATACGAGGCCAATGTTACGAATGATTGTAATGTTTATAGATTTTTTTCAATAACATGTCTTAAAAATTCATATTGAAATGAAAATTTCAAAGATAACTACTTTGTGTTTAAACCCGTATTAAGTCAACTTTAATTAGTTATTTTAAAAAATTCCACAAACGGAGCACTTTGTGTTTGCACCATTAAAATTATAAGATAAACAAATGGCTGAACTGACAAAAATGCTTGATATTTTGGATTTGTTTTGTTTATCGAGGCTTTTGAAGACTTCACTTTGTTTACCCTAGCCACTCTAGCTGGCTGTACGGCCACAGCCTGGAAATCAGATCTAAACAAAAAAATTAGGTTTATGTTGAGCAAGCTAAGCAGAACACCTTTTAAATAAACTATTTTTTTTTCTCTTTTCGTTTTGGTTTGTTGGCTTTTGTTTTTAGGATTGTGGGGGTGGGGGGTGGTGCTCTGGGAAAGGAGGGGGGGGGTGTCATATGGAAATAGTGGAGTTTGTTTGTGGTTTATGAAGAGAGAAAAAAAGGGGGGACGGGATGTTGTTTGTTGTTTATGCTGAAGCTTGGAAACAAGGGGATCAGGTTTTGCCATGGAATTTTTTTTTTTCCAAGTCTTTTTTGTGGCAGAGATTGGCAGGTTATGCCAACATTTTTGGTCAGTGGTTGTAGAGGTCTTGGGTGAGGGGGGACACAGGGGGAGGGCGCACAGGGAAGGGAGGCAGTGGGGTGGCTGGGAAGGAAATGTCACAGAAATGGGGGAGTGAATGACTTGTTGAACCAGGAAATTATCAATGGTTCTAAATCTTTGCCCTTACACTATTTTGTAGTCTGTAAATCTTACTGAACTTTTTTAAAGTTTTTTTTGTTGATTGGAGAGTACTATCAAGTAAAAAACAACTCTAGAAAATGGGGATGGGGGCAGGGGTGGCATGTTGGTAGATTGGAGGATGGGGGTGGCATATTGGCAGTTTTGGGGTGGGGAGGGTAAACAAATAAGATGCACCAGGTTTTAAAAAAAATCTTGGTGGGGAAAAAAAAGGGGAGGGGGGGAGGAGGAGGAGGAGGTTTGCATGTCTTCAAGATGTCAACATTATTTAACTTCTTAGAGCAGAAAAACACAAAATCTTGAGATTGGCAAGTGGGGGGAGAAGGTTGGGGAGAACAAGGAACCAGACAGAGAATGGATGAACATAGTAAACAAGTGTGTAAGGCAGCAGGTAAATAGCTGGCAAGATGATACCTGTAGGAAGGTAAGGAACATTCAACACTTATCTATCACTGGGGTGGAGGGAGGGCAAGGGGGATGAGGGAGCATTAAAGATGGATTTGTCAAATTGCCCTTGGCAATAGGTTTGATGTTTTAGGGCGGATTAGGCAATACTGGAGGCCTGTTAGAGTTTGACAATAGGTTTGATATTTTAAGGTAGATTGGGAAATACTTTAGGCCTATCAGAGTTTGACAATAGATTTGATGTTTCAAGGCAGATTGGGAAAAACTTCAGGCCTATAAGGGTTAAGTTTAAAAATGAGCCGAAGAGCACGGTAATAATCAATCAATCAAAGACTTTCTAAACAATTTTGTTTAGGTCATACATTTGTATCATTATATCAATAATGTTTAAACTCTGCCCAAAATAAAGGGCTGTTGTTTTAAAATGTGCGTTTTGAATTAAATTTTAAAATAATGTCACAGAATAATGCAATTTCATCTCTTTGAAAAGGTTTTGTAAAACCACTTACATATCTACATCGTCACTTAAAGATTTGGAAGTTGTGGAAACTCTAATTCTTGAGAGTACACTAAAGTACAAGAATTACTTCTTAGAAAAACATTGATGACATTACAGATTTTTTAACAATTTAAAAAAATAAAAAAATTATTCCCTTTGTTTGTAATTGTGTGTTAAGCTAAGGTTAACTATGCCCTAGCGTCATATATGTGTTACATGTCATAAAAAGACAACATAGCATACATTTTATAAGTAAAAGTACGTGCAAAGTTGATTTGGTTTCAGACAATTTCTATTAAACATGTTCCTTTGTTTTCTTAAGGAAATAGTGATACTGTGATAGCCGTACACGTATGGATTAGTGTGTACAGTGTTACTGCCTCATATTTATGCAAGAGACAAAAACAGGCGAGCATTGAAAACAAAGCTAAGGCTAATGAAACAAGACAGCTTGGTGATAATATCACTAATAAGTTACAATTGCAACTCTACAATAAAACTAACATTAATGATACAACATGTTACAGAACCTATGGGACAGTATGCTAACAAGGGAAATGGATACATTGTGTACGTGGCAGTAGCAACACTAACCATGGAGAAACCTAAAAGACTACATGATAGTAGAAAGTCAGTATTGAAATATAGAGATAGAACTAACAACTCTATAAATGCAGACAACTATGACCCCCCCAACATTTTTAGAGTCACACTGAATTGCAACAAATATTATGAAGAAGCTGATGCATTTTGGAAATAGTAAAAAATCAACTGAAAGAATAAAAGTTTAATGAACTGCCCCATTAATCCCATGTACACTTTTCAAAAGGTTGGGGACCCTTGTTTGAATTTTTAAAAAATAAAAAAATGATTGTATTGAATATATAGTGTGTCATGCTTTGGTTAACACTAGTTATGTAACTGTGATGTCCAGATGAAGACATCATACAATGAGACAACATCTTGAATGGTAAGTTCCAAATAGTCACTTCTTGGTGGTGAGCCCCTCTGACACATGCTTGTTGGTATGTTGAGTAAGCTACATCTGTTACACAAGATCTGTACCATGCCTCTGTTTACACATCTTCAATGAGCTGATACCTGTTGCATGCCAGTCTCTTAATCCAGCCAGATATTTGGGGGTTGGGTATGTGGAGAGCTGACCAGTATTTAGAGCAATTTAAAACCACCTGTACATTTCAGATTATATTTATTTTAGCTTCTGTTTAATGCTAAGTAGAAACCATTTGAAATATGGCTTATGAAAAACCCAGCTGAAATATGGCTTATAAAAACCCCAGCTGAAATATGGCTTATGAAAAACCCAGCTGAAATATGGCTTATAAAAACAGCTGAAATATGGCTTATAAAAACAGCTGAAATATGGCTTATAAAAACCTATCTGAAATATGGCTTATAAAAAACCCAGCTAAAATATGGCTTATGAAAAACCCAGCTGAAATATGGCTTATAAAAACAGCTGAAATATGGCTTATAAAAATAGCTCAAATATGGCATTAAGAAAACCCAGTAGAAATTCGGCTTATAAAACAGCTCAAATATGGCTTATAAAAAATCCAGCTGAAATATGGCTTATAAAAACCAGCTGAAAGACGGCTTATAAAAAACCCAGCTGAAATATGGCTTATAAAAACCAGCTGAAAATCATGCTGATATATGAGGAGAGTCATGAGAAAACATGCTATAATGATATATGAAGTTGCTGGCTACATGTCAATGGAGCTCATGCTGTCTGGCAACCAACTGAAATGAAGACATGCTTAATTTGTTCAACTAAAGATTGGTCTGGATGCTGTTACTGCCGGATGGTCACACCATACCTGAGGTCAATCAAGGTCATACGCCGAGGCTTGAGGTTTTGACCCTGCCTCCGTCTTGAAATTTGCGGGGTCCCGTAAATATTCTGCACGTTGAACATGTTGTTGCGACCAGCTTCCGTGAACATCTTAGCAATGACCTAACAGTTAGATGTTATAGCACAAGAGGACTTTCCAATATTTTGAGGACCAGTTGGTCAGGTATCAACAGTAACAATCCATGTCTGTAAGTGGAAGCCTGTTTAGACTAATCCACATGTAGTCATGCTCACACATAGACTGTGAGATCTAGTCCAGTCAAATGAAACAGCTTCATGAATGATGCGAATATTAGTTACAACTTCTAGTTAAAAACTTTTTGGTCAAACTAGTTCCTGAACAATCACTGCATTTTCGTAGCTTGGATATTCTCATTGAAAACCTAAGCCCCGAAGCTTGGGGTAATCCACTTGATGGTGAGACGCTATTCTCATTTCAGCTTTCACCATGATGCTCCTCTACATGTTCAAGTGGATGAGTTGAACATTGGAAAAACCCCAAGACTGTAAAATTAGGGGATCAAATAGTTTTAACTTCATAATTATATGAAAAAACAAACACAGACACACAATCTTGGCAGGTTTCAATAATTTATATTATAAAAACATTTCTGAATATCCAAAAATGACTAAGAAACCAGGAGAAACCCAATAAAACATCCCAGATGTTGTAGATGTTACTCCTCATCCAGCTGGCTTAATTTGGTCAAAAAATAGATTTACAAACATGTGGATTTTTGTCCCATAAATACATTCTAACAGGAATTCTAACATAATCTGACTCACCCTTTACCTAACTCATAAGAGGTAAACCACAACACTTGCTAGATTAACACTGCTGTAACAGTGGGTCTCAAATGTGATAAACACATCCCAAGATCAAATTAGGGAACAATGAATTCAGAATATAAAAAAAAAAAATTTGAAGTTCATCATTGCTCTGGACACTATGGAGGAATATAGAACATGCCCCCCTTAGTTACACATTTGTCACTTCAATTCATTATTTTTCTCCATAAGCAAATGGTCAGTTATAAAAACTTTAGTTTTGAGCACCATAATAATGACATTTGTGACTGAATCCAGTATGTAAGAGTATCATACATTTCCTGCTCTACATGAATTAACTAGCACATATTTGTAGATGCATAAACGCTGAATTAATTAACACTTACAGCTCATTCAATCAACACAACACAAACAACCACAACTGCTAGGCCTTGACCTGTGAAGACAACAAAAACCTCCATCTGAATCACTAGCTGTGACAAATGTCTCACTCACTCACTCACTGTTTACTCTCAAGTAAGAGCAGAACAGATTTGTAACAATTACCCCAACTTCTACACACACGTGCAATATCAGCACAGTTCCAGGACCGGTCTGATGCTATCACACAGAGCTGACCACACACATACTCCCTTTCAGAGGGCCCAAGACAAAGTCAAGTATTTACAAGAGTGGGGGGGAAAAAACCCCCACAAGCTGGTGACAAAGCCATTGTGTGTGGACAGTGGTTGTGTTGTCAAGTACAGCATGACCAAACGCCTGGCACTTACCGCAGTACAGTTAAACAAGACCGCCATCACGGCACTAACAACTTCCGGTGGTGAAAAGTCCAAGTCCGGTTGGGGGGGGGGGCGGTCTATGGACGAACTTCGGGGTGGGTGGGGACTTGGAGAAACAGGGGGGAGAGGAGGAGTATAGACTTAAGTTGGGGTGTTGCTGGTGTGTGAAATATGATGTTAATAGAAGTGCGGAGACAGATCCAGCAGAGACAGATCCAGTAGAGACAGACCCAGTAAACATTTTCAAATAAAAACGTTTCACATCCTCGCAGTGATTTAAAAGACCACCTTAAACCAGTTGACTATGCTCTTACACTATAAGGGTGTAGGCGGCAAAGTCAACAAATCAATTCTCAGATACCAGTAACAAGTTAACCAAACCTATGAGCGTATGTGTCTGATAAAGAACGTCAAATGGTAAGGAGTGAGTCAAGATGTCTATTACAAATTATTAAGGAGGAAAAGGGTTAAGTAGGGTTGTGTGTCAAGGGTTAAGGTCGGGATGACAAGGGATGTCGTCGACAAGAAGAGCAGGAAGATGAATGCAAAAGGCCCGCGAGATATAGCCTACAAATGCGATCGTCTTTACCCAAATGATGTCAAGTTAGATAATCTGATGACTCGAGATATTTAATCAATCTCATTGTGTTTCTTAGGTGATTCACGCCATTTCAAATGTTAAAAAGCATCCCACCAAAAAAAATAAATAACAAAATTGACGAAACAATCGAATTCACAAAAATTAATGTTGTAGGAGACAGACGTGTTTCATGGCTTTTGTTCTGTTTAATTTTGAAGTTCACCAGAGTTTTGTGTGTAGCATAAGATCACGGGGTTGTGTATGAAAGATAATGGGGTAGGATGTTTAAGTTGGAGGAGTGGGTTATGTAATGAAAGTTCAAAGCATGACGTGTGAGGTATGTTCGTGTGGTTATGGTCGTGTGGTTAGGCCTTGTGGTTAGGGTCGTGTGGTTAGGGGTGTAAAAAATGGTGGGGTGGAAAGTGTATTCAATTTTTTATTGAACAGGTAACGATGTTTATGTGGTAAGGATGTTTATGGGGGTGTGTAAGGATGTTTATGGGGGTGTGTAAGGATGTTTATGGGGTAAGGATGTTTATGGGGGTGTGTAAGGATGTTTATGTGGTAAGGATGTTTTTGGGGTAAAGATGTTATGGGTAGGGTAAAGAATAGTGCTAGGCCTAATATGAGCTTAGACTGTCACGTGATCTAGATTGTGTGTTTAAAATGTAAGTGCATCATAACTCAGCGATTGCCTCAAGACAGCTGAAGAAATTACCCCAAGACAGCAAAAGAAATGACCCCAAGACAGCAGAAGAAATTAGCCCAAGACAGCAGAAGAAATGACCCCCAGACAGCAAAAGAAATGACCCCAAGACAGCAGAAGAAATTAGCCCAAGACAGCAGAAGAAATTAGCCCAAGACAGCAGAAGAAATGACCCCAAGACATCAGAAGAAATGACTCCAAGACAGCAGAAGAAATGACCCCAAGACAGCAGAAGAAATTAGCCCAAAACAGCAGAAGAAATGACTCCAAGACAGCAGACAACGTTTTACACATGTTTGACTGACAATCTAACATCGTACACGAGCAAGCTTTGACCAAACTGGGTAACACCCAGAGAGAATAAATGAGCGAGCAAGCCAGGTCGGCGCCACACATGGCTGGAACAACAACGAGCTCGCAGCCAACATCAAACAATTAGCACACTCATCAATGACATGCCCACAAGCCACACCACCACAGCAGAACATTTGGCCCCAACAATGACTCGACAATGAGTGTACGTTAGTGTGCAACAATGAGTGTACAACAATGAGTGTACAACATGTATACGACATTCAATATGACCACCGTTTAAATTCGTGTTGACCCGCACACTACAAATGTTGCTATTGACCCGCACACTACACATGTTGATATTGACCCGCACACTACACATGTTGATATTGACCCGCACACTACACATGTTGATATTGACCCGCACACTACACATGTTGATATTGACCCGCACACTACACATGTTGATATTGACCCGCACACTACACATGTTGATATTGACCCGCACACTACACATGTTGATATTGACCCGCACACTACACATGTTGATATTGACCCGCACACTACACAATGTTGATATTGACCCGCACACTACACATGTTGCTATTGACCCGCACACTACACATGTTGATATTGACCCGCACACTACACATGTTGATATTGACCCGCACACTACACATGTTGATATTGACACGCACACTACACATGTTGATATTGACCCGCACACTACACATGTTGATATTGACCCGCACACTACACATGTTGATATTGACCTTTGTCCGTCCCCCACTCCCCCATCAATTCACGAAAAAATAAAATCTGACTACTTTTAGACCTCTACCCCAAGAAATCTGTTTCCACTCAGCATTCTTTTCAGCCTATCTTGCTAACAACCCCCTGGTCTTTAAAAACAAAACGATGGATTTATGGATTCACATGTCTCGTTTCCTTGCACTCTTGACGACAATCCACACTCACTCACACTCTAAAATTAAATCTTCTTGCTATATCCATAGGACCTGGTAGTAGTAGTCTAACTATAACTGTATCAACTTACCACTAGGCGCCCGCTGATGGACCAGTCTGCTCGTGTCAAGCAAGACCCACCCTGACACCGTGACGGCACCCGAAACTTGGGCTCAAAAACAGAGCTAAGCCCCAGACAAACATACCCCCAGCTGCCCGTCTGAGCAACCAACAGCTGGTACACGCACGGACACACTTTCGTGGACGGTGGTCAGTCCAGCCACACGCCACTAGAAACAGACGCCAGACACTAACGGTGTCAAGAAATGTCTTACAGACACACAGAGATAGGGTTCAAGTATTTAGTCGTCTACATCATTCCAACAGAGTGTCGGCAAGGGGAGGTCACCGAACCAACATCCTAAACACAGCAGTTTGTTGTATCGATTTCTCTGTCCCCTTTCTTCATTTCCGTGGCAGTGCCGTGCCCCCCACCCCCTCGCTCCCCTTTTCTTCTAATCCACACATCTCCCCAAATCTTTCTAGTGCTCTCGCGGTAGTGGCAAATGGAGTTAAAGTGCGGGGCCGGGGGTGGGGATTATATGACAGCCTGGGGGACAAAGAGGGCTGGCATTTGACAGTTAAGGAGGCTACAGGCATAGCAACAACATGGCCACAGGCGCGTGGAAAAGGGGAGAGGGGGGTCTGACAACACAAAGGACGTGACAAAAACACTACCGACTCAACAACTGATTGCCCCACCACCTTCACCCCATCACTCCAGCGGATTATCGTATTCATTTAACCAGCCCTCTCTACTTTCTGGCATTTCATCCCATGATGTCTATCTCGTCCATGATGTAACTGAATGCCGCCATCTATCACCCTGCCGTAAGCACACGCCGACACCTGCTCACTCTCTCAATTAACAAGAATTTCCTTTCGATGTATCACCATCACTAAAAATGTAGTAGCCATTGTTCGACCAACAGCGGACTGTGTTTTGTTGGTTGGGACAAGTGGATTGATTTCAGTACAACTCAAACAATAAGTCCAATAATGCCGAAGAAGAGTAATGAAAATAAATAAATTTGTAAAGCAATTTTGTAGCTGTGACGTAGCTGTGACTAACAGACTCAGTAGATAATCAAAGCATTTCCGTGGGTTGGTCGTCAGAGTTTAAGACGCGAGCAATTTACCAATGTGTACTACGTCAACAGTAGACCTTAGGGGATCCCCCCCCCTCCACCAACTAAAAAAAAAAAAAAAAACTCTGCGATTGGTAACATCAGTAAATTATGCAATGAATTCGTTTTTAGACTCAATCAAAACGCGTTGACCAGCGACCACTAAATGGAACCATGTACAAAAACAAAACGCGTTGAACTGCGACCACAAAACTGAACCATGTCAATTTTAAAAAAAAATCCGTTATGCACAACCTCAAGGGAAATCAGACATGTTCAAATGGTGTAAACATGACTTTGGCCATTGTTTCCCTTCCATTCAAACTCGGTCTTGAAAGAAAAATCCGACATGTTCAGATGGTGTAAACATGCCTTTGGTTGGTCATTGTTTCACTTCCATTCAAACTCGGTCTTGTAAGAGCGTTAAAAAGTAAAACAATTGCATGGCTATAATTCATACTTATTTTGTATTCCAAAACCTCTCTGCTACATAAATGTTTAGCATTCTCATTCGTAGTAATTGAACAACTGCTAAAATAAATTTTTTCAAATAAACCATTTATATGCATTTTTTAAATATTTTATTTGACATTATTTTTCTAATGACACACCCGGTTTTACACCGAAGATTTATTTCACAAACTATTTCAGAAAACTAAAGAAAATATTACGCACCAAACGCACGTGCGATATTTTTAAGAATCATATTTAGCGCAGTTATCGGAATTTTTCTCTCCTCTTGAAATCAGTGGCAGCATTGTATTGCCTTAATCTTCCCCCTGAAAAACAGAAGAAATAAAAACAACTGATTCTTTGGTGTTGGCGCTGGCAATACGATAGATTGTGATGTCACCGGCAACGAGTCTATGTGCCAAGCTTCAGCTCGATAGGTTGACGGGTAGAAGGTCAATTAACCATCCGAAGATTTTTTGTCACACCCCAGATACACAAGAACAAAAGCGATGTTAACATAAAGGATTTTTAAAATATCATTTTTTTTCCCCCTCAAGAATCATAAATGAGAAAATGCCATGTAAAAGCTGACGATTCTGTAAATTGGACTTCAAAGCACTGGAAGCTCCCGAAGAACTCAACCCAACGGTCGGGTCGGGCATCATGAAACACGACTTGACTGTTAGAACTGTAACATGATCTAACGGACCTGGCTGGCCTTGTATTGTTCACACAGACAACCGTGTCCTGGTCTAGTATTGTTCACACAGACAAGTGTACGTGCAGAGACTCACAAACACTCTGTACTCTCTCGGACCTGTGACGCCACGGAGTACAAAGGTGCATGTTTGCATTTGGAATATTTAAAATGGTCCCTGACTCCTCCTCTGGGTACATGACGGGAAAATAAATGGGATGGCTACTTTTCTTCACGTCAATATTCATTAGATCTAGACAATTGGACAAAATTTCATTGGAGACGTCTACATTTGGCGGACTCCAGTTTATATAGGCGAACACATTTAAGAAACTATTTAAATCATTTTTCAGGTTTTAAATAGTAACTTATTACTTATTGATGTAAAAAAAAATCAGGGACAAGAACCTGCAGTGTGAGAATCCCCAAAATATGCACCAACATTCTGGAAGCTGACAATTCGATTACCGACACAGAGAAGAATCCCAATAAAATTTACCTGCGAAAAATCAGGACCAGACTCTTGGAGCAGGAAGGGAAGCAACTCATAGACGATAGCATGGGAATCACAAGGGTCTCTGGTTTGGGCCGATGCAATCCTCCATCATTCGGGAACCAACGTGTTTGGATCAATATGGGCCTTCGTTATGTTTGAGAACTTTCGAGGGGGCCCAGCCTCCGCCTGGGTGCAGGGCGGGAGATGATCCACCCCCTTTACAGTCGGGGCTCCGAGTTACATGTCTGTACGCGTCTGTGGGCATGTCCAAGTCACGTGAACCATGCCTATATATAGCTGACCATGTGACATGAGTCGACTGATGAACCAATCATAAACACTTGAGTAAGTCTCACTTCCTGTTCTATTAGTTCATGCATTCGGATTACAAATTCCTTCCAAACAGTTTACCTAATAAGATGTGCAAGTAAATCGTGAAATAGTTCACACACTTTTATAAGGCATATCTTGGTAGACTTTTAGACTAACTGGTAAAAGGCAATTTAAACACCCTTCCCCCCAAAATAAAATAAAAAATAAATTAAAAAACAACGACAAATACCAGCAACATGACGACACTGATCTACTGAAATCATGCCCATGGTATGCACATTGGCATTTGATATGGGACTCAATGAGCAGTTCAATGTTGAAGAGACTAATTAATTTGAAAATCCATGTTCATCTCCTCCTACAATCTGCTCTTCACTACTGGTCTCCAGTGAAACATGTGGTCATGTTCAGCCGTGTGAAGGCGCGTATGAAGGAGCGCGCACTTTGTAGTGACTTTTCTGGTTGCTTTTCAAGGCTCTTCATTAAGACAAACACAAATAAACAAATTTATACGGCATTTAGCCTATCTATCTCTTTAACCAAAATATATTCTGATCTATCTCTTTAACCGCAGCATATCCTGATCTATCTCTTTGACCATAACACATTCTGATTTATATCTTTAACCATAACATATCATGATCTATCTCTTTAACCAAAACATATTCTGATCTATCTCTTTAACCGCAGCATATCCTGATCTATCTCTTTGACCATAACACATTCTGATTTATATCTTTAACCATAACATATCATGATCTATCTTTTTAACCAAAACATATTCTGATCTATCTCTTTAACCGCAGCATATCCTGATCTATCACTTTGACCATAACACATTCTGATTTTTATAACTTTAACCATAACATATCATGATCTATCTTTTTAACCAAAACATATTCTGATCTACCTCTTTAACCGCAGCATATCCTGATCTATCTCTTTGACCATAACACATTCTGATTTATATCTTTAACCATAACATATCATGATCTATCTCTTTAACCAAAACATTTTCTGATCTATCTCTTTAACATAACATATTCTGATCTATCTCCGTGACCATAACATAATCTGATCTCCTAAATGACTTTATTAAAATAGGAAACCCCTGTGACGTCAAACATCCTCATTCCCAACTGTTCCCACTTTGCGTACAAACAAAATATATTGTCAATCAATTCAAAGAATCTATAAATAGCCCAAGAGGCACACTGCATGTACATCCGTTTTATTTATAGATCCGTGGCGTGAGAACTCAAAAGAGTTTCAGTTCCTAGTGTTAAGTAGAAATACTGGCAACACTTTTCCGGGGAAAACATCAAGGCAATATGAACAGCTAAACAAACAGCACTACACATCACTTGAGACAAAACAATGACTCTAGGGTTGAGACCATACTGACCCCTAACACATGGGACAAAACAATGACTCTAGGGTTGAGACCACACTGACCCTTAACGTATGGGACAAAACAGTGACTCAAGGGTTGAGACCACACTGACCCCTAACACATGGGACAAAACAGTGGCTCTAGGGTTTAGAGCACACTGACCCCTAACACATGAGACAAAACAGTGGCTCTAGGGTTTAGAGCACACTGACCCCTAACACATGGTACAAAAAAGTCACTCAGAGTTGAGACCACACTGACCCTTAAAAATGGGACAAAAACGGTGACTCTATGGTTGAGATTACATTGACCTCTAACACATGTCACAAAACTGGGACTCCTGGTTTGAGACCACACTGACCTGTTTACGTCTGTAGATAGAGACCTATTCGCCATCTCTATCCCCAGTTTATCACAGCGAGTTGTGGTTGGGCCGAGCCCAAAGAGGCATACATGTGTGTGTATACAAATGTTTCTATAAGTCGGTGAAGTTGACTAGTAAAAAACGCCCTATCCATAGTTTCCAGCTATTCACTCGATAGCACACGGTACAGGCTTCGGTCGTGTTGGCTACGTTGGAGATACCGTACGGGACACACATTGGTGGGCCAGTTGGTCACCTCACCAACATCATTGGGCACGGTGGTCATGTCATCAACGTCATGGGCACGTTGGTCATGTCATCAACGTCATGGGCACGTTGGTCATGTCATCAATGTCAAGGGCACGTTGGTCACCTCACCAACATCATGGCGGTGGTCATGTCATCAACGTCATGGGCAAGTTGGTCATGTCATCAACGTCATGGGCAAGTTGGTCACCTCACCAACATTATGGCGGTGGTCATGTCATCAACGTCATGGGCACGGTGGTCATGTCATCAACGTCATGGGCACGTTGGTCATGACATCAACGTCATGGGCAAGTTGGTCACCTCACCAACATCATGGCGGTGGCCATGTCATCAACGTAATGGGCACGGTGGTCATGTCATCAACGTCATGGGCAAGTTGGTCATGTCATCAACGTCATGGGCAAGTTGGTCATGTCATCAACATCATGGGCAAGTTGGTCATGCCATCAACGTCATGGGCAAGTTGGTCATGACATCAACGTCATGGGAAAGTTGGTCATGACATCAACATCATGGGCAAGTTGGTCATCATCATGTCATCAACATCATGGGCAAGTTGGTCATGTCATCAACATCATGGGCAAGTTGGTCATGTCATCAACGTCATGGGCAAGTTGGTCATGACATCAACGTCATGGGCACGGTGGTCATGTCATCAACGTCATGGGAACGGTGGTCATGTCATCAACGTCATGGGCACGGTGGTCATGTCATCAACGTCATGGGCACGGTGGTCATGTCATCAACGTCATGGGCACGGTGGTCATGTCATCAACGTCATGGGCGCGGTGGTCATGTCATCAACGTCATGGGCACGGTGGTCATGTCATCAACGTCATGGGCACGGTGGTCATGTCATCAACGTCATGGGCACGGTGGTCATGTCATCAACGTCATGGGCTAGTCGGTCATGTCATCAACGTTATCAATTAATGTCTTTTAAGTTAATACATTCTATCAAGATTATATTGCTATACCATAGATAGCAATACACTATAATTTGTCTTTGCTGGTTGATACTATATTACGCCATTGTTTAAACTAGGAAATAAGAGTTTTATCTCGCGCATCAAATGTTAAAAGTATACTGGGGTTTTCAGAAAAAAATTTAAAATACACTGATGTGAGAAATGTAAGGACTCAATTTGTGACCAAATCATCTCCTTCGATATAATGTTGTGAGAAATGTAATGACTCAATTTGTGACCAAATAATGATGTGAGTAATCTAAGGACTCAATTTGTGACCAAATCATCCCCTTCGATATAATGATGTGAGAAATGTAAGGACTCAATTTGTGACCATATCATCTCCTTCGATATAATGACTTGAGAAATGTAAGGACTCCATTTGTGACCAAAAAATGATGTAAGAAATGTAAGGACTCAATTTGTGACCAAATAATGATGTGAGAAATGCAAGGACTCAAATTGTGACCAAATAATGATGTGAGAAAAGCAAGGACTCAAATTGTGACCAAATAATAATGTGAGAAATGCAAGAACTCAATTTGTGACCAAATAATGATGAGAGAAATGCAAGGACTCAATTTGTGACCCAATAATGTGACAAATGCAAGGACTCAATTTGTGACCAAATAATGATGTGAGAAATGCAAGGACTCAAATTGTGACCAAATAATGTGAGAAATGTAAGGACTCAATTTGTGACCAAATAATGATGTGAGAAATGCAAGGACTCAATTTGTGACCAAAAATGATGTGAGAAATGCAAGGCCTCAATTTGTGACCAAATAATGATGTAAGAAATGCAAGGACTCAATTTGTGACCAAAAATGATGTGAGAAATGCAAGGACTCAATTTGTGACCAAATAATGTGACAAATGCAAGGACTCAATTTGTGACCAAATAATGATGTGAGAAATGCAAGGACTCAAATTGTGACCAAATAATGATGTCAGAAATGCAAGGACTCAATTTGTGACCAAATAATGATGTGAGAAATGCAAGGACTCAATTTGTGACCAAATAATGATGTGAGAAATGTAAGGACTCAATTTTTGACCAAAAAATGATGTGAGAAATGCAAGGACTCAATTTGTCACCAAATAATGATGTGAGAAATGCAAGGACTCAATTTGTGACCAAAAATGATGTGAGAATTGCAAGGACTGAATTTGTGACCAAATAATGATGTGAGAAATGCAAGGACTCAATTTGTGACCAAATAATGTGACAAATGCAAGGACTCAATTTGTGACCAAATAATGATGTGAGAAATGCAAGGACTCAATTTGTGACCAAATAATGATGTGAGAAATGTAAGGACTCAATTTGTGACCAAAAATGATGTGAGAAATGCAAGGACTCAATTTGTGACCAAATAATGATGTGAGAAATGCAAGGACTCAATTTGTGACCAAAAAATGATGTGAGAAATGCAAGGACTTAAATTGTGACCAAATAATGATGTGAGAAATGCAAGGACTCAATTTGTGACCAAATAATGTGACAAATGCAAGGACTCAATTTGTGACCAAATAATGATGTGAGAAATGCAAGGACTCAAATTGTGACGAAATAATGATGTCAGAAATGCAAGGACTCAATTTGTGACCCAATAATGATGTGAGAAATGCAAGGACTCAATTTGTGACCAAATAATGATGTGAGAAATGTAAGGACTCAATTTGTGACCAAAAAATGATGTGAGAAATGCAAGGACTCAATTTGTGACCAAATAATGATGTGAGAAATGCAAGGACTCAATTTGTGACCAAATAATCTCCTTCACATCCCGGCTTTCCCGACTAATATTTTAATTATTTTTTTTCCTAGTAATTTGTGTGAGCCGGGTGGGGTTGCGGAGAGGGGTGCCGACTAGAACAGCGTTTCTACACCAAGGAGAGCGAACTTGTAGTTCACGTGTGGGACATGAGGGCGGGAGTGGGGGGGGGGTGAAAAGTGTGTATCTGAACAGACGAGGCTGTATCTCTGAATAAATAATCCATGTGTTTATCGGAGAGGGGTGCCGACTAGAACAGCGTTTCTACACCAAGGAGAGCGAACTTGTAGTTCACGTGTGGGACATGAGGGCGGGAGTGGGGGGGGGGGGTGAAAAGTGTGTATCTGAACAGACGAGGCTGTATCTCTGAATAAATAATCCATGTGTTTAGCGTGTTAAGTCTACATTAACGCTTGATTTCATGACATAAGTCATAGTCGATGTTATATAAGTCATATGTTAATATAATAATAAGTCATAGTTGACGATATACGTCACAGATTGTAATAAACCATGTGTTGATGATATAAGTCATATGTTGATGGTTTAAGTCAAATGTTAATGTTTTAAGTCACTTAGTCAAACAATTTGAAGGGCGTGAGAGACTTAGACAATTTGAAAGCGGTGAGAGACTTAGTCAAACAATTTGTAGGGGGAGAGAGACTTAGTCAAACAATTTGTAGGGTGTGAGAAACTTAGTCAAACAATTTTTAGGGTGTGAGAGACTTAGTCAAACAATTTATAGGGTGTGAGAGACTTATTCAAACAATTTGAAATGGGTGAGCGACTAAGTCAAACAATTTTAAGGGTGTGAGAGACTTAGTCAAACAATTTATAGGGTGTGAGAGACTTAGTCAAACAATTTGTAGGATGTGAGAGACTTAGTCAAACATTTGAAAGGGGTGAGAGACTTAGTCAATGAATTTGTAAGGGGGAGTGACTTAGTCAAACAATTTGAAAGGGATGAGAGACTTAGTCAAACAATGTGTAGGGTGTGCGAGACTTAGTTAAACAATTTGTACGGTGTGAGAGACTTAGTCTAACAATTTATTGGGTGTGAGAGACTTATTCAAACAATTTGAAATTGGTGAGCGACTAAGTCAAACAATTTTAAGGGTGTGAGAGACTTAGTCAAACAATTTATAGGGTGTGAGAGACTTAGTCAAACAATTTGTAGGATGTGAGAGACTTAGTCAAACATTTGAAAGGGGTGAGAGACTTAGTCAAACAATTTGTAGGGTGTGAGAGACTTAGTCAAACAATTTGAAAGGGGTGAGAGACTTAGTCAAACAATTTGTAGGGTGTGAGAGACTAAGTCAAAAAATTTGTAAGGGGGAGAGACTTAGTCAAACAATTTTTAGGGTGTGAGAGACTTAGTCAAAGAATTTGTAGGGTGTGAGAGACTTAGTCAAACAATTTGAAAGGCGTGAGAGAGTTAGTCAAACAATTTGTAGGGTTGAGAGACTTAGTCAAACAAATTGTAGGGTGTGAGAGACTTAGTCAAACAATTGGTAGGGTGTGAGAGACTTAGTCAAACAATTTGTAGGGTCTGAGAGACTTAGTCAAACAATTTGCAGGGTGTGAGAGACTTAGTCAAACAATTTGAAAGGGGTGAGCGACTAAGTCAAACAATTTTAAGGTGTGAGAGACTTAGTCAAACAATTTGTAGGATGTGAGAGACTTAGTCAAACAATTGAAAGGGGTGAGAGACTTAGTCAATCAATTTGTAAGGGGGGAGAGACTTAGTCAAACAATTTGAAAGGGGTGAGAGACTTAGTCAAATGTTCCTGGAGACCCCAACAAACTTCGCTCAACATTTTCCTGGAGACCCCAACAAACTCCATACAACATGTCCCTGGAGACGCCAAAAAATTCCCTTCAACATGTCCCCGGAGACTCCAAGCGCCTATCATTGACTTGGCTGTTTGACGACAGCACCCTCTTCCACCTTGTACATACCCGAGTTAAGGAAAAGACAACTTAGATTTACAATCTAAGGCCCCCCCCCCCCCCCCTGTTCAAACGTTCATCAGGAAATTTTTTTTTAAAACTTGAATTTTCAAAGGCTTTTTTTCACCAACACGTCTTTAAAGTTTAAAAAAAGGGGTGGGGGGGATAAAAAAAGTGTGTGTGGGGGGGGGGATCCCTGATGCTGGAATGCGTGGGAATTTATTTTAGGAAGGCAGCAGAAGTTAAAATCATTTCTATTAAGGGTACTAGAGAGAATGCAGGGGCATATATGTGTATGTTTTTAAAAAGGTAATGTTTATTAAACTTGTAGTAATTCAAGTGATACTATTCATTGTTCAATCCTATTGCTTGCTTTACAATTATTTTTTATTATTATTTTTTTTTGTTGAATTGCCGATACCGCTTACGGTACACTTGATGTGTTGTGACCATCCACCATACAGTCTATTGTTCCCGTCTCTAACTTTCTGGGTCAATAAATTAATTTTTTTTTAATTTTTAAAAATCACACTACACGTTAAATCTTGGGTATGACAACTGAGATGGAAAAATACGTGCAATAGATTTGAGTTGTAATGAATGAATAAGTAGCCGTCCAACTGATTATAGTTTCATTGCAATACAAATCTCTTCAAAGTCTCCACCATCTGATAAAAGCATTGTTGTTTCTTTTTTAAACTTTAACTTTAGTTTCCAATGGGTTGCTTTGTTTCTTCTATGGTCTTATTGTTTCGCTGGAATCTCATTTCAAAATACCACAGAATCACTCAAAACCCGTTGGGGGTGTGTAGTTTGTGTGTGTGTGGGGGGGGGGCGACGACTATACAGTACAAATAACCAGTGATCAATAATTTAGTCTTGAGAAAGCGACCAATCCATGGGGGTCAACAAAGAGGGGCCTCCCAGCTATTAACACAGCGGTGACCGAAATAAAGGGGGAGAGAAGCGCGGAGTGAGCCTGGTACAGAGTTCACATGGCTTCAAGGAACCAATCGATAGACGCCACACGTGCGAGGCGTCACTTGATTAGTGGCGGACACACACAGGAGGAAAGTGGGGGCGTCGGGGCGGGAGGTGAGAGGAGGGGGGGGGCGCCTCCGTGGACTGTGTTCAACGAACCAATAACCAGAAGATATTTGTTAGGTTTGGCCAGAGATTCCCCTACTATTCAAAATGTTTAAACACTTGAAAGTCATGAGTACACACATACCAACCAAGCACCCACACCCCCTTCTCTTTCATCCTTCAAGGCTCAAAGATTATAATTAATATTAGGATTTTTATATTTTTTTACATTCTGGACTTGAGGATTTTTGAAAGACTTTAACCCCCCCCCCCCCCCCAAATGAACTACCATAGCGGGTTTTCCCAGTCCCATGTTTGAAGCAATGCGACTCCATGAAATGTGCACATCCAACAATGGCTTACAAATCTTATGATCCAAGTCCTAACATAGGCGGTAGACAGCAGGCCCAATGGCGTGGGATTCAAAGTAGCTTACCTACGTGAAACATAAGTGAATCCTTCTTGGTTGAGTTACAGCTGCCGTCACGCATTAATGAGGCAATGATATCCATTTAAATGACAGAGCACGTTGCAAACATTCACTACACGAAGTCATTGTAGCATGTCACCGTGAAAAGTCTTTTGTATCAGGTCATTGTTTCACATCACTGTGCCAAGTCTTTGGTATCAGGTCATTGTTTCACGTCACTGTACCAGCATGCAAGATATAAATAAACGACAACATCTGCAGATCTATAAAACTTTCCCCAAAGAGCTGTACCCAGTCCTTTGTGTCAGGTCATTGTTTGATGTCACCGTACCCAGTCTTTTGTATCAGATCATTATAAACATTAGTTACCCCGTTATTATCACTGACAACGATCCCCAACCGATGCCGACACAACTATGGCGTCCTACGGCGAGATCTAGGCGGTCACACACCTTATTCCCACTCAAGGGACTCGATACGACCAGATATCAACTTAAACAGGTGGGTATCGGAGTCAGTGTGATCCGCCAGAGTCAGTGTGATCCACCACCCAGCGTGATCCACTAGAGTCGGTGTGACGCACCAGAGTCGGTGTGACGCACCAGAGTCGGTGTGACGCACCAGAGTCAGTGTGACGCACCAGAGTCAATGAGATCCAATAGAGTCAATGAGATCCACTAGAGTCAATGAGATCCACTAAGAGTCAGCGTGATCCATTAGAGTCTCCGTATACATGGGAATAAACAAGACACATGACAAAACAAAGACGAAACAAAATACGATGACTGTAGTGTTGAAAAAACAGAGGCAACCGAAGAATAAGGGGACTGTCCCAATTAAACTATGATTAACATAGTCCCCATGTCACACCGTGACTGTAACATCTTTGAACATCTTTCAAATGCCAGTGCTAACTAACATTTATCATGAGAAGTGAGTAGCATAAACATCTTTATATTAATATTACGAAATTTTTTGTAAAACAATCAACCGGTGTAATCCGACTATGAACATCCCTGAGTAGCTCATCACTTTTTTTAAAAAAGCCGTATTTCTAAACTATGTGGCGCACTTGTATTCCACACATCTTAGCTAGCACGCTATCGGGATCATTCGTTGCTAAGAAAACTCAATAGTTCCACAAAATCCACGAAGACCCACGAATGCTTTCACAAAATGATCTTCAAACTTCAGAAACCTTTCAAGGAACTTTCAAGTGTCCACTTTATCACCACGGCTTTTGTAAGAACGAGCAAGTCCAAGGTATCAGTGGTAAAACACACCACCGACTGAACAGCACGCCACTAGCTGACGAGCACACCACTAACTAACTACATCAACAGCATGGCACGCCGACCCCCTCCCCCAACCCCCACCCCACGCTACCCCCCAGAGGTCGCCAACCTGAGACCATCCATGAAGGTGAGTTAACGATGACACATGCCGGGTGGCTCATAAAGAACCGGGCGATGCCGGCCGTACTGGAATCGCTCTGAGCCGGATGTCGCTCTAAGAACAACAACTGGGCGGAATCGATAGGCGGCGGCTCCAGGCGTTTGCGCGGGGGACACGGACGATATTTGAGTAATCGATAACAGCCAGGGTCACTTGTCTAAGATGGGGGATTAGGAAGAAAGAAAAAAAAAAAAAAAAAAAAGATTATTGAAATTTAAAAAAAAAAAAAAAAAAAAAAAAAAAAAAAAAAAAAAAAAAAAAAAAAAAAAAAAGAGTTTCTTGAATTTTCACCAAATTAAAAATACAGAGAATATTTAGAAAGAATTAAACAAAGAATTTAATAAGTTTTTATTTAAAATAGCGAAAGAAATAGATATTGATTGAATGAATGAATATAAAGAGGAATGAAAGAGATATGAAAGAAAAAAAGCCAAGCACAGGGAGAAACGTCCATAAATAGAAAGAACCAAAGAAAGTGTCGCACAAAGATGTAAGAGAAAACGTTGTAACAAGAAGTTTGACGTTGTTACAAGGCTCAGTGTGACGCCATGATTCAGTAATGACTAGCTCCATTGTATTCCCACACAAATGAATTGTAGACATATCGTGCTCAACCGCCAGCTGGCCATTATGCATGCATTGTACGAGGCTAATAAGCCTAATAGACACACCAGAGTACATAGCCTACTAGTTGATTCATATATTTTTTTATAACGCAAAGCACATGCCACACACACACACACACACACACACACAAAACGTTCATATTAAGCTGACCCCATTTTTATTAAACCCATGAGTCTTGATTACACCTTAATACCAAAAGTCTAAGTATGTTAACAGTCAGTGTTAGTGTTAGCAGATTCCAAGACAGCTTAGGTAACCCAGGCAAATATCACACCACGGCGCCGAGTTTGTCGGCCTTTTATTGCGATAGGAGTAGCTCACCGTTGATTGCAGTTGGTAACCCTAGATCCTCCCACCTGCCCACCTGGAACAGCACGCCGCCAATTGCCGCCAATTTCTACATGTACTACTACTGGACGCACTTCAAATAGGGCGTTATGTGGACGCGGAGAAACCCCAGCCGGACTAAACTGTGAAAGGGTTCGCTTCTGTACTGGATGTGTGCTCAATCTGTTCACATGGCCACACGTCATTGGCGGCAAGCAGATATTATGCGTGTTCAACTGGAGAAACCGCAGCGAATTCAAAATGTTCATATATATATTGTACATATTACGCAAATAAAATATCAAACACTTTCCGTTATATTGAAGTCTAAGATGTGTTCAAATTTTATCTCTGATACAGTAACAATGAACAAGCTACCTTTTACTCTGACTTGAGTCACCACTCACCACCATTCTGTCACACAACAAGCTAAACTTTTACTCTGACTTGAGTCACCACTCAACACTATTCTGTCACACAACAAGCTAACCTTTTACTCTGACTTGAGTCACCACTCACCACCATTCTGTCACACAACAAGCTAAACTTTTACTCTGACTTGAGTCACCACTCAACACTATTCTGTCACACAACAAGCTAACCTTTTACTCTGACTTGAGTCACCACTCAACACCATTCTGTCACGCAAGCCCCTTATTACTCTGACTTGAGTCACCACTCAACACCATTCTGTCACACAACAAGCTAAACTTTTACTCTGACTTGAGTCACCACTCAACACCATTCTGTCACACAACAAGCTAACCTTTTACTCTGACTTGAGTCACCACTCAACACCATTCTGTCACGCAAGCCCCTTATTACTCTGACTTGAGTCACCACTAAACACTATTCTGTCACGCAACAAGCTAACCTTTTACTCTGACTTGAGTCACCACTCAACACCATTCTGTCACGCAAGCCCCTTATTACTCTGACTTGAGTCACCACTCAACACCATTCTGTCCCACAACAAGCTAAACTTTTACTCTGACTTGAGTCACCACTCAACACCATTATGTCTCAAAACAAGCCACCTTTTTGACTTTAGTCACTACTCAACGCCCTCCTGTCACACAATAAGCCACCTTTTACTCTGACTTGAGTCACCACTCAACACCATTCTGTCCCACAACAAGCTAAACTTTTACTCTGACTTGAGTCACCACTCAACACCATTATGTCTCAAAACAAGCCACCTTTTTGACTTTAGTCACTACTCAACGCCCTCCTGTCACACAATAAGCCACCTTTTACTCTGACTTGCGTCAACACTCAACACCATTTTGTCACACAACAAGCTAAACTTTTACTCTGACTTGAGTCACCACTCAACACCATTCTGTCTCAAAACAAGCCACCTTTTTGACTTTAGTCACTACTCAACACCCTCCTGTCACGCAAGCCCCTTATTACTCTGACTTGAGTCACCACTCAACACTATTCTGTCACGCAAGCCCCTTATTACTCTGACTTGAGTCACCACTCAACACTATTCTGTCACACAACAAGCTAACCTTTTACTCTGACTTGAGTCACCACTCAACACCATTCTGTCACACAACAAGCTAAGCTTTTACTCTGACTTGAGTCACCACTCAACACCATTCTGTCCCACAACAAGCTAAACTTTTACTCTGACTTGAGTCACCACTCAACACCATTATGTCTCAAAACAAGCCACCTTTTTGACTTTAGTCACTACTCAACGCCCTCCTGTCACACAATAAGCCACCTTTTACTCTGACTTGCGTCAACACTCAACACCATTCTGTCACACAACAAGCTAAACTTTTACTCTGACTTGAGTCACCACTCAACACCATTATGTCTCAAAACAAGCCACCTTTTTGACTTTAGTCACTACTCAACACCCTCCTGTCACACAATAAGCCACCTTTTACTCTGACTTGAGTCACCACTCAACACCCTTCTGTCCCACAACAAGCCACCCTTTCCTCTAAATGTTGTTGTCAGCACTCGCTGCAGTCAAGAGGACTACAATCAAATTAACTTGGGATGGAAAAGGAGAGAAAGAGGGGATAGACGCCCTCGCACGCTGATCGACTCGGACGATGAGGCTAAGGTCAAGAGTTGACCACATGTGGAAGCTCAAAGATAACCATATGTGGACAAAGTGGGGCCGCGGGCTTGTGAACACGGCTACTGCTGGACATGAAGAAAATCTATTTTATGGGAGCAACCGATGTGTCACGAAGCCAGGACTTGGTGAAATAAGAAGAACCTAGGTCAAAAACGTGAGCCATCACATTGAAACACAAGGCCACATTGCATTGAGACATGTGGTCACATCACGTTGAAAACATATGACCACATCCTATCGAAACATATGATCACATCACATTCAAACATATGGCCAAAAATCTTACATGAGAAATACAGGCCTGGCAAGACATGTCAGTGAGGGGAACAAAACCACAAAGTTAATACTAGGCCAACATGAAACGCCATGACCAGATATTTGAACACGTGGGCAGATGTTTGAACACGTGGGCAGATGTTTGAACACGTGGGCAGATGTTTGAACACTTGGGCAGATGTTTGAACACGTGGGCAGATGTTTGAACAGGGGGGCAGATGTTTGAACACTTGGGCAGATGTTTGAACACTTGGGCAGATGTTTGAACACGTGGGCAGATGTTTGAGCAAGTGGGCAGATATTTAAACACGTGGGAAGATATTTTAAAACTTGGGCAGATATTTGAACACGTGGGAAGATATCTGAACACTTGGGCAGATGTTTGAACACTTGGGCAGATGTTTGAACACTTGGGCAGATGTTTGAATAATCCGCATGCAAGATATAAAAAAAACGGCAACATCTGCAGATCTATAAAACTTTTCCCCAAAGAGCTTCCCCTTCCATGGTTTGATTCTACCCAAGACCTGCATTTTTCTTCCTGTTTTTTTTTATCTTTAGATGTATCAACAAACAAAGATGGCACCTGTTAGAACGATCAAAATTAAACCTATTAGAAACATGTTAACATATGCTACTTTTTTAATATATTTTTTTTTTCTAAATTGAAAACAGCGACAGTCTCATAAAAAGCCCTGGATGGGTCCTTGAATACTCATGTAATGCAAATGTTTGAGGATCCCTGAGAATGTCACCGGTACAACTGCCGGAACACGAGTCGGACGCCCACGCTTCGGTTACATTTTGCCGTACGCCAGAGGCCATTCAGGCCCGATACAGCCGGCAACTGTGGCTAGACGCATCCAGAGGCCATTCAGGCCCGATACAGCCGGCAACTGTGGCTAGACGCATCCAGAGGCCATTCAGGCCCGATACAGCCGGCAACTGTGGCTAGACGCATCCAGAGGCCATTCAGGCCCGATACAGCCGGCAACTGTGGCTAGACGCATCCAGAGGCCATTCAGGCCCGATACAGCCGGCAACTGTGGCTAGACGCATCCAGAGGCCATTCAGGCCCGATACAGCCGGCAACTGTGGCTAGACGCATCCAGAGGCCATTCAGGCCCGATACAGCCGGCAACTGTGGCTAGACGCATCCAGAGGCCATTCAGGCCCGATACAGCCGGCAACTGTGGCTAGACGCATGTCGGCAACTGCCTGGTTGTACATTACACCCGGATGAAAATGAAAGGCTTTTCTGATGGCGGATTGAATCTTTATGTTCCTGGACCCACGACTAAAGACATTGTTCGCTGATGACACAACCAGTGTTCTGCTTATCTGACATTTCGTTGGTGGGTTTGTCACGGCGCGTTATTCGTGGGAGTAGAGCACAGATTTACGAGCTACTGCAATCTTCGTCACAATTCGCCCTCTTTGCGCTTTCATAACGCTGCACAACTATGTTGTACATCTTAAGACTGCTACCCACTGAGTCACACTCTGTTGTACATCTTAAGACTGCTACCCACTGAGCCACACTCTGTTGAACATTTTAAGACAGCTACCCACTGAGTCACACTCTGTTGAACATCTTAAGACTGCTACCCACTGAGTCACACTCTGTTGAACATCTTAAGACTGCTACCCACTGAGTCACACTCTGTTGTAGATCTTAAGACAGCTACCCACTGAGCCACACTCTGTTGAACATCTTAAGACTGCTACCCACTGAGCCCCACTCTGTTGAACATCTTAAGACTGCTACCCACTGAGTCACACTCTGTTGAACATCTTAAGACAGCTACCCACTGAGCCACACTCTGTTGAACATCTTAAGACTGCTACCCACTGAGCCACATCTGTTGTACATCTTAAGACTGCTACCCACGGAGCCACACTCTGTTGAACATCTTAAGACTGCTACCCACTGAGCCACACTCTGTTGTACATCTTAAGACTGCTACCCACTGAGTCACACTCTGTTGTACATCTTAAGACTGCTACCCACTGAGCCACACTCTGTTGTACATCTTAAGACAGCTACCCACTGAGCCACACTCTGTTGAACATCTTAAGACTGCTACCCACTGAGCAACACTCTGTTGAACATCTTAAGACTGCTACCCACTGAGTCACACTCTGTTGAACATCTTAAGACTGCTACCCAATGAGCCACACTCTGTTGTACATCTTAAGACTGATACCCATTGAGCCACACTCTGTTGTACATCTTAAGACTACTACCGACTGAGCAACACTCTGTTGTAAATCTTAAGACAGCTACCCAAAAATAATATCTCACACTATTAAGCTGTATATTTATACTTCCTTAATTGTGTTTTTTTGTTGTTGTACCGATGAAGGCATGTGTCGAAACATATACTTGTGATTGTGTACAATTATTATTGAATAATCTTTATATCGTAATATTGACACAAATTGTTGGTGTCTAATGAATCTATTTTAAAGCTTTATCGCAGTCCAACACTTTTTATAATTAGTTAACACCACCAGAAACAATACAGTCAACACACAAACCATGGTGCACAGAGAGTTCACAGTCCATTACCTGACATTCATGGCGACCCAACATCTCCAGCTTTGATGACATTCAATGCGACCCAACATCTCCAGCTTTGATGACATACGTACCGACCTTATATCCCTAGCTTTGATGACATTCGTGGCGACCTAACATCCCTAGCTTTGATGACATTCGTGGCGACCTAACATCTCTAGCTTTGATGACAGACGTGGCAACATAACATCCCTAGCTTTGATGACATTCGTGGCGACCTACATCTCCAGCTTTGATGACATACGTGGCGACCTAACATCCCTAGGTTTGATGACATATGTGGCGACCTAACATCCCTAGGTTTGATGACATACGTGGCAACCTAACATCCCTAGCTTTGATGACATATGTGGCGACCTAACATCGATAGCTTTGATGACATACGTGACGACCTAACATCCCTAGATTTGATGACATACGTTGCGACCTAACATCCCTAGATTTGATGACATTCGTGGCGAACTAACATCCCTAGCTTTGATGACATACATGGCAACCTAACATCCCTAGCTTTGATGACATACGTGGCAACCTAACATCCATAGTTTTGATGACATACGTGGCAACCTAACATCCATAGCTTTGATGACATACATTGCGACCTAACATCCCTAGATTTGATGACATACGTGGCGACCTAACATCCCTAGCTTTGATGACATACGTGGCAACCTAACATCCATAGCTTTGATGACATACATTGCGACCTAACATCCCTAGATTTGATGACATACGTGGCGACCTAACATCCCTAGCTTAGATGACATACGTGGCAACCTAACATCCATAGCTTTGATGACATACATTGCGACCTAACATCCCTAGATTTGATGACATTCGTGGCGACCTAACATCCCTAGCTTAGATGACATACGTGGCGACCGACATCTCAAGCTTTGATGACATTCGTGGCGACCTACAACTCAAGCTTTCATCATGTATTGACATGTTTAAATATGTGTGAAGAATTTTAAAACAAAAGAAATCTGAAATTCTCCACATAATTTTTAGTGGACATCTTTGAACATGTGAGCTGAAAATCTTACGGGGATCTTGTAAAAACGTGGTCAAAGAATGCCAACAATGTTTTATAAACCACACATCAAACGTCAACAATGTTTTATAAAGCATACATCAAATGTCAACAGTGTTTTATAAACCACACATCAAATGTCAACAGTGTTTTATAAACCACACATCAAATGTCAACAGTGTTTTATAAACCACACATCAAATGTCAACAATGTTTTATAAACCACACATCAAATGTCAACAGTGTTTTATAAACCACACATCAAACGTCAACAGTGTTTTATAAAGCATACATCAAATGTCAACAGTGTTTTATAAACCACACATCAAATGCCAACAGTATTTTATAAACCACACATCAAATGTCAACAGTGTTTTATAAACCATACATCAAATGTCATAAGTGTGTCACGTCTACACCACCAGTGGCGTGGGAGCGGGCATGAGGGGGCGGTGCGCCCTGGGTGACACTTTTTTAAAAACTTTATATAGAGGGGCAGCTTTTTTTCGAAGAATGCAGGTTGATTTTTTTTCGTGGTAGGGGTGGGACTAACCCCTAGCTACGCCACTGTACACACCCCACCTCATCCACCCCATGTTCGAATTGACTACGTGGATCACCATTGCAGTTGTACACTTGGACGGGGGGGGGGGGGGGGGGCCAAACTTTTTTTTGGTTATCAGGTCGACATTCTAACAAGCACTTTCCAAGTAATGCAACTGCTCCCCATTTATAAGCACTAATAGATCACTGTAGCTCTTCACTAACATTTTTTTTTAAAGTCTAATTTTAGCCCGTAACGCGCTCGGCACGTGCTTTTACCTGGTCGTATTTACACGAGGGAATTGGGTGAAGTTCTTCCTCTTCTAGCTCTCCCAACACAACTGCAGCTTAACTGCGAGTCTCTTATTTTCTTCACGTTTAACATCAACAGTTCCAATGATTTGACGGTTCTCATTTTGGACAGGGTAGGGATGGGTTTAAATATAGACAGGACGTCATGACAACGGTAAGAGAATGGGGCCACCAGGACGGGGGGGGGGGGTATTCAAACATTTAAGTTATGTGATCACCCCCTACTCAGACCTTCTTTATTTTTATATTTTTTAGAGAAATCCGACAACGGATGTTGTTGATAGGATACCTGCTTATCACGCCCCTGCCACCAGGTAAAGAAGCGTGGACTACGCGTGGCCGGGACAGCATGGGTGGAACACTCCTAAAACTTATAAGAACAAGCACTGCATGTATCGAGAACAAAGTGTGTACTCTTTAGATTCAAACACGCATTGAAGGATTTCCTCACTGTTATCCCTGTCCTCTGGCTTAGCGGCCAATCTGTTACTGTCCTACAACTGCCGGTGGTTTACTAAAGGAACCAGAAAGGCCTGTCAGACGTGCGGGTTTAAAGTGAGCGATCAAGACGATAATGCAAACTTAAAATCTTAGCTCAAAAGTAATCCCCTAAAAAACTTGACCTGAAAGCTACACGAGGCAAAGTGCTTTTATTGATCACTCAATCCCAGTAAATGAAAGCAACACTCGCAATAATGGTGGTTTAAACAAGAAGGTTTGCCCTTGTCAGGGAAAGGAACTGTAAACAATTGGGGGGGGGGGGGGGGGGGGTGGTGGTGGACAGGAAGAAAAAACTAAAGAAAAATTAATTTTTAAAAAAAGAGAAGAATTAGACTCTCGACTGCAGTGGAATGATTCAATGAATGAATCCATAGAGAGCAGGTCGGTTGACAATAGAGTATCAGTATGAGGTCACACACTAAAATAGTAATCAAAGAGTACACAGGCCAGGATCAAACTCAACTTATAGATCAGTGAGTCCACAGCCCGGGATTAAACTCAACAAACATACATGTTCTGGTTGGGGCTTGAGCTATGCTAGTACAGTGACAACCTGCTCCATCTGTTGGGCGGTGCCATAATATGACAACCTGCTCCATCTGTTGGGCAGTGCCATAATATGACAACCTGCTCTATCTGTTGGGCAGTGCCATATGACATTGTCTGAACGTAACTAAACACAACTAAACTTATCAACAGTGACATCAGAAGAAAATCATCAGAAGAAAGTATCAAAGTAAAATGTTCAAAGAAAAAATCCATTGAGTAGCTGAAGTTCTACAGAGCAGCTAAAGTCCTACCGCGCAGCTAAAGTCCTACCGCGCAGCTAAAGTCCTACCGCGCAGCTAAAGTCCTACCGCGCAGCTAAAGTCCTACCGCGCAGCTAAAGTCCTACCGCGCAGCTAAAGTCCTACCGCGCAGCTAAAGTCCTACTGCGCAGCAAAGTCCTACAAAGTAGCTTTAGTTCAACTGCACAGCTTAAGTTCTAGAGAGTAGTTAAAGTTCTACTGCACAGCTAAAGTTCTACTGCACAGCTAAAGCTCTACAGGGTAGCTTAAGTTCTACTGCACAGAGAAGCTTAAGTTCTACTGCACAGCTAAAGTTAGTTCTACAGAGTAGCTTTAGTTCAACTGCACAGCATAAGTTCTAGAGAGTAGTTAAAGTTCTACTGCACAGCTAAAGCTCTACAGGGTAGCTTAAGTTCTACTGCACAGAGAAGCTTAGGTTCTACTGCACAGCTAAAGTTAGTTCTACAGAGTAGCTAAAGTTAGTTCTACAGAGTAGCTTTAGTTCAACTGCACAGCTTAAGTTCTAGAGAATAGTTAAAGTTCTACTGCACAGCTTAAGTTCTAGAGAGTAGTTAAAGTTCTACTGCACAGCTTAAGTTCTAGAGAGTAGTTAAAGTTCTACTGCACAGCTTAAGTTCTAGAGAGTAGCTAAAGTTCTACTGCACAGCTTAAGTTCTAGAGAGTAGTTAAAGTTCTACTGCACAGCTTAAGTCCTACAGAGTAGCTGAATTTGTTTAAATCAAAGCTTACAACTGCCATGGCATCTTGATCTCCAAGTCCCCCCCTGAATTCAGTGCCAGCCATTTCCCCCTTCCATCCCAGATCATTCCCGGTCCATCCGACGCCAACATCAACAACGTTCCAAGGCCGCAGCATCAGATGGCCCACGGGCGATCAAACGGTGGTGAGGCCGTGCTCCCTGCGGGACGGGACCACAACATCCCATTGTCTGGGACGAGCACGGCAGGTGTCCCGGCGTGCAGCTGGCGAGCTGGTCCGTTAGATCACCGCGGGGCTGTGATTGTTGTCACACGATGAAACGGCGTGGTGGACCAAATAATGAGCCACTCAGATGATGCGCCTCCGATAGTGTCATGTCACTTGTGAGGGAGGGATTATGTCCATGGCAGTCTGGTAAGAAACAGACTGACAAATGACGTCAACGATTTGTGTTTCCGTCACGGTTTATTATTGTATTCGACTTCAACTTACTTGTCATAACTATCTGTGACGTCAACTACCGCCTACTTCGCCACCGTATGACTGTCATGGTGTACTCGCAGTGGGGTAGGAAGGGGACGCTTACCCCAGCCACGCAGTGTGGGAGAACAGCCAGACTGATGATAGTAGTCATGGCGTATATTGCCTGTTATAGAGAGCTTGTTTACATCATATTTCTCGTGCGTGCCCTCTGATTGACCCCGCATGAGACGCTGTGTTCACAAAGGGGTGTGGCTTAGGTCTTTGATGTATTTCTTGTTTACGCCGCCAACGAATAAAAATAATTAATCTGTTCCAAATAGTATTTTGTAGAATGATTTTGATTTTTCTAGAAGCTTATCGAAGGCAGGGCTTAGGCGTCGGTAGACCCACCTATATAAGGGATTGACAGGCACGGACGAGAACAGACAGAGGGAGATTTTCATATAGATTCTCTTAACATTACGAGGCGTGTTTTATTCTTTGTGTATTTGTGTGCTCCTACTTATATGTGTTTATTTCGCATTATTTATTGGCATCATTATTTCTAATTGTATTAACTGT
>CAXITT010000096.1:1534898-1624338 GCA_964033795.1 Lymnaea stagnalis | reverse complement strand
GGGGGGGGGGGGGGGGGAGAAATAAAGTGGTTAACTTTAAAAATAAATCATGGTTTAACATTACTTTACACCCCCAGCCCCCTCCCTTCCAATAAATAATAAGAAATGCTCTACAAGTACTTTGCCACATAAGTTATAAGCATGGAACTTACTCAAAAGCTTCCTCCCAAGGTACTTAACGATTTTAAATAAATAGTTTCCAGTTTTAACAAGAGTATAACATTAAATCTACAAGTACCAGTTAGGCTAAAAAGTTTAAGACTCGCAAAGACCATGGTTTTGCTACTTAAAATCGCTGCGGTGTACTCAGGCCACAGACAATGATTTAGCTAGAAACACCGCCACGGTGTACGCAGGCCAAAGTCAATAGTTTCGCTAGGTACACCGCCTCGGTGTACGTAGTGCCGGCCTTTATATTATTATCACTCACTATACCATACCCATAGTCGACGCCACAGGCATATGTTTTGGCACTCTCTAAGGAGTGCCTATGCCTATGTTTTACTATTATTGCCAGCCCATGCTCAATTAATAACATATTCATTACTCTACTCATACTCATACCCATCTTACATTACATGATACTGTCACTGACACTGTGTACTGTTACTGTTAATACTGACTAGTAACTAGTAATCAAGTAATAAAGTAAAAATTATAATTTATGGCAAATTTATGGCCATGGTCACCAGCCCGCATACTAATACTACAATTACTTCAACTAAGTTGACAACTTCAACTTTCTTTTTTATGCCATTTAAATTTAATATTTAATTTTAATAATAATATACTAATACTCCATACCTTGAACAAGACAAACGGCTTTTGTTATAGACATACTCTTTCAGCGATGTTATATACTTGTAAAGTTGTTTTTTTTTTACTTTAAAAAAATAATAGCTGCAGACCCTTAGTGTTGAGGTGCAGAACACGACTGATTTTTAATCTAATTTTCTCTTATTATGTAATTCTTTATTTTCTAATTAGTCCGTAATAAATATAAGGTTTGAGTTTTGAAAATCGAGCTCTTTTATGCTAAAAAGTAGAAAAAACTACACTAAACTCATGTGTTTATTAAATGAAATGGATTGTCAACAATGATGTCGGTGACCTCTGAATACATTTCATCATTATTGTCAATTCTGTTCTGTTAATCTACTTTGAAGATGACTTAGTTCACTAATTGTACGTTTGGGATAGAAAACAAAGTGAGTGTGAAATGAGGACGAGGATATTTAAGTTGGCAGTTAAGTTATGGTTACCAAAATTGTAGCCGGCTTGCATCTCGCCTGAAACCGAAAGAAATAAGACTTAAAATTAAATATTTTTTTTATCATTGATCATATTTTTTTAAAGTATATTTTAGTTCTAGTAAGCATTAACTTTAAGTTGAAGCTGTTTCTGAATACTTTTCGGTATTTTCATATTTATTCTTCTTTCCATTTCCAAAGCACTAACTTGTCTACCAATCATCCAATCCCACAGCAGACATTAAATTATAATATTTTATTCTGCTTTTATTTTCTCCTTTTGACCCTTTTAATTTTCCTTTCTAAAACTTTCAATCTTACACTAGCACTTAATGGTGTTTATTATAAATAATCGAATATTCAAATATGTCAATTGTCAGCCAGATCAGAGAAAATGACTGATCATGCCAATTTTGCAAAATTCCCCTTACAATAATTATAATCATTTATTTTTTTTTTAAAATAATGATAATGAGATGGCTTGAGAATTCAATTCGTGAACATTGTTGGGTGACATCAACATTCTGATCCATTTCAGATTTGCAATTTCCCTCCCAGCTAAGTTGGTGCCTTGCCTTTTGTAATCTTATCTCAGAGTTTGTCAAAAGGATTTCCTTGTTTAGTACTGTTCTTCCATTAAATTAATAGTGGGAATAGGCTTAATGGAAATTGATTCTTTTTTTTTTTTTAAACCAGCTTTTCCTATAAACAACAACCTCAAGTTACTTGGTAGGTTTTTTAAATGATATCATCATATTTAATAAGCACTTCGAGTTTCAACCATGCTAAATTTCACCAGTAACTTTATTTTTACCAGTGATAGACTGTGATAATGTGATACTCTAGTCTACTCAATATAAATTAATATCTATAGCAAATACACATGTTCAAAACAAAGTGACCACAGATTGTTTAATAAACGTCGGTCATCTACATTTAGTAAAAAACCTTTTTGGCACCAGCTTCACTCGATCTCATTATACACTGCGATGCGATTAGTTATTGTATTCATTTTGCATAGTGTATGTTTATTTATTTACTATTAAGATACCGTATTGTACGATTTTAGGAGTTCGAGGGTAAATGGGTCTGTAATAAACAAGAAAATCTAGATACATTAATTTAAAATTTAAAATGGTAAATTAAGGCGCATAGCACCCAGGAGGTATCCACACGTGTGAAGATCACCTAGTATTCTAATCATAATATTGAAATTTAAATTGTATCACAACATCTCGTTTTGCATATGTTTTATCAAGAAAACTTTATTACTGTCTGCGGGCCGGATGAACTGGCCACGCAGGCCGATCCGACCAGCGGGTCGCGGTTTGGGGATCCCTGGCTTATACTATAGTGTCTTCTCCAACTAGCCTATAGGACATCCATTGTTTACACTAATGGCAGCCTCTGATATATTCAATGAGTGTTAAATAATTTTAAAGTAAAACAAGGATTCATGAGTGATATTTGTCTTTGTTCAGATTTTAACCTTGTGCTTAGCCATTAACGCTTTTTCTCCCTCTTTTGGCATCATCTCCCTCCTTAGGAGTGTAGTTTTGCCGACAATTAACTAAGATATCTATTTTGTTTGACCTGCCAGAAAATTTTAAGAGCTTTAACTAATTCCTTGCTCAAAGCCACATAAGCTGGTCAACTGTTGCTTTTTAGGGCAACAATTTCATACTTTGAAAGCTGGCAGTTTTAAGTTTCATATTTATTAGACAGACCATGATAGGAACTGAAAAGAACCATGGTCCCCTAATGATAATGACCTCCTTATTATTGTTTCCTATCGTGACACAAATCAAATAAAATCAGTGCCTGTCTGCTAAGAAAATTTATAGGAATAAATTTTGAATAAATTTTAAGTTAGTACCATAAAACAGATATTTTATACTAATTAATAAATTTAAAAAAGGAGGCATAGAAAATGGTTTTGAGTTGCAATGATTAAAATCACTCAAAAATATATTTGTATATTTATTTCATTTCATCTATGCATGAACAGAGAGAAAAATGAGTTCCGTACAGTTCTTTAAAACATTTTTATTGTGCTGCTTAAATCTAATGTAAAGTAATAGAAAACTGGGTTATATAAAATATAAAAATAACATTATTTTTATATTGCTTAATTATATCTAGGCCTTAAAAAATGGCTTTGAATATTTGATAAGACCGTACAACTAGTCTACATTTTGAAAAAATGTCTACAAAGAAGATGAGAACCTTGGGAGGCAGTGGACCTCCACATCAATTCAACCCGACTGTTCCTCAGAGACGCTTATTCCGGAGACGTACAACACAAGTGGATGCAGAAAAAAGGGTATGTTCATTTAAATAAAAAATTTTAAAAAATGTGCTAAATTCCACTGATGCCAGGTATGGTTTTGATTTTAGCTCATTGAAATAAATTACACAAACTACACACATATTTTGTAAAAAGTGAATTAATGCTACTCAAAATTTTATAACAGATAAGTTTAAAAATGGTTTATTGTTTAAAAAATGGGTATCAATCGTTTTTGGGCTAATATTCAACTACTATTATTTTAATGAATAAATTGTAGGAAACTTTAAGATCATTACAAGTATTTAAACTGTCAAGTTATAAATATTATTTAATTATGCAATAATAAATGTAGTTTTTATTGAGCACTTGATTTTAATTATATATTTCAAGTATACAAGGTTGTGTGCTTGAATTTGTGATAGCAAAGATAAGCTATGAATGTATAGTATTTTATTCTGTAGTTAAAATAGGGCTTCTGATTTAAATCTTACTAGATTGGAAACGTTAGTTGTTTTATGTATATTAAAAACTCATAGGAAATGTTAACTATTTAATTAATTATAAAAAATATTTAGAAACACCTTGTGCATAGATTTTTTTGTCTCCAAAGCCTAACCCATTTGAAATATTTTATTTTTATAAAATTATTTTAGATAGGAAAAGAATTTCACATTTTGAAGACTTTGTTTTTTTGTGATTATATGGCACATTAGAGTTATGTGTGTGGCACAGGGTTGTTGATTAAATTAATTAATGAATTCCTATGGTACACAGCCCCATTTAGTTAAAAAGTATTTCAACAGGTTTGAAAATGTTTATAGTTAAGAAAAAAAATATATTTTAAAAGTTATTGAAACATTTCATTTTAACCCTTTGGGACGGCTGGGCTGATTTATCAGCCCAGGGTCGAATGGCCAATCCATCTGCCCGAAAATTCAAGCCACGAAGTTGGCTGGCTGGTCTTCATACCAGCTAATCAGATTGCTTCTTGCATTTTTCGTTCATCTTGCCATTTTAATAGCGGCTTCCATCACTATTTTACTGTGTTCTGTTTGAACTTATTTCCCCCCCCCCCCCCCCGAAAATGCTTAAAAAGTATGCGACCTTGAAAAATGTCAAAAGGCATAAGGAGCCTCAGGAATATTTTATGTAGTTTTTCACACTGCATCCCATTCAAATATAGGTTAGGACTTATTTAGGTGTCAACAATCAAAGAATTTAACAAATTCCGCAAGTGAGATGTGTTTATCCTGATTGTAAAAAAAAAAAATTATGCAAATTTATGCATACATTTTAAGATCTCAGTTTGATTCATAAAGATCATATTAGTTCTTTCAATTCCCTATAATAATATATATAGTTTTATATCTGTAAAGTAATAAGGGCTCCGTCTTCTAGGCACCAACACTCCAAAAGGGCTCTGTCTCAAAAGGGTGAAAGAAAAATCAAATTTAATATGAAAGTATTGGGATTGAGATAGAATTTCGAGACTGAAAGTGACTATAGCTGACTTTTAAAATGTTGACTTTTGACAGTGATTTAATGTCCTTGCCTTCCAATTGAAGCCTTTTAAAGCTACAGCTTGATTTGCCTAAACCATTTAACACAGCTCATAAGTCATTGTTTGACAATGTGATGTTTACATTATTAAGCATTTAAATTTTTTTATGCTGTGTGATTGTGAATGTCTCCAAAACATTATGCTTAAATATTATAGTGCAGACAAGGAATGTAGTTTATGGCCTGTTAATTATTCCATTGGATTTGCAGTGAGGTGTCCATCAATCACACTGTTATGACAAAACACTGACTGTTCATATGACTACACTTAGGATTAGACCAGCACTGCCTATTCATACAAAAGTGCACAAGAAAAACATTATTGATTTTAGTTGGTTGCATAATAATTTCAGTTAAGGATATACTTTATCCTATTATACACTCAATTTTCATTATTGTTTAAAATTAAATTTGATTTATTAACCTTCAATGCTATATAATATATATAATTAATAGATGTGTAATTTTAAAAAAAATGCTTATATTTTTGTCTATTAGCTATAGTCTAACATTAGCCATATTAATGTGATTCCAACCTTCTCAGTTTGATATTGAGACAATCAGTGCCTTCAAGCTGACCCCGTCATTCCAACCTGATCACTTCACAACTAACAGACCATTGATGGGTGCTTGCTGTGCTTGTATGCCTCAGAGTCGGGTGAGCATGTCTGAGTTGGAATTGGAATATGATAGAGCACAGTACAAAGAAAAGATGTAGAATAAAACAGTGCAGTGCATATAAGAGAATTAAGGACATTAAAGTGACTGGTGTATTATGTAATAAAATTACACTTGATAGAATCTGAATGGATAAAACATCGATTTACATACATCCTCTTGTAAATGATCATTGTCCAATTTGTTGTTTATAATAAGGTCCTGTGTATCATAGTAAAGTCATATCTATGATTTCATGCATATTTTATTGCCTTTGAAAGTAATAATCATTCTTGGCATATGCAGTTATAACTGAATTGGTCTCATTTCTCTGCTGTTGCGTTGAAATGTTATATCCTTTATAATTTTGACAGCGGGAGTTCATAAGACCTGAGTTGAGGGATGTAGGAATAAGAAATATACTGGACGTTAGAACTGAAATGGCGTAAGTGTTTTGCTGACAAGATCAAAATAAATAATTAATTATTTAATATACTTAACTTACTTACAATGAACGTTTTAAACTGAAAGGAAGTTTGTGTTTTGGTGTCTAGATCTTTTGTGCATTAAAAAATATATAATGGTTAGATTAACTTGATATTTCATAATAAAGAATGTATGAGGAAGTTTTATTTTATAAAACGTGTAATTAATTAAATGTGGTTTACTTCCTCCAGTAACACAGGCTACCTGTCAAGGTGGTTTAATGTGGAAGCTTATGCTTTGAGACGTCCATTATTTGACACATATCCAGATCTTTCTATGGCAGTACTAAATAGTCCACGGTGAGATAAATTATTGTATTTTTTAAGTCCCATTGAAATATCAGTAATAATTAAGTTTTGACGTCAATTTTCAGTTTGATGTGTTATAAAATAAAGCACAGCAGATGTTAACATAAGAGATCACTGAATATAGGGGAGAAAAAAATCACAACAAATGATTGATGTATGATTGCTTTATATACTATAATTTTTAAAGCCGTTTCAATTAAAAAATAATAAACCGTTCTGTTGATATTCTAGTGTCATAAATGCCATTGAGATGATGTATGATTGCTTTATATACTATAATTTTTAAAGCTGTTTCAATTAAAAAATAATAAACCGTTCTGTTGATATTCTAGTATCATAAATGCCATTGAGATGATGTATGATTGCTTTAGATACTATAATTTTTAAAGGTTTCAATTAAAAAATAATAAACCGTTCTGTTGATATTCTAGTGTCATTAATGCCATTGAGATGACAGCAAGTCAAGAAATCCACATACTGCAAGGTAGGAATTTTCTTCAAATCTTGCTGGGTTGTTTTATTATTTTTTAAGCTACTATCCTGTTATATATCTTATAAAACACTAACAGAATCAACACAGTAACACACCTCATTGGAAAGTGCTTGGGTAATTAATTTTAAACATATTGAGTGCTATTATAGCTCATGAGATGGTGATTCCCTGTTGATTTTTCTGTGTCTTGTTTCCAGTAGATGAAGGCTCACTGACCAAACAGATAGCAGTCATCCGAAAGAGCTGCATATTTACAATTAACAAAATGAAAGCTTCTGTTTCTTCAACGTTCATAAAGTAAGCCAAGAGTCAGGCACTCACTTAATGCTGCAAATATTGAACATTGATTATGTACTTTAATGCATTAACAAATAGTGGAAATTTCTCTGTTTATCTCTCTAGTCTTAAATTTTTAAAGATTTGTGATTGTATCTTCTATCTTATCTTTGCTTTCAGATTGACAGCTTGGTTTTTGACAAAGTTCCTCTCCAAATTTTTACGCAGTGTCCAAGTATGTAGAGGTCAGATGATGATGGTCAAACAAGCTAGCCAGGTTAGCCAGACAGAACAAATGTACAACCCCCCCCCCCCCCCCCCCCCCCCCCCCCCCAATCCCATCCCTCTCTCTCTTAATGCGCATGACCAAATTTCAAAATTATCTGAACAGTTTGATATAATACACTTAAGTGTAAAAAGACATACACTTATAATTTACACTTTAACCTGTAAATTAAGAGTGATTAATATGCTCATTATTCAGTTATATGGCTGACTAGTATACATGCATTTCTTTTTTCAGATCCACAGTTACCATCATTTAACTTGGAGTTTATTGTACATTTTCAGAAAGGTGTTCCTATGATTTATCTGCCCCTGCATCGAAGTCATTTGGATTACATCTTGGTAACTCTAATCTTGTGGCACTATGATATTAGAGCACCATATGTTGCTGCTGGGGACAACATGGACATTCCATTCTTCAAGTAAATGACTAGTGGCACACCGTAATATTAAATATATGAAATAAGTTAAACACAAAAGATATAGCTTGAATTTAACATTTATTACTTGCTTCTTGTACAGATAATTGATGAGTAATAAAAATCAAATTGAATGATTGAACATGTATGTAATTTGCTTATAGTTTACTCATGAGGGGACTAGGAGGTTTTTTCATACGCCGTCGCCTTGACACAAAAGCAGGCCAAAAGGATTTTCTCTATAGAGCAATATTACATGAGGTGAGTTCATTTCATTTAACCCTTCTGTGAAATGTGCAGACTTCAAAATTACAACTTTATTTTATTGATGATGCATTTTTAACTAAAAGTTTGCATTTCTTGATAAACATTGTTTGTGAAAAATGCTTCAATAGTTTGTTTGTAGCTTGATGATTGATGTCAGGGATTTCTTTCAAATTCATGTTTCCAGTACATGACAAAACTTCTGAGTCACGGAGAAGGTTTAGAGTTTTTTCTTGAGGGCGGCAGGACACGGACTGGGAAGGCGGTGATACCAAAAGGTGGTCTCTTATCTGTCGTGGTGGAGGCCTTCAATGAAGGTAGGACTACAGTGGTCGACATCAAGATCTTCTCTAGAAAGCTTATCAATCACCAACAAATTTTACTAGACTTACAATCAGCTTATATTATAAGTTTTATTTTTCTTTCTTCTTAGTCATTTTGGCCTTGTTTTCAGTTCAATGATTTATTATACTAACTGCTTTAGAGTTTAAAAAAACAGATGTGTACAATAAAAACCTCACCAATTCTCATTATTGAATTCGCAGGTGAAATCTCAGATGCTTACATTGTTCCAATCACATTTAGTTATGAGAAGATAATAGATGGAAATTATTGCACTGAACAGATGGTGAGTGGATAATTCATCGTTACTGACATTGGTAAAATCCTAATGTGCTGTGCCTTCATTTAATAACTATTGATATTACATAAAAATTTACCGCATTTGGGCACTCATTGTTCTTATCTTTACATGGCTTAAGCTTAAAAATAGTAATGGTTTATTTCATAATTTGATTTTCAGGGCCAGGGTAAAGTGAGAGAATCATTCTGGGGTGCTGTCAAGGCAATATTTCGAGTTTTCTTCAACAATTATGGCAGTGTCAGGGTAGATTTTGCTCAGCCGTTTTCACTGAGGGTAAGTACACAGTCTTAAGATATTAACTCCTGTTTTCTACCTGCTGACAAATAAAGTTTGTTAAGTATTTCATTATTTTATTTTAAAAACCCAATCATCCACTGATATGTGAACACCCGACTTGGGATGTGAACTGGTGTGGAGCAACAGCTGAAACATTCATATCTCATCTCTTAGTTATGTGTATGTGGAGTAACGGCTGAAACAGTCAAATATCATCTGCTTGTCTGAGTGTGTGTGGAAGAACAGCTGAAACAATTATATCTTATCTCCTAGTTTTGTGTGTGTCTGGAGCAACAGCTGAAATAGTTACATCTCATCTCCTAGTTATGTGTGTGTGTGTGGAAACAGTCATATCTCATCTCCTAGTTATGTGTGTGTGTGTGTGGAAACAGTCATATCTCATCTCCTAGTTATGTGTGTGTGTGTGTGTGTGGAAACAGTCATATCTCATCTCTTAGTCTAAATTACTTTTCTTATGTTTCAGGAATTCATGCAAAACACCAAAAATAACCCTTACCACCCACTGACTGCCCCAGTGACTCCAGGATGTGTACAGTTGGACTATGGAAATTCTTATCCCAACTTTTCACAAACCCTTTTATCTACCAACGGGGATGCTGAGAAAACTAGGATGATGGTCAAGGCCCTTGCAGACCATACAGTTTATAGTAAGCGGTCAAAGCATATTAACAAACATGTCTTCCAACATATAACCTTAGCTTGCAGATCATACAGTTTATAATAAATGGTCGAATCAACATACAACTTATATACTTAAGCTTCATATTCAATTTTGCATCATGGCTGATGACATTTTGGCTATGAAAATGTTATGTGAGAAAGAATCCCCTGCAGTAAATGGCCCTGATCTAGATGCATCATTTCAGTATGTATGTTGAAGGTATTTAAAAGAACAGTAACCAATTTTATTTCCTCAGTTGTTTTTTTCTTTGCAATGTTTTAGCTATTTAAGTATTTATTTTCTTACAAAAATGGTTTTAAAGCAAAGTATTTGATAGTTTCTTTGTCATTTTCACATTATCCAAAACCTTTGAATGCTCTTGTTAAATTAATTATATTTTCTTAAATTTAATTTAACCCATTATATATCACTAATGTTGAATTTTTAATTAATTCAATAGTATGTGATTAATTTGAATTTTTACTTAAACCAATAGTAGCTCACTAATTTGAATTTTTACTTAAGCCAATAGTATGTCACTAATGTTGAATTTTTATCCCCAGCTAGTGACCACTGCACACCCCCTATGGCTTCTCATCTTCTCGCTTTCTTACTTTTGACAAAATACAGACAGGTAAATGTCTTCTCCTTTTTTTTTTGGTGCCAATTTTTTTAATCACACAAGAAATCAATTTTGCAACTTTGTATGTTGAAGAGGCAGATAAACTTTTTGTGAGAGCTCAAATACCAGCTGATAGCTCAGCTCTTATGAATGACCAGATAGCTGGCAGGACTAAATCTGGTTTTTTACATTGCCACAAGAGGTCAGACAAATTTTTGGCCCTAGAGCTGCCAATCTATGACTCTGCAATTTGTTCCCAGTCTGTGAAAGAAATTTTTGTTCCATAAGCAAAATTTTCAAATTACATTCCCATGTGTCATTTCAGCTTCAAATTTCATTCCCATTTGTCATTTCAGTATCAAATTACATTCCCTTGTTTCATTTTAAATTAAAATACATCCCCAATATTCAAGCGACAGGTGCATGTAGAAAGTAGGTAAGGTCTTACTCTCTATAGAGTAACATTTTAGCCACTAATTTGTAATATGACCAAATGTTACTCTTGTAACTTAAGGGAGCTTACATGAGGGAGTTGACTAAAGGTGTCCATTGGATGGTTAGGGAACTCCAAGCCCAGAACAAAGATGTGGGCTTTTGTGGACAATCAGAGGATGTCATTATCTATGCACAGACTTTACTTGGGGACGAGCTTGTGTCTAAGGAATGGTGAGGCACTTTCTTATCACTTGTGTAGTCATAACTGCTCTCTTACAACTAGAACTGCTCTCTTAGAACTGATTTCAAATGTTGCAAGTAATTACATTTGAAAGAAATTAACAAGCCTTGTCAGCTTTTCATGTGATGAAGTAGGTTTTAAATTGTCGGTTATTGCAAGCTGAGTTATGTCAGATTTTTTAAGCATTTTATGTGGAGATTGTTTTTATTTGAAAAATGTTAACATCGTTCTTAACGGACTATATCCATGACTTAATGTTTCAGGCATGAGGAGAACAATGATCTGAAACTGTACCCAAACCTGTCCTTGCCCTCAGTCTTTGAGCTCAGCTATTATGGCAATCTTGTTACAACACACTTTGCTCTAGAGAGTGCGTTAGGTGCGTTTAGATTCTTTGGAATTTAAGCAGTTATATAGTTTAATTAAAGTCGTTTATTCTTGTTTTTCTTATTTTTTAATGAAAACACAATGCAGTGAGAACCCAATTTAATAATTAACTCATAATTAATTATGATTTTTTTTTTCTCAAGATTTATCATTAAATCTATCTGAATGATTATTAAATCTGTCTGAATGGTCATTAAATCAATAGGTGTGGCTGTATTGCTAGAAGGGAATCTCTCCATTTTTAATTTACAAACGTCCTCACCCTTCAAAGAAACTAAAATCTTGAGAGAAAAGGTCATCGAAGTTGCTGAAGAAATCTGTGTCATCATTCATAACGAGTTCATTTTTCTCCCGGTGAGTTGAGCAAACTATTGATGTGTTTCTGTCCAACTACATCTGTGTTGATAAGTTAATGTCAAACTACATCTGTGTTGATAAGTTAATGTCAAACTACATCTGTGTTGATAAGTTAATGTCAAACTACATCTGTGTTGATAAGTTAATGTCAAACTACATCTGTGTTAATGTCAAACTACATCTGTGTTAATGTCAAACTACATCTGTGTTGATAAGTTAATGTCAAACTACATCTGTGTTGATAAGTTAATATCACACTACATCTGTGTTAATATCACACTACATCTGTGTTAATATCACACTACATCTGTATTGATGTGTTAATGTCAAACTAAATCTGTGTTGATATGTTAATTGTCAAACTACATCTGTCTTAATGTCAAACTATACCTGTGTTGATATGTTAATGTCAAACTACATCTGTGTTAATGTCAAACTACATCTGTGTTGATATGTTGATGTCAAACTACATCTGTGTTGATATGTTGATGTCAAACTACATCTGTGTTAATGTCAAACTACATCTGTGTTGATGTCAAACTACATCTGTGTTGATATGTTAATGTCAAACTACATCTGTGTTGATGTGTTGATGTCAAACTACATCTGTGTTGATATGTTAATGTCAAACTACATCTGTGTTAATGTCAAACTACATCTGTGTTGATATGTTGATGTCAAACTACATCTGTGTTAATGTCAAACTACATCTGTGTTGATATGTTGATGTCAAACTACATCTGTGTTGATATGTTGATGTCAAACTACATCTGTGTTGATATGTTGATGTCAAACTACATCTGTGTTAATGCCTTACTGTCTACATCAGTTTAACGTCATTTTAAAAAAACTTTCTATTTATTTCAATTTTGCTCAAGCCATTTGAATGCAGCTTATTTGATCTCACACAAATAAATGCTGATATGATTGAACCTAATGTTTGCAAGTTAAGTGCTGTCCACAACCTTACAATGTCCTCTTATTTGTCTTCAGCCCTGTGATAATCTCAACAATGCCCTTGTTGGCATGATAGAGAATTTCATTACTAAGGAAATCCTTTCTACAGAGGAAGACCTTAAGGTATGTTGTAATGTTTTTTTACTTAATAATTTTATGTGCATCCAACATTTAATCATTCGTCATCATTATGGAAGTTTGTCTTAAAATGTTCACAAACTGTGACACACACATGTATCAATTTTGGCTGATTTAGCAAGCCATTAAATATGGCTATTTGTTAAAAATTTAGAAATTTAAATATCAGAATATAGCTATCTGTTTAGTCTTTGTTTATTTTTTTGTGAAGTTTATTAATGATCAGAGTCACTGAGTTCATTGAGTCAATAGTTAATGTTTCATCATCATCATAGTGATCCAGTAGCTGTTGAGATATGGGCCCTTTGACCTGAGACCATAGTGAAAATGTGCAGGTCTATGTATGTTGGTCTATTTAAAATTAAGTTCAATGAAATTTATTTAAGAGGACATTGTTAAAACAGTAATTTTTCTTAAGTTTATTTATCCAAGAGGTTTATAGAAATTTATTTGAATCCTATTTCTTTAAAGATTCTTGAAAAAGTCAGTGATGAACTGAGTACAAATCACGCAGCCACCATAAAGTAAAATCCATGGCGGTACTGCTTTATATACCTTATATAAATAGTGGCATCCATCCAATGGCAGCACTACTTTATATACCTTCTATAAATAGTGGCATCCATCCAATGGCAGCACTACTTTATATACCTTCTATAAATAGTGGCATCCATCCAAATAGCAACACTGCTTTATATACGTTCTATAAATAGTGGCATCTATCCAAATGGCAGCACTAATTTATATACCTTCTATAAATAGTGGCATCCATCCAAATGGCAGCACTACTTTATATACTTTCTATAAATAGTGGCATCCATCCAAATGGCAGCACTACTTTATATACCTTCTATAAATAGTGGCATCCATCCAATGGCAGCACTGCTTTATATACCTTCTATAGTGGCATCGATACATATTCCACAAGGGGGCCAACCATAACTGAAGTTTTAAAGAAGTTTCTGTCAAACAAATTCCATTTCAATCAAATAAATCTTTAAAACATTTCTCCTGATAAATTACTTTCAAATAAATTGTTTTTGAACAAATTTCCGGATACAATAAGGTGTTGGTATAGACTGGCAGTTGTTATAGTTTATGATGATAGTGCAAGTCACGTGTAGTGAAAGATATAGCTAATAATTATGGTGGAAGTCCTGTGCAGTGAAAGAGGTAAAGTCATGTTTAAAAAATATTTTATAAAAAATCATTGTCCAGGGAGATGACTTTACGTTTGCTGGTAAAGACAGGAGATGGGCTGATAGGCTGGCAGTGTCGATGGATGTTGATGACGATGACGACTCTGAGTTTTATCAACCGAAACAAACTTTAGTGGTATGTTGCTAATGTTTGATCTATTTTAAAAAAGTATAATGGTCTCTTTATTGCCATAAAGATTAGCTGAGTGACATTTAACTTTGGCTTACCTCATACTGTATTAAGCAGGAAACATGAATGTGACTTACATTTGATGATTATACTTTCATGTGTTCAACCACTTTGATCCTCTTTGATTTACTGGTACAAAGAGCCTCAATGGAAGAAGCAAGACATTTTAATTATTGACTTTATCATCGTGATTGGTTGACTCTATCATTGTGATTGTTCACTACATTATTTTTATTGTTGACTCTATCATTGTGATTGTTATCTCTATATCATTGTGATTGTTCACCCTATCATTGTGATTGTTCACCCTGTCATTGTGATTGTTCACCCTATCATTGTGATTGTTCACTCTATCATTGTGATTGTTCACTCCATCATTGTGATTGTTCACCCTATCATTGCGATTGTTCACTCTATCATTGTGATTGTTATCTCTATATCATTGTGATTGTTCACCCTATCATTGTGACTGTTCACCCTGTCATTGTGATTGTTCACCCTATCATTGTGATTGTTCACTCTATCATTGTGATTGTTCACTCCATCATTGTGATTGTTCACCCTATCATTGCGATTGTTCACTCTATCATTGTGATTGTTCACCCTATCATTCTGAAACAGGTCAATTTGGAGAGAACAGACATCCGAGAAAGGTTGCATTTCCTCGTCTCAGTTCTTGGACCAGTTCTGGAGTCTCATCTCATCGTAGCCAAATTTTCTTTGGATGAATTGCAAGCTGAACAACCAGGTAAAACTGTTGGGCTAAATAAGCAGGCATTAGTGTATAGTAACAACCAGGTATTAATAATGCTGAACAACCAGGTATTAATAAAGCTGAACAACCAGGTATTAATAAAGCTGAACAACCAGGTATTAATAAAGCTGAACAACCAGGTTTTAATAAAGCTGAACAACCAGGTATTAATATTTATAAACAAAACAATCAGCTATCAATAAATCTGAACCACCAGGTATTAATCATACAGCTGAACAATGTTATTATAAGAGGGGACTGCGTTCAAGCTGTGTGAAGTAAATAAGTAGTGGAACAAGATATGTTTGGGCTTGGCTTGAAAAAAAAATGGAGAACAATTAAAAGGTCATTTCGGTTAAATGCCTTCTTCAGCATACAATACAAGACAAGAAATAACAAATTATTGGAAATTAAAAACTTAAGTGTTCCCAGATAGCAATGCAGCTCTCTCAATCTCTTTGCAGAAACAAAGGCGTACATTATAAATGGTAATTCTGTTGTTCAAAACCAAAATGTGCCTTTCACATTATTCTGTGGTGCATACTGTGAAAGTAAAATAATTAAAGTATTATTAATGTAAAATTAATATTTTAAACTACCAAAAATGAGAATAGAAATGTAGAGAAATTGTGGACCACTTGTGAGAGACGACTGGATTCATTCCATATGTTGTTATGGTGTCCTAAAACGGCTTCTTGAACATGGACCAGGAGATCACTTAGATATTTATCCCTTCTGAATACAATAAGTGGATGAGAAAACCCAGTTAGCGTAGAGACAACAAGGAGTATGTGATGAGTTTTGTGAGGGTGGTAGGTAAGGATGAGTTTTGTGAGGTGGTAGGTAAGGATGAGTTTTGTGAGGTGGTAGGTAGGATGAGTTTTGTGAAGGTGGTAGGTAAGGATGAGTTTTGTGAGGTGGTAGGTAAGGATGAGTTTTGTGAGGTGGTAGGTAAGGATGAGTTTTGTGAGGTGGTAGGTAAGGATGAGTTTTGTTCGACCCCTCATTTTTGTTTACGCAAGATTTGAAAGCATCATGATGTGTAATTGTGCTAACATATTTGCACTATTTGGAGTGGGAGAGTGAATGCTAAAAATAACTATAACTGTCAGGTGTTTTTAGTAGGCAGAGGGGGATAATCCGTTTTCTTTTAAGATAAGGGAAATGTCCAGAAAGTTTACTGATTTCTCAGCGATTTGTGAAGGGAATTTAATAGATGGAAGGAATGAGTTTAGAAAATCAAAATAATTTTGGAGTTCATTTGTTTCCATGGTAATGATGCGATCAGTGTAAAATTCTGGGATACGGCCAGTATATTCTGCCTTCTCTACAATGTATTCCAATTGAGCCATAAAAAGTATGGCATAACTAGTGCCCAGTTTGGTACCCATGGTCACACCACTAATTTTGGTCACAGAAATGAGTTGGAAAGATTTGAGGATTAGTACCAATAACGGCTGAACAACCTGGAATGAACACATTTTTTAGGCTATGGTTAATTTATGTCATAACCAAATCCTTTGCTACTACCATCTAGATGAGCTTCGGGGGTCATTGAATCAACAGATCAGTTCATTGAATCAACAGATTAGGTCATTGAGAATAGTTTTCCAAAAGGTATACAAAGAATGAAACAAACAGCTACAGAAAGTAAAAAAAAATGTACTGATTGCATTCAATACATATGCTATCTGGAGATGTACAAAAAGACAGCAAGTTATTTGTTTAGCACCCAGTATACAGCAGTTGAAGGAAATGGTCTAAATATCATTAGGGTAGGCGTACTGAGTTGAGGGAAATGGTCTAAATATCATTAGGGTAGGCGTACTGAGTTGAGGGGAATGGTCTAAATATCATTAGGATAGGCGTACTGAGTTGAGGGGAATGGTCTAAATATCATTAGGGTAGGCGTACTGAGTTGAGGGGAATGGTCTAAATATCATTAGGGTAGGCGTACTGAGTTATGGGGAATGGTCTAAATATCATTAGGGTAGGCGTACTGAGTTGAGGGGAATGGTCTAAATATCATTAGGGTAGGCGTACTGAGTTGAGGGGAATGGTCTAAATATCATTAGGGTAGGCATACTGAGTTGAAGGAAATGGTCTAAATATCATTAGGGTAGGTGTACTGAGTTGAGGGGAATGGTCTAAATATCATTAGGGTAGGTGTACTGAGTTGAGGGGAATAGTCTAAATATCATTAGGGTAGGCGTACTGATTTGAGGGGAATGGTCTAAATATCATTAGGGAAGGTGTACTGAGTTGAGGGGAATGGTCTAAATATCATTAGGGTAGGTGTACTGAGTTGAGGGGAATGGTCTAAATATCATTAGGGAAGTTGTACTGAGTTGAGGGGAATGGTCTAAATATCATTAGGGTAGGCGTACTGAGTTGAAGGAAATGGTCTAAATATCATTAGGGTAGGTGTACTGAGTTGAGGGAATGGTCTAAATATCATTAGGGTAGGTGTACTGAGTTGAGGGGAATAGTCTAAATATCATTAGGGTAGGTGTACTGAGTTGAGGGGAATGGTCTAAATATCATTAGGGTAGTGTTCTGAGTTGAGGGGAATGGTCTAAATATCATTAGGGTAGGTGTACTGAGTTGAGGGGAATGGTCTAAATATCATTAAAGTAGGTGTGTACTGAGTTGAGGGGAATGGTCTAAATATCATTAGGGTAGGCGTACTGAGTTGAGGGGAATGGTCTAAATATCATTAGGGTAGGCGTACTGCTAGCATCTAATAAAAGTAATTACAAATAATTTATTTTTCAGAGGAGGAATTTCTGATTGCTCTTGGACAGTTTGCCAGGAAAAGAGTGGATCAAGACCTTGCTGTCTTTTGTAAGTTAACTCTTGAAGAGTTCAAAATTAGTTCCGTCAATGAATCATGAAGTGAATCATTCATCAAAAGTGAGATTTTATGACATTATTTTCCATTATTCCATTTCAGCGGAAAGTTGTGCCATGATGAATCTGAAATCTGCCGTGAAATCCTTTCAAGACCTTGAGATTTTATACAACTACACTCGGGCCAACCTTACGATGGTGGGGATGAGTGAACAGCAAGACGCTAGGTGTACACTGGATCATTACTGTACATTGCTGCAGTCGGCTCTCGGCTAAATTTGAATTCAATGCACTTGACCTGACATCATGTCAGGTTTCTGCATCTAGGGATCATAACACTGCCCAATTAGTCTCAGGAAAACATGATTCAGATATTACTTTGTGTTTCAAGCTTAAAAAGAGGAAGCAAAGTTTTTTTAAACCGAATTTGCAATGGTATCCATTAATGTGAGATGGTCTTTGTACTGTGAACAATCATGACACTTAAGTAGCTTAAATGCACTCTCAGAACATTAATTCATATTTTAACTATGTAAGTATAAACAGGAAAACTTAGGCATCTGACATCTTCACATTTAAATATGGACTTGAAAAAACATCATGTCGATGAGTTAAACTATTTCCCCTGAACTGCATTTGTGACGTTATTTATATTTATCATTTTGTTTTTCTATTTATTGTTTCCTTTTCAATTCGATTGTCAGGAGACTTGAATCACTTCACCTTCTGTAAATATCTACACATTTTGACAAATATGTTCACCTTGTTTTGAATTGTGAGAATACTCTGAGGTGAAACAAAGTTTGAAGTTGCGTACGCCCTGAGTCTTGAATAAACTCATCACCTATCTGTCTATGACCTTTTCACATGTTTTGCCCAGTTTCAAATCTTTAGGTTAAGTCACTAAACATGCAAGTTTTTGAAAATATAATATGACAACAAACCGTACAAAGCTGACACCAGCACTGTTTGAATATCTATCAACATTTACACTTCTGTAAAGTAGGTGCCAAGTTTTCTTTGGATGACCTGCAAGCTCAACAACTAGGTATGAACCATGTTTATTGCTTGCCTTCCTAGTACAGTACACCGTAGCTATAAAGGTGTCCTCATGGCCAATAGTTGCTAACAAAAAGAATTTCACTGGGTGTGATTTCACTTGACATTCAAAAATGTAACTACTTGTCAGGATTTAAAAAAAAAAAATTTGTTTTTTTGTGTACATTTTTCCCTCATGCAAAATTTTATTCAAGGATGCACTTACAAAACTGCCATAGAATTTGCAGTCTGAAATCTTTTGTAGGTAACTTGCCATGAAAACTGTCCGTCCCCTAGCTGTTATTAATTTGTGAGTAAATAGAATTTTGGAATATTTTTATATTTATAAAGTCCTGGAATATTTCTACATTTTTTAATCTAGGCTTTTTTTTTTTTTTCAAACATGTTTTATTAATGCAATGATAAGACCAAAACGTATATACTGGTACAAAGCAAACAAAAGCTGATTGTTGTCTTGTTATTTAGATATGGTACAATTGATATGGTATTCTTCACTTTTATACGTTTTCATTTTTCGGATCTTTTGACTCACAAAACATCTGTTAAGTCTAGTTGTGACCACATTGTAGCCTTGTCCAACATTTGATCTCCACTTGAACATTGTTGTGTTGAACTTGAAGCACAAATGCCAATATTTATTTTAATTATGTGGGCTTTCAGAGTGCTGATTAAAGTGATGCTGTAACAAGTTATTAAAAAAACAATAACTGTTTTAGGCGAGTGTAAAATAAAGAATCATGAAGTGCAACAGTGCTGCTCATACTAGTTATCATATTGAATTGATACATTGAACTTCAAAAAACATATTTAGGACATTAAAGTTATGACCTAAATATGATATAAATATGTTATAATAAAAGAAAATAAATCAGAAAAGATAATCTGTGTAACAACTTTGAGTTCTCTAATTTATAAGATGATAAATATTTTGCTAGCGACCTATTACTGGCCCAGGTCCGTTTCATGAGCATTGATCTAAAAAATAAATCTGAAGGTAACTGCAGAGGGCATACATGATTTTATTTTTAGAGATTATTTATTTGAATGATATATCTGAGAAAATTTTGCCAAATTAATGGTTGGTTAAAGTCCATTAATAGGGAATAAAAGACTTCGTTAATTTAAGAATAAATATGATCATTTAAAATTTAAAGACAACAGATTATAGGTGTGTTTTAGTGGAGGTTGTGTATAGATGCCTTACTTTTAGTGCGCTGTGTTTGAAGTGGAAGTTGTGTGTAGATGCCTTAATCATCCGAGGATTTAATATGCTAGTGTGTAATTTAGAGCTTTCAATATTTTGAATAGAAATAGAAATAAAATTTGTTTACAAAACAAAAGAATATGTGTTGTTTTTTATAATATTTTTCACGTCTAAAAATATATATATATTTTCTGCTTTGTGATATTGTGTGTTTTCATTAATCTATATTTTAATTATGTCATATAAACAATCAGCGGTCCCACCCGGCCACCTCACGACCCACAAGAGTATTTCTAGTAGGTCGTGGAGAGCTACCAAATTATTCTCTTAGCAGATATAATTTACAAAATGGCTCAGCATTCAACTAAGTAGTAAATGGCAGAGTTACTTGCTAAAGTTAAATATGTGGGCGAAACTATAACATGAACTAAAAGAAAGCTGTCATAATAAGAGTATTTGATTGACAACTTTAAACAAATTCAATATGCTTTTACACCATACACATAACAAAAAAAAAATTATGTGATATTCAATATCAAAACACAAATCTTGACACAGCAAAGTCTGATGCTGAAAATCTGAATGCGAGAGAATATTCCTTTGAACTATGTTGGTAAATAAAGCTTAGAAATGCAGTTATTCTTTTGGAGGTAAATCCCAACTACACAAATAGTAAAACAGCCAGCTTTTAATACAAAAATCTGTAGTCTGTGCAAACATAGCTGGGTAAATGACAGCTGCTGGAATTATTTTGGAACGTTAAGCTAACTAATGACTGAACATTTAAAAGGTAAGGCATCTGTGTTCATACGTACAATTTGATTATTGTTATTTAAAATATGTAGTATAAAAGATGCGTAGATACGACATTTTCCCGTTTAAGGGCTGTACATCGATATTCTAATTACTTGCTTAGCATACCTAAGGTGGTAAAAGGCTTTTCCTATCTCGGCAGCACACTGTCCCAAAGCACAACCATCGATGAAGAGGTTAACCTCCGTATTGCAAAAGCCAGTACAACATATGAAAGATTGACTACGAACGTATGGACCAGGAGAGGTATCAACACTGAAACTAAACTGAAGGTATATCAGTGATCAGGCGGCTCTTCTCCCTACGCTTCTCTGTGCCTGTGAAACATAGACGGTCTACCAACGACATGCAAGAATGCTGAACCACTTTCATACAACAAGACTATGAAAAATAATCAATATTAAATTGCAGGACAGGGTCCCAGACACTGAGGTGCTCAAATTGAGGTCTCCCCAGCAGCTTCACAATCTTGATGAAGTTCCAGCTTCGCTGGGCGGGACATGTTATGAGAATGTCAGATGACCGTCTTCCCCCCCCCCCAAAAAAAAATGTTATGGTGAGCTTGAACAAGGAAAGCGGTCTGCATGGCGGACAGAAAAAACGCTTTAAAGACAACATAAAAGCCTCACTGAAAGCGTTCAACATAAACCCAGACACGAGGGAGGAACATGCAAAGGATCGAACTTCATGGCGTTCCACTTTGCACAGAAGCTCCATACCACAAGAAGTTGGGAGAACAGCGGCTGCAGAGCGCAAGAGACATGACAGGAAGGCCCGGTCTGACTCTGCTCCCGGAGATGCGCCAATAATTCCCCCGCACCTATTGCACAAGAGAATTTCGTGACAGAATCGACCTCATTAGCCATCTGCACACCCACAGACAGAACCATCACAAACTCTGATGATTAAAGTTGTCATGGTCGACCCCTGACTGACAAACAACACACTTGCTTATGCCCAATAGAGGACATGATCAACAATATCTTAATTTTTTCTGATACGGTACGAATAAAAAAGATTTTTAAAAATTGCCTCAAGTAGGCTAATCTTAGTCAAGACCATGCGAAAGACAAGGTGCGCACGGGGCAACCCACCCCCATCCCCCAGTTTCATTTTCATCACTAAATGATGTGTGATATAGACAGTGACGTAGGTTCACATTTTGCCACATGGGGTGGACTTCCTATCATCCTGACGTCATCAAATGACATGACAACAATCCGTCAAATGCCTTTGATGACTATGACTATGACGTTAGTTTTTCTCGGCTTGTTTTGTTTAACCTCGCTGCTGTTATCTCTCACTGATGTATTTCTTTGAACTGGGTCTTTAAAAAAAACAACAAAAAAAAACAAAAAAAAAACGGATTTTTTAAAATTTAGCCTTTAAAAAAAGGAGTTCAGAATAAAAGTAGTAATAATTAATTAATGATTTATTAATTTTATAATTAAATTATGCACCGCGTCTTTTGACCCGTCAATTATGCCTATCTTATTTTCGTTGCTTGGGCTTGGGGACCGAAAATGCCGCCCATCAAAGGAAAGAGAACCCAGTCAAACCCGGCGCAGGACACCCAACTCTTACACTAATGATATTGGCCGGTATTGTTGATTTTGACACCCGCTGCTGATGGTGCCGGGGCGGCTGCCCAATTCGCCCCCCCCCCCTTTTCCCGATTTTTTTGTTGTTATTCGCATCCGAATGGCTCTGATCAATTTGAAGTTGTTTCAAGAGGAAATAGAGACTGAAAAAAAATTAAATCTTAATTTAATTTTTTAAAATAATTAAATCTAAAATGCTTTGAGCACGTGTTCAGAGAAAACCTTTAGTATTGTCATGATTATTTACCGTAATTGAAAAGTAAAAGTAATAATTTTTTTTTTAAAAAATAAGGGACAGAACTGAGTTTAAATATGAAATTTTGAAACTTAGAAAGAAAAGATTTGTTTTTTTTAATCAAGGGAAATAACTCAAATCCCTAGCAACTGCTGGCCATAGAAACAGTGGCGACATATTTTTTCCGACAGGTGATTGATACACACATTTAAGTTTAGATATTTAAAAACACTTTCACCATGTCCGAGGTAAGAATTTAAATGCCTGGAACTTTTAAACTATAATTTAATATTTAATCTATCTCGTTAGTCGCTTGTATAGTCAGTTTTGTCTTTGTTATCATTGAATTTCAAATCTACTTGTCAGTTTCAGTCTTCATACTTCATTATTTTATTAGTCAGCGAGTAGTTTAATTCAAGTCCAACCACCTTTGGTTCCAAAGTTACAGATTAAACAGGCACTTGCATAAACTCTAAACAATATGTTTATGAGTGGGAGACTGAAATAAAATCCTCACATTTTCATTGTTGAAGTGAAAACATTATTTTAAAACTATAAACTATAATTTATAAAATAACTATAAGTATAATAATAAGTCTAAGTAAGTTAAGATTGAGATGATAAACCATTAATCATTAAACTTAAACATATCATTATTGGGATAGGCATTTGATGATATGGATGATAGGGCTAAAAAACTAAAGCTTAACATAAAAGTCAAATAAAAATAAAATCATTGTTCATTGCCATTGCCTTAAGCCTTAATAATTTAAAAAACAATGCAATTGTTAAATTTGAAATCAGATAACCATGTGAACCACTTTGCTAGGACTAACTTTGTGTTGTTATTGTTTTTTAAAATTAATATAATCATTGTGAACAGTAATAACCTAGTAATAAATAAGTAAACAAAATTATCAGCCATCACAACAAACAGGACTTTGTGTCTCTCATATAAGGTACTATAATATAATAATATGCGACCCTCTATTTATTTAACATGAATTTGAAAAAAAAAATGTATGAGTATGTATTATTTAGTACTTCTTGACTTTCTATACATTTTGGCAGATACCATGTTTGAATGTTTTTTACTTTTATTTGTGTACATGTTTTACTTCGGGATGTTTGTTGATTTGTTTACAATTGCTTTTTATTGTTATATAAATATAATCATAAATAAAAGCTATTGTCATTCCGTTTTATTGTTGTACATATATTTATGATAATAAAAAAAGCTATTGTCACTGTATTTCTGTTTACTTGTTGTATACAGGGTAGCACAGAGGCTGAGGCAACTAATTAAATCACTTAGGGCCCTGCCCATTTGGGGGCAGATTTTTAAATGGAATTGTTATGAAAATTGTGGCGGCCCAATATTCAGATTTGCTTGGGGCCCAAATGTCCTCTGCACAACCCTTGTTGTATAAATATAGTCATAAATATTCTTGTTTTATTACTGGATAATTTTGATCATCAATGAAAGCTATTGTCATTGTATTTCTGTTTTATGTACAGGAAAAAAAAGACAAAGAGAAGCCACCCATTGATGACAGTGCATTTGAGGCTTTAGAGAAAGATTTCCAAGAGGTAAACATTTGATGTGGTAATTTGTTACGCATTTGACTTAATATTGATCAGAATTATAATATAGACTTATCACATAATTATCTTACTATGTGAACACAAAACTAAGACTCATCGCTCAGAATCAAATGCAGCATTATATTTTGGAGACTTTTGCTTGTCTCTTACTCACTTATCCACTTAATTTTATTAATTTTTTAAATATGCCAAGAGATTTACTTTGAAGATCATGTATATAGCTTCAGGATATAAAACAAAATAAAATTGATTAATTCTAATATCAGATGGTATCTGAAATTTAAAAAAAATATCCTCAAAGCTAATGATTCTGATATAACTGATAATAATATAATTTTACCCTTTTTTAATTAAACAGTTAACAAAAAATACCAATCGTCAGCATCTCCACTTTCCTTTATGCCTATATCTGTACTCTGGAATTTTCTCAAGATGTCTATAAAAAAAACCTTCCATTCAAATAAGTGAAATAAATTTTTCAAAGAGTCTTTACATTCTAGATAATTATTTCCCTCCCCAATGAAAATGTTTAAAAAAAAATCAAGCCTAATACATTTACTAATCTGTTTTTTCAGGTTCTTGTTGAGCTCACAGGTGATAGGAGTTTAGAAAAGTTCCGCCTAGAATATGAAAAGCTACACAAAGCCCTCAAGAAGTCTCACGAGAGTGAAAGACGACTTATGCAAAAATGCAGAGAGCTTAATGCTGAAATTGTTGCCAACTCTGCTAAGGTTGTCACAGCCCTTAAACTATCCCAGGAAGACCAAGCCACCATAGCATCCCTTAAAAAAGTGAGCTGTAAAAATACTTTTAAATGTAAAATGTTTAAATGATGATTTTAAATTAATTTCATTCCTTGATTTCAAATCTTTGAATTCATTAATTTACAAAAAAATTTGTTGTATTTTTGTCAAATAACGGGCAAGTCAAGTTTTTGTATTTGTTTCTATTCAATAATTAGAATCATTATTACCTTGGCTAGGATATATTTAAAATAATAAAAATGACGTCTTATTGTTACAGGAAGTAGAGAAAGCTTGGAAAATGGTGGATACTGCTCATGAAAAAGAGTCCAAATCAAAGGAAACAGCTCAACGTTTAAAATCAGAGATTGAACAGCTAAGTAAGCTTGTTGAACAGGGAGCAGGACTCACCATTGGTCAGGATCATAGGTATGATATTGTATTAACAGTATAATTTTTAAAAAATATGGTTTTGTTCTAATGACAGAGGTTGGAATCACAAATGACGCCAAGATTTAAAATGTTACATATTAAACTTATTTTTTGATACTTGGCATGAAAACATTCTTTGACATTGGGCAGTTTCATTTCAGCGATACATTTGTTGATAAGAAAACTAATTATTGACCTTTCAACAGTGTCAATGAACTCTTAAAGATGAAGGAGGAGTTGACCAGAGAGAGGGATGACCAGCTCATGGATATCACCAAGCTCCGAGAACAGCTGACACAAGCAAAAAATCTGCAGCAGAAGCTTGAGGCAGACAAAGCCGATGCTGAAGATAAGATTATCCAGGTTTGTCATTGAATGGTGTCAAGAAAATATCAGCTATTCTTGCAAACATAGATTAAAATGACCTTCAGTTAAGTTTTATTTTAAATTAACATATTATTAACTTTCAATTTGAAGCTGCAACAAGGTAAAATCCTTTTGTTAAATTAATGGTCAGTGTGGGTTTAATTTCAGCTAAACTCGGACATTCAGATGCGCAACAATGAAGCCCAGCGTGAGTCTCGTAAGCGTGACAAATTAGAGCGTGACCTGACCCAAGCCAAGGCTGAGCTGGATGCCAAAAACTCTGAGATTAAGAAAATGCAGAATCAGATTGAGCACTACAAGGAGGAAAAGGAAACATTAGACCAACAGCTCAAAGAGCAAAGGGTACACACTTTGGCTTGTCATGTATAAGTAACAATGTCATAGGATAATTTTTACAAAGGAAGGGCTAGTACAAATATCCCTGATAATAATCTAAAATCAGTGGATCCAATTTTGCGAGGAAAATAAGGAGTGAGACCAGGAACAGAATATGGCTAAATATTTGGTGGAGATAAGTTAATGTAGAAAGAAAATACATTCTTCCAGCAATAAAAATCTTCATGGAGGCCTTTTCTCAATACTTATATTATTTAGCTTAAAACTTCTAAAAAATTGTTTTGTTTCATTAAAAAGGGTAAACTATTTTTTATTGCTTTAAACTTTTAAACAGGTTTTAAGTGAGCGTACTCTTAAAGATGCTGAAATGCTGAATGCACGGCTGAATAAAGTGACTTCTGAATATGAGAGTCAGCTTGTGATTGCTGACACTTTGGCTCAAGAGAATCAAGCTCAATCAACGATATTAAAGGTAAGCCAATTCTTAACAGAATAGGCATTTAAAATTATCAGAAATTGCTTCTTATAGAAAAGTGCAGATGTTTTAAAGTATAAATTATACTTTAAAAAAACAAGTATTGTTAAAAATACATTTATTTTGGGCTTAGAAAAAATAAATTCATAACAATAGTATTAAATATCCTGTCAAATTTTTTTTCAATATTTGAAAATGTGTTGGGTTAAACCTCATTATTATATTGAACTATTTATTTTGAAGATTCTATGTATACTTAATTTTATCTGTTATTTTTTAAAGATTCTATGTACACATTTGTCTGTTATCTTTGTTTTTTTTAAAAATCACAGCAACGAGAGGATGAGCTTAATAACCAGAAGTCAGAGAGCCAGCGTCAAAACAAACTGAGAGACACCATCCAGCGAAAGCTGAGGAGTGTTGAAGAAAGCAAAGCTGAAATTGACCAACAGAAGGAGACACTGAAAGGGCAGATAAATGGCTTAGAAAGGGGCAAGTCATTTTAAAGTTTTTGAGCATTAGTAATAAAAATTAAAAATTTTGAAAAAATTTACATGTACAAAATTATTTTGCTTTGAAAATGTATAAAGAACCTTTATTTTTATCTTCAGAACTTGAGGCAGCCAAAAAACAGGCTGAGCTTGACAAGAAAGCCATAGACGACTTAATCAGAGAAAGAGACATATTGAATAAGGTTTGTTTTTAATACTACTTGCATTTTCTATAGTTAAAAAAAAATTCTGCCTGTATATAATTATATTATCTTTAATTTATTTCTCACCTTTCCCATTTAAAATGATCTATTTGTTACCTAGAATCTGCTGAAAGCAGCTGGAGCCACACAAAAGCAGCTTCACCTCGTTAAGTTACATGACCAGTCTAAGAAAAACTTGGAACAGGAAATCTCCAACTACAAGGAGGAGGCCCAGAAGCAGCGAAAGATTATCTACCAGTTGGAGAAAGAGAGAGATCGGTATATCAACGAGGCCAGTGACCTTACCCAGAAGGTAAATGTTTTTTATCAACTGGTAAAGCTATAGCTGTAAGAGACTTATCGAAAACGGAGATGGCATATTTTTGTTATTTTGCAATAAATTTCGTTATAATGAAGAAATTAATATTTTTTATTTGAAAAGAAATAATTGTTTAGATTAAGTAATTCATAAAGCAGAGAATTTGACATGACAGAGTGACAAGGGAGTGAGTTTCATGAAACTCATGCAAATTTTGAAATTAAAATTTTCTTCAGGTTCTTCAACACATGGAAGATGTAAAAGTTCGAGAGATGCAGATTTTTGACTACAAGAAGAAGATTGCTGAGGCTGAAACTAAATTGAAGCAACAGCAAAATCTTTATGAAGCTGTCCGCTCAGACAGAAACTTGTACAGCAAAAACTTAATTGAATCTCAGGTGATTTTTCTACGTAGAAATCTACTCACAATATAGTATTTACTGATAAACTCTTTAAATCCATATTTTTGGAAAAATACATTAATAATGAAGGCATAACAAAAGATTACTCTTATACTAAAACTTTTAATTATAATAGCACTCAAACTGAGACTGTTAGCTGTAACACTCAAACAACAATGAAATAATGAAATACAAAATTAAAAAATTGTACCTTAGCTAAGTTATTAAGTATTTAAAGAGGCTGTTAACTCTTTCAATGCGGAACAACGCACACTGCGTTCTTCCGCCGTTCTCAAAAGCACGGACCAACGTGCTGTGCGTTGTTTCAATATCACGTTTCTTTCTTTGCTATTTCTCGGTTAAACTTTTTAAGCGCTATTTTTAAATAAGACTTTTACATAGAAGAGTGGTACTTCATTGTTTACAATCGAAACCAAGGCTTATTTATTGTCAATTGAAGCATTATTTTGATGTTTTTCTTCGCGTCTTTTTTTTTTTTAAGTTGCTATGGCTACCCTAGTCTCTAGTAGGTACGTTTCCTAGACGATTAACAGTTAAAAAAGCTTTGAAATTGTTTTATAATATTTGTTTTGACAGCGAAGATGATTTATATTTAGATGCATCGCATGATTCCGATGGTAGTAGTTTTAGAGGAATTGAGTTATAGAATTGAGGATAAGGTATGCGTATATCGTTGGGTTTGGGGAAAAATGGTTTAGCATAAAATATTTTCACATTTTATGGTTCTTTCGTGTAACTTATTTTTTTTTAAACTGTAGAAACTAGTGTACAAATATATAGTCCTTTTAATTACCTTTCATTTGATACTAAGTTTAGTCTTATAAACCAAAGAATAATATTTTTAATATTTAAAAAAAAAACCCAACCTCTCACTCTTTTTCCGCTCTTTGAAAAAAATGTACATTTTTTTGATGAAAAAATTCCGCAGCGAAAGAGTTAATAATAATTGACTTTCACATTACTGGAAGAAGAAAACTCCTAGAAGTTCTAATTTTATATTTAATGCATTGACCCATGCAAGGTCTCAATATTTATCAGTCACTTAGTAAAACTTTACAGGTATTTACATGCAGGGTTGGCCCTACGGTTGCTGGCATCTCAAGCAAGCTTAACTTTGGCATCCCTTAAAAGTATAATCATAAAATTTGTGCAAGGAAAAAACTGGGGTTTTGGTTATGAGTTTATTAACAAAGATGAACAATAAAATTATTTTTTTAACTTTTATTTGGACAGTATGAACAATTAGCCTACCATGGGAATTATGGAAATTAGCCTACGATGGGAAGTATGAACAATTAGCCTACCATGGGCAGTATGTACAATTAGCCTACCGATTACTTTTTTCTTTCTAGCCTTTAGATCAGCTAATCTTTTTATTGCACTTGCTATTTTTCTTCCATGGTTTCCACATGCATTGATTTTTTCTATTTTGGAAGATCGTTGATGGTGCACATGGTGCCCCGGGCAACTGCCAAAGCTGCCAGTACCTTGAGCCGGCCCTGTTGACATGCATTATTCTGTTTTAAGTATAAAGTATGTGGTTGACGATAAAAAAAAGATAAAAATATTGTAAACCGATTTTGTTGAATAGGATGAGATCACAGAAATGAGACGCAAACTAAGGATCATGACACATCAGATTGACCAACTCAAGGAAGAAATTCAGGCCAAGGAAGCCGCTCTGGTCAAAGAGACTTTGATTAACCAACAAGTTGAAAAGGAGAAAGATACGCTGAAGGTATCATAATGAAATAATTTTTAGTTTGAAGCATTCTTCTGTACTGTTGACTTTTAAATGACTGATATTTTCTATAAATCTGTATTTTTTCAAAATGTTTTATTCATTATTTTTTTTTAAATTGCATAAATAATAAATAAGATGCATTTAAAATAAATTTTTGGATAAAAAAAAAATGTAGACCACTTTGCCTGTTTGGCCTTTGTTTGATTTGCCTCTGAGTTCATTTGAATAAATGTTGAAAAATGCATGCCACTATGATACCAATTTTCATTCTATAACTTACTAATAGGCTGAGTTACAAAAGATGAAACAACTTGCCTTGGAGAACAAGAATCACATGGAGGCCCAGGTACAGGAGGAAAAAAAATTACTTATGATCATCAGAGAGGCTGATGCTGAGAGGGTCAGACAGAAAAAAGAGCTCGACCAGGTGAGTAAATGTTGGCCAGTTGCTGGATGGTTAACATTTAATCAAAATCAAAATGATAATTGATACTGGTAGTAAAACACCCCTTTCTTTTCTATTTACAAATTAAAATTGATATTTTTAAAATCAAATCTGCTTCAATGAAATTACAAAAGTTACAACTAATGAGAAAAATATTGTCACCAAAAATAGTTTTATAATTCTTCACCAATAGCATCTCACCAATAGCATCTCACCAATAGCATCTAACCAATAGCATCTCACCAATAGCATCTCACCAATAGCATCTCACCAATAGCATCTCACCAATAGCATCTCACCAATAGCATCCCACCAATAGCATCTCACCAATAGCATCTCACCAATAGCATCTCACCAATAGCATCTCACCAATAGCATCTCACCAATAGCATCACCAAAAGCATCTCACCAATAGCATCACCAAAAGCATCTCACCAATAGCATCTCACCAATAGCATCTCACCAATAGCATCTCACCAATAGCATCACCAAAAGCATCTCACCAATAGCATCTCACCAATAGCATCTCACCAATAGCATCTCACCAATAGCATCTCACCAATAGCATCTCACCAATAGCATCTCACCAATAGCATCACCAAACGCATCTCACCAATAGCATGAACTTTTAAAATGATCTTACATTTAAAACTCTTTTATTTTTTTATGTTAACATGGCTGTAGCAAAGATAAACTGGTTTTAATTTTCAGTGATGTTTTCAAAATACGCAACTTATTTTTTATCAAATCCTTGGATTTATAAAATAAGAAACAATGTTTGAGGTACAATTTTGTAAATAAATCAAATAGTTATAATAACTGTTACTATAAGTTTTCTCAGTCTTCAGTTGTCACATGTGTGTAAATTTTCTCACATTAGGTGATTAGTGAGAGAGACATCCTTGGCACACAACTTGTGAGGCGCAATGATGAGCTGGCTCTCTTGTATGAAAAGATTAAGATTCAGCAGTCAGTGCTCAACAAGGGAGAGATACAATACAACCAACGATGTGAAGATATTCGAATTCTCAAGCTGGAGATTAAGAAAATGAGAAGAGAGAAAGTTATTCTCCAGAAGAGTGTAGCTAATGTCCAGGACCTGAGGTAACTGCCAGCTGTAGAGGGTTAATATAGGGCAACTCAACAGGAAGTTTCTATTTAGAACTGTGGGGCATAAATGTGCTTGTAATTTTACCCGAGTATAACTATTCCTATTTTTGATTTTTAAAAAATGTGTTATCTTTCTGATCTGGCTATTTTCATTAAGTCCTCTAGCAATGTCACGAATCTTCATACATTTGTTTTAATATTCTGCTGCATTTTCTGTTTCTCAGAGGCAGCATGATTTCTCATTCCAATACATCTTATTCTATGTCATGTCATCTAATACTTCTCAGTCAATGTCATGTATTGTTTTGAAAGCAGTATATCTTTTTTTTACACATAAAACAGAAATCAATATACAGTCATGCAAATATTCTTCAATGAAATTACAAACACTTACAGTTAATGAAAAAGTAGAAGATAAATAAGTAATTTGACAAAGCCCCCAACCCCCCTCCCCCCGACCCTGATCCTAGATGTTGTTGAGATTGTAAATGCATAAGAAAAGAAATTATAAAACTATTTTTGATGACTGTTCATTGTCTTAGAAAAACAGATTTACAATGCTGCATTGGGTAGATTGCATTGTGTTGTAGGATCAATCGGTCATGATGGACTCAACTTTTAATTTTTATTTTCTCAGGAGGGAAGTCTATCATATTCAACGGGAACTGCTAAGGGAGAGAACCAGGTGTAAAGCTTTGGAAGAAGAGTTAGAAAATCCTATGAATATTCATCGATGGAGGAAACTAGAGGTAGATAAACTATCTTATGAATTTTATTTCCAAGATATAAAACATTTCTTTAACAGAACTTTTAGCAATCCATTAAAATATTGCATTTGACCGAGATAAAACTACTTGATGACAAACAAATTTCTCATCTATTGGAATGGATGTATCATCTATTGGTATGGATGTCTCATCTATTGGTATGGATGTATCATCTATTGGAATGGATGTATCATCTATTGGAATGGATGTATCATCTATTGGAATGGATGTATCATCTATTGGAATGGATGTATCATCTATTGGTATGGATGTATCATCTATTGGTATGGATGTATCATCTATCGGTATGGATGTCTCATCTATTGGTATGGATGTCTCATCTATTGGAATGGATGTCAGCTATCTCATTGCAATAATAATTCATGAAATAGAGTCTTGAATATTTGTGAATTTTGGCATCCAGATATTAATTAACTCAAATCATATTTTGTGAGCCAGCAATATGCAATGTAAGTCAACAATGGAAGGAAACAATGTAAGTCAACAATGGAAGGAAACAATGACTAAAACACTTTGTAGAAGAATAAAGACAACAAGGTTGAAAAAACCATGACACAAAATTATTTATTACATGTATGTCATCAATTTGGAGGACAGGGGGGCTGTGTCAGTAGGTGGGTCAACACCTAAACATGACTTATGTATCAGAAAATAAATCAGTGCACATCCAGGCACCTTGGGTAGATGTGACTTGTCATCCTTGGACTCTTACCCATCTACTTGAAACCAAACTCTGACCACAAATCTCTTCTGTTTTGTGGCTACACCCTTATGGTTAAGGCTAAAGGAAGAATGCCAGTTGAAGTGTCCAAAATTACGTCGCATATTAATGCCAAGCTGTGTTGGCCAGTTGATGTTTCTGTGTGTCCACAGCCTTCATATTTTTGCCAGTGAGGTTATACAGTGATCATTTTCTCCTTGAGGAGGACTGGTTCAAAATTAAATGTGTTATAAAAAATACAATCCTTTTAATCACAGGGAATTCACCTGGCCACTATTAACCAGGACAAAAATAGTTTTGATGTTTTTTTCACTAATTAATTCTTTTTATATCCACAGGGCAGTGACCCATCCACTTATGAGATGATCCAGAAGATCCACACCCTGCAGAAGCGACTCATCCAGAAGACAGAGGAAGTTGTGGAGAAGGAATTATTGATACAGGAGAAAGAAAAACTTTACCTAGAACTCAAGCACATCCTGGCACGTCAGCCAGGACCAGAGGTGGCCGAACAGCTGACCATCTACCAGCAAACACTCAAAGAGAAAACTAAACAGATGAAGGTCAGTGAAATGTTCACCCAATAGCAATCTAACAGCAGGTTTGGTTTCAGACTAAAATGATAGAAAGGTCTGAAATTCATTTATTCTCATTGCCTATATTTGGCAAAACTAACTAAAAAAAATATTTAAAAAAGTATATAGATGATTCTCATTTAGTTTTTGTATGAACAGCATACTCTCCAATCCCTCTTCTCACACTTACCTTTTCTTTACTTGTTATTTTCAGTCTATTACATATGTAAAAATTGCTTTCTATTTCTCTGTGCATCTCAAATTCCACTTTATTTGACAAATTCTGACCTGTAAATATGAACCACTTATGATAATCTTTTACTTGTTCAATTCCAGGGCATGGCATCCGAGTTGAACATGTATGAAGCTCAAGTCTCAGAATATAAATATGAAATAGAACGAATCGCTCGTGAGCTTCAGGAAGTGAAAAAGAAGTATTTTATGCAAAAGAAGAAGGAACAACAGAATAAGTAAGTTTTTGAAAGGAAATTTAATTTAGTGTGTAGAAAAAATGATATTTTAACTGTAGGATTTAAGGAGGAATTAATAGATACTATAGCTCATTTCTTACTTTTATCTTGACCAGTTATTGTTGGTTAGAAAATGTTAAATGTAAAGGAAGGATATGTACACAAATAGCATGGCTTCGATATGTACACAAATAGCACGGCTTCCAAACCATCTTAATACTGTATGTGGAGTAATGTAATAATGTTATGATTCTTATTGGAAATTCCTTAGTAAAAGCAATATGTGATTAATAAAGACTGTTAATTATATTATCTTGTATTTTCTAGCCTTTAAGCCATACTGTGCTCATACTGTTCCCAACTCACTCAGTCTTGACCGCCCTGCACTAAAATATTTACAATTATTAATATTATTATTAAGGTTGTTTTATATAGCTCAGTACCCCAGCCTAGGGCAGGGCTCACTGCTCAGTACCCTAGCCTAGGGCAGGGCTCACTGCTCAGTACCCCAGCCTAGGGCAGGGCTCACTGCTCAGTACCCTAGCCTAGGGCAGGGCTCACTGCTCAGTACCCCAGCCTAGGGCAGGGCTCACTGCTCAGTACCCCAGCCTAGGGCAGGGCTCACTGCTCAGTACCCTAGCCTAGGGCAGGGCTCACTGTGCTACAAATAAAAATTAGCAGTTACAGAAAATTATACATTTAAAATTCCTTATTTCTCAATTCCTTATCTCTCAAACGTGACCTCCCTGCACTAAAACATTTACAACTCCTCATCTCTCAGACTTGACCTTCCTGCACTAAAACATTTACAACTCCTCATCTCTCAGACTTGACCTCCCTGCACTAAAACATTTACAACTCCTTATCTCTCAGACTTGACCTCCCTGCACTAAAACATTCACAACCCCTTAAGGTGCTCCTGACATCAATTATTTGTGTTTTTCAGGGAGCGAGACAGAGTATTAGTTCAATCTGGCGGACCACCCATCATGTCACAAAGGACAGATGCACCGCGGTTTACTGGCGGAGGATTCAATCTTAAAACAACCAAATCAGCCGCATAGACAAATCATTGTAACTAAACCAAGAGTCATAGACACTGAATTCTGCAAAAATCATGAGTCACGGAAACTGAAACCCGCAGAAACCATGAGTCACAGACACTGAAACCCACAGAAACCATGAGTCAAAGACACCGAAAACTGCATTAGATTCTGGTTGTTCAAATATGGCTATGAACATATAAATTAATTCATTAGACAGTTTTCGTAAATCAGAAAATGTAAAAATTTGTAATATTTCATACTTAAAACTTGATGTAATCCACTGAAATGACATTGTAGTGTTTAGGGCTATGCTATGAATTTATGATCATTCCGCAGTTTATGTGAGTCGGAAGTTTATGTGAGTTGGGTAATATTAATGGAGTTGTTTTTAAAAGATTGCAAGTATATTATGTGATATGTACAAACATTTTTATTATAACATACATTTTGTAAAACACAATTTGCTGATAAAATTTTTGAAAGTTTTAATTTCACATTTGTTTTAAGCAAGAATACAATATTTAGTAAATTCGACATGCAGTTGATGTTTTTTATGCTGAGGAAATTTTAAAAAAAGACAACTTGATAAAGATATTGAAAAATAAGTTAAAATTTCCAATAAAGTATTTATTTTATGTAAAAATTTTGTTTTAATGAATTACCTATGTAAGGTAAAATATGTTTTTGTTGTTGACTTTTATTTGTTTAACCATGCAGATAAAATGACATCCAAGTATTCTTGATAATAACAATAAAATAATAGTAAAAATGACAAGAGATTGAATCATTGTTTCACTTTTAGCAGGATAAAAAATTCAAGGTAAAATTTAAAATACTTTGGATACATTTTTTAATCTTGTTAATTGAAGTAAACTTTCAAAAACAGACGGCAAAAAACAGCTTTCAACACCAATCTCTCTCTACCCCCAAACCGCTAGGGTCATAACTTTTGTCCTTGTTTCACTTTGGTAGAGCTTCCATGTACAAGACATTTTTGCTGACCCATTTTTTGCAATCAGACAACCAGGATTTGAGTGGTATACAATCAGTCCCAGTGAGACAGTTCAGCTACAATGCCTGCCGGCCGAGTCTTTATGTAGACCTACTTATTCAAATAGTGACCTTTCAGCTCATTATAAATAAAATGATTGACTGAAATCCTTGGTAGAGTATAAATCTGAAAAGCAAGGAACTGCTAAGTGAGTAAAAGGAACAGATTTGTTTGGAAAAGTTGCTCTGATTTGAAAATTGTTTCATTTTAATAAGAGTTTCACTAGTCTTGTTCCAACCATTTCAACTCAATAGATAAAAAAATAGTTTTTTTTATTGATTCTAGCTCAATCAGGATGTGAACATTTATGTTTTACATGGAGTTCTTTGCCACTGAAATGATGAAGGCCATTTTGTCTCTTTTTAGAAATAAAATAACACAACAAATGCAGCTCACCAACCCTTGTTTCATTCACTCACCCCTAGAGATCTTGGAACCACAGGTTAAGAACCCTTCAGTTAAATGACTCCCATAGAGCAAAGGGAAAAACATAAATTGGTCTATACGAGGTCTGTCCTATGAGGATATGAGGTTTGTTAATAGCCATGATTTGAACAATTGAATTTTATATCAGTTGTGTACATCACCAGCACATGCCATGTCACAGCAGCGGCAATTTTATTTAATTTGTATTATCATTCATAAAAAATAAATTTAAAAAAATATTTAAAATAAAAAAAAAAGACTTTCTTTTTCTATCAAAGACGATTTTAAACATGCTGAAAAGTAGAATATAATTTAAGATTTCTTAAAATGCGTTAAGCAAAAAATTTCCGTTCAGAAAATATAAAAAAAAAAAAATAATAAAAATAAAAAATATTTAAGTTTTGTCTACATTTATTTCGAACCCTTTCGCTACATAGAGTGGTCATCTACACATCTGCACAATCTGTCTTTGGCTACCTAGAGTGCTCATCTTCACTTCTGTACAGTCTTTCTCTGTGTGATGCATTTTAAGAAGTTTAAATTATTTTAAAGTTTCTAAAAATACTTTTTTTAAATTATAAATATTTATGTGATTAATTTAATGTACCACGTGACTTAACAAATTAAAATTTCCGTCATCACTTTCGAACATTTGTATGCATAAGGTCAGGGTGAACCTAATCTTGTAAATACTTACACTTATGGGGCGTTAGGGGCGTCATGTAATTTTTTTCTCCATTTTTGTTATTTTTATATTTTGTCCCCCACATTTTTTTTGTCTCTGGAATGTTCCGCCCCTTGAAAAGTGCCCCAACAGGGAGCCGCCTTTACCTCCTATACTTAAAGCCGGCACTGGACGTTATAGTTACGTCACAGTGCAAAGAACAATAGTAACTTGTAATAAGTATTGCTATATTTAGACATCCAAAAGTCGGACTCCAAATTTCAATGGAAGAATTATTTGAGGCTAATATAGCAAAGGAAAACTGCTCAACTTCCGGAGAACTTTCGTCTATTTCAGGGGTCGGGAACCATTTTGTCCGAGAGAGCCATGGACACCACATATTTTGAAAAGTAATTCTGTGAGAGCCATACATGATGTTTAAAACTAAAAATTCAAGTAAATGTGTGCATTTTGTGTCATTTCAGCACTAAAAATGCAATAATTATGTCTATGAATTATTTTTAATAACATTGTTATGCTGTTGCTAATCAAATATTTATATGCAATTAATATGTAGATCAAAGGAGTCTAAAAGAACATTTTTTTAATAATCGAACATATGTCTGCGAGCTAGATGCAGCCATCAATAGAGCCACATCTGGCTCGCGAGCCATAGGTTCCCGACCCCTGGTCTATTTCCATCAGCTTCTATCTCAGGAATGTCCCAAGCATGCAGCATCAGTAGCACCCACCTTAATCAGGCCCTGAGAAGGGAAGGGGTCAAGTCGAGGGAAAATATTGAACGGTCAACAGGGAAGTGGGAGGGGGGAGGAAGAAGGGAGTCGGTAGAAATAGAGAGGGTGGGGGCAATATAGGCAAAAAGTTGGCTGGTTTAACGGGAACAGGGTGAGTGTTGTCGGGAGCCAGTAGGAAAAGAGGGCGTATGGTTTCAATGTAGGGAATGGATCACATTGAACGGTTAACAGGTAGGCCAAAGTGAGAAACGGTAGTAATATGGAGGATATGGGCTCAGTGTAGGAAAGGAGGGTATAGGGATTAGGGAAGGGAAAATGTAGGGGAGGCCGATAAGGGATCTTGTTTAGGGAATACGTTTGTTAAGGGGGAGGTGAAGATGGGTTTTTTTTTTTTGGAGGAGGGATGGGTGGAGAAGGCAAGGGAGGGGGTGGGGGAGTAAGCTGAACGTCAGGTGGTAAGGGGAATAAGTAGCGCTCTTCTTCCTTCTTTTTTGGTTTGTAAGTTGGGATTATGTCCCTTCACCTTGGTTCGTTGTACGTATTTTCCGCTTCTCGCTTGCTTGGCCATGTTCAGACTTTGGTTTTGCTTCCGGTGGCTCTAGTTTAATTGCATTAAGATTTGTTTCCAAATTTTTAATTTTCTTTTCTCTTGGCTTCAGATTTTCTTTTAGTAATTCATTTTGGGAAATTTTCTATTATTTTCTACTTTTTTTAGTGAGTTTTAAAAACTCGTCTTTAATAATAATAGATTTAAAAAAAAAAAAAAAAAGTTTTATGAACAAATTTTTATTGTTTACTTTTAAGACATCTTAAAATTATCAACTAAAGTATAATCATTAACTTTTTTCAAACATTGAATGCTGACAAAATCTCGATTAAAGTGACTTGACTCTTTACCTAGGCATACAACTAAAAAGTAGATCTGATCCCAAGCACCTTCCCGTTCCCTCAACGAAGCAGATGCGGTCAACATCGATAGTTTGAGCGACAGTGTTAACCTGTCTCTGTCGATCCTGTATTCTTTTCCTGCCGTTCACCAGGTGACTACTGCACGAGAACGTCTTTAAATGCTACGTATGTAAAAAAAAAATAAATAATTACGCTTCACATTATTATTATTAGTGCTGGTTTTTATATAGCGCGGTACCCCAGCCTAGGGCTGGGCTCACCACGATGTGCATACAGCCTAGGGCTGGGCTCACCACGATGTGCATACAGCCTAGGGCTGGGCTCACCACGATGTGCATACAGCCTAGGGCTGGGCTCACCACGATGTGCATACAGCCTAGGGCTGGGCTCACCACGATGTGCATACAGCCTAGGGCTGGGCTCACCACGATGTGCATACAGCCTAGGGCTGGGCTCACCACGATGTGCATACAGCCTAGGGCTGGGCTCACCACGATGTGCATACAGCCTAGGGCTGGGCTCACCACGATGTGCATACAGCCTAGGGCTGGGCTCACCACGATGTGCATACAGCCTAGGGCTGGGCTCACCACGATGTGCATACAGTTTAACAAAGAAAATCATGAACTTAAAAATTAACGTAAATTAATTAAATAACAAAAAACAAATGTATATTCACTCAACCCATGCCATATCTATTTACATGTCAAGCCTTGGACGGCACCCAGCAGCATCGTTTATCGGTCAGTGGGGGGAATCAGTCAGGATAGAAAAGTTTTTAAAGAGATGTGTTTTGAGTGCAGTTTTGAAGGCTGTGATGGTCGGTATATTGCGAATGTGTAATGGAAGAGAATTCCATTGTTTGGGTGCACAGAAAGAGAACGATCGCTCACCGCGTGTATTTGTGCGAGTCTTAGGGACAGAGAGAATACGTGCGTCTGCGGAGTAGCGAAGCTGTCGAAGGGGTGAAGAGACATAGAGAAATTCGGGTAGATAGGAACGGCAGGAATTCGAGAAAAAGTTGTGGTGGAGAGTTTATAGTCAATCCGTGAATGTGCAGGGAGCCAATGAAGTGAATGGAGTAGTGGTGTGACGTGATCATATTTTTTGCTTTTATAATTAGCCTAGCAGCTGAGTTTTGAACCTTTCACTCTACAAGATGAAAATTTTAATGCGAATAGAGAAAAACTACTGTTTTTATAGCAATGTTAAGTCCAAAATTTTTTTTTCTTTGTTTGAAAATGAGTCTTTAAAAACTACTTAAATGTACATACTTATATTTACCTACTTATTTATACCTACTTGTATATAACTATTTATATGTACTTTATTGTAAGGGAGTACATGAACTACATTCTCCCACAAGGATTCTGCCATCTCATTATGATAATTTGTGCCTTTGATGTACTATGCTCTCTGCCACCACATTTCACAGTGTTCATAGTATCACATCCCTAGCCTAATGACACACTTTATATGGGACTACACAGTTAATGTTGTTAAGTGCTGAACACCTGGCTGTAGGGTTGGGATGTGTGGTTGTAAGGGCTGTAATAAATAGCTTTCTAACAAAAAGGTTCTTAGCCGTATGTGTATCATGGACCCCTGTATCATGGACCCCTGTATCATGTCGGGGGGAACATAACGGACTCTACTGCACATTTTTTAAAGATATTAACCCCCCCCCCCCCCCCCCCCCCCCCAAAAAAAAAAAAAAAAAAAAAATGCTGTAATAAAGAGCTTTCTAACAAAAAGGTTCTTAGCCGTATGTGGATCATGGACCCCTGTATCATGGACCCCTGTATCATGTCGGGGGGAACATAACGGACTCTACTGCACATTTTTTAAAGATATTAACCCCCCCCTCCCCCCCCCCCAAAAAAAAATAAAAAAAATAAAGAAAATTAATAGTTATATTTTTCCTATATTGGTTATTGCTACGATTGAATTTATTTTTATCCCTGAATTCTATTTGAGATCCCACATTGAATCCGTAATCCATGTAGTTCTACCAACAACCTTAGATATAATAGACCTACCAATAACCCTTGATATAATAGACCTACTAACAACCTTAGATATAATTGACCTACCAATTACCCTTGATATAATAGACCTACCAATAACCTTAGATATAATAGACCTACCTATAACCCTTGATATTATAGACCTACCAATAACCTTAGATATAATAGACCTACCTATAACCCTTGATATAATAGACCTACCAATTACCCTCAATATACTTAAGCTATCATTGCTCGCATTCACGTCTCAGAAATTTTTATTCGAACATGACTTTCCATATGGATATATCGGTCTTATTCCAGCGGTCAAATCATGTAGGGAGCTTCCCTAATCTGAGTTAGGGGTCAATAAAATAACCGCCGCCAACCTGTCGATGCCCTTCTGGGTGAATGGGTCCCAGACTGAAGATGTGTAATCTAACAGCGGCCTGACAAAGGCTTTTTCTTTCAGGCTGGAGTTGTCGATCCTTAGATTTCGCCTTTAGGAACCCTAGGGTTTTCTTTGCCCGTTTGCACACTTTGTTAATGTGCTTGCTCCGCGGACCTTTCTTTGAATGGTAACACCGAAGTACCTTACGGAGGAAATGGGCTCAAACGTAGGGCCACGCAGTACGTAAGGGTGGAGTAGAGCGGCTCTACTTCTGGAGACTGACAGGGTCTGGCACTTGGCAGGATTAGATTCCATGTCCCAGCTCATCGTCCTCTCAGCTGTTCATGGTCAGAACAGTTGCTGATCGTCCTGTACACCACCGTGTTGTCTGCGAACAGTCTAAATGGGGGAGGTCAGCTTCTCGGGCAGGCCATTGACGTATGCCAGGGAGATTTTTTGGAACGGTTTTTTTTCCGGATAGGTATGGCCGGCTGTTACGATGGGGGTCCTTGTTTACAATGGGAAACTCGTGCATGAACTCTTTGGCAACGCGACGAGGTGTGGCTTAATTACAAATTGTTACCCTTGTCATTGATTACAAATAAAAACAGTCTATAGCAGGAATCTCAAACTCAAATTAGCCGGGGGCCGCAGAAGGTAGAGTCTGAGTAAAACTGGGCCGCATTTAGTAATCCACAAAAAAAAAGTGATTACAAATTCCAGAACAGATTTTAGAATCTTCTCAAACTTTATTAACAACAAATAAAACATTAAGGGTTCTCAAGAACTAGGCTTCAATTACTTTCCTCAATTACTTGTTGCCAGAGACCTGGCAGTACTTCTTCTTACACAGCTGAGCGAAATGCGGCTTGAGTGAGGAAGCAACTGAGACCATAAGAATAGCTCGAAGATGCTCATCAGTGAGTTTCGCCATGAACTTTGACTTGTTAAAGTTCATAGTGGAAAAAAGCTTTTCACAGTGATAGGTACTCCCAAGAAGGCACATGATCCGCTTACACTACCTGGATATCTCAGGGAAGGTGGAGGGCTATTCTCACATAAATTGTCCAAGCTTGTATGTTTTTCTATTCACCTCCCTGAACTTAGTCTTGAGCTCAGCCTTGCACTGAAGTTCAATCAGCTCCATTTGAAACGCAAGGGGGTGGGGGCATCTTCAACATTGAAGGAGAAAGGGTCAGCAAAACTTTGAGAAGGGGTTCTGTGTGTTTTGAAGTCTGTAAACCTGTGATCACATTCTTCCTGTAACTTTTCAATGGCATCAGTATACTTAAAACTGAATGGTGTGCCGGAGTCCATGAATTCTTTGCATGTTGGAAAATAGCAGAGGTTTCTCTCAGAAAGCTGGACTTTCGATAACACAAATATTGTGCAGAATGCCTTGACATTGTCATAGGCAAAACTGACAAGCTACCCCTGGCCTTGTAACTTCTTGTTAAGTACAATGAGCTCCTGTGTAATGTCAACAAGAAAAGCCATTTGGGATCATTTAGTACAGGAACAACAACCCCATCGCTGATTTCTGCTCTCAACTCAAAAAACATTTTCAAGATGTTTCCCCTACTAAGCCAACGTACGTCGGTGAAGTAGATGACATCCTCATATGCTGACTGTATCCAACGTACGTCGGTGAAGTAGATGACATCCTCATGTGCTGACTCTATCCAACGTACGTCGGTGAAGTAGATGACATCCTCATATGCTGACTGTATCCAACGTACGTCGGTGAAGTAGATGACATCCTCATATGCTGACTGTATCCAACGTACGTCGGTGAAGTAGATGACATCCTCATATGCTGACTGTATCCAACGTACGTCGGTGAAGTAGATGACATCCTCATATGCTGACTGTATCCAACGTACGTCGGTGAAGTAGATGACATCCTCATATGCTGACTGTATCCAACGTACGTCGGTGAAGTAGATGACATCCTCATATGCTGACTGTATCCAACGTACGTCGGTGAAGTAGATGACATCCTCATATGCTGACTGTATCCAACGTACGTCGGTGAAGTAGATGACATCCTCATATGCTGACTGTATCCAACGTACGTCGGTGAAGTAGATGACATCCTCATATGCTGACTGTATCCAACGTACGTCGGTGAAGTAGATGACATCCTCATATGCTGACTGTATCCAACGTACGTCGGTGAAGTAGATGACATCCTCATATGCTGACTGTATCCAACGTACGTCGGTGAAGTAGATGACATCCTCATATGCTGACTGTATCCAACGTACGTCGGTGAAGTAGATGACATCCTCATATGCTGACTGTATCCAACGTACGTCGGTGAAGTAGATGACATCCTCATATGCTGACTGTATCCAACGTACGTCGGTGAAGTAGATGACATCCTCATATGCTGACTGTATCCAACGTACGTCGGTGAAGTAGATGACATCCTCATATGCTGACTGTATCCAACGTACGTCGGTGAAGTAGATGACATCCTCATATGCTGACTGTATCCAACGTACGTCGGTGAAGTAGATGACATCCTCATATGCTGACTGTATCCAACGTACGTCGGTGAAGTAGATGACATCCTCATATGCTGACTGTATCCAACGTACGTCGGTGAAGTAGATGACATCCTCATATGCTGACTGTATCCAACGTACGTCGGTGAAGTAGATGACATCCTCATATGCTGACTGTATCCAACGTATGTCGGTGAAGTAGATGACATCCTCATATGCTGACTGTATCCAACGTACGTCGGTGAAGTAGATGACATCCTCATATGCTGACTGTATTTCCTCTAAAAAGGAAACGAAACTGCCGGTGCTTCAAGCCCCTGGATCTGATATAGTTGATGAATTTCACACCGTCAGACATCACCTTGTCAAACTTCAGACATTTGCTGCAAAAGGCCGGCTGATGGATAATGCAGTGTAGAGCAATGGCCTCTTCCACACCCTCCTATTCCAGTTTTCTTTGAACATGTGGCACGAGTTCATTTATTTTACCTGTCATTGATGGCGCTCCGTCGGTTGTTATTCCTGCATAATTTTTCCACAATGTCATTACACAGCTGACGGAATATCTCCTGAGCAGTGGTCTGGCCGTGCATGGGAATCACTTTGAACAACTCCTCCATCACTTCAAAATTATCATCAACACTACGGACATAATATTGTGAGCTATGCAGTGTCTGTAACATCTAGAGCGACTGAGTATGCATGGAAATGTTTAACTTTCTCACACAGTTGATCATAAATGTCACCTGACTGCTCAGAAATGCGCTCTGCCACTGTGTTGGCTGAAAGGCTGGTGTTGCTAAACCGACCCTTATTTCCGGACAGACTAAAATTGCAGCTTGTGACATGCAAATTTTGATGAACTCGCCTTCTTTGAATGACTTTCCTGCCTTAGCAATCATCTCACCCACCACGTAACTAGCTTCAACTGTTGTATCAGTTTCTTTGTTTGCTTTCTTGAAAAACTCATGCTGCCTCAGCAGACATGTTTTAAGTTTAGTGACCTGGTCCACTCTCTCATCTCCCTGGTATTTTGCCTACTCCTCAGCATGTCTGGTTTAATAATGACGTCTGATGTTGTACTCCTTGTGCACCGCAACTTTCTCGGTGCATATAAAGCACGTCGGAATGCACCTGTGCTCAACAAAGCAATAGTCGGGTCTAACACTTCTCCTGAAATTGTCTGCGCTCATCAACAACCTTTAACTTCACAGCAGGTTTTGAGAAAGATATGACTGGGGTCGGTTGACACAAAAATGTATTTGCATTGTTTAATAAAATATATATTTTACCTGGATAACACTCCCAAATCATGTTTCACGAGATCAAGCTGACAGGCTCGGAATTTCCGTCACTTGTCACTGGTACAAGCTAGCGGCAATTTGAATAGGGATTGTTTGATACTGTGTCAGATTGCTACGATTTACACAGTTATCGTTGTGTATTAACCAATAGGATTTTTAAATTTTGATATATAAATATATATATATACAATATTCGAAGCGTGTTTTCTGAAAACCGCACTTTGGCCATGTTTGTCTCATAAAATGCTGTCAAATAAAACCATTTAGTCCGATTTTAAAACGGTTTTTACCATTATAATCAACGTCAAAACCTATAGGTCTTTATATAAACATAATAAAAATCAGAATTAGACTAGTCGGTGAGATTCGAGTGAAACCGTCGCGGAGGGTCACATTATAGATATGAGAATGGGGACAACGCGCGGGCCGCATTAATTATAAACTTTGCTGTCAGGTAGGGGGCCGCAAAATATCGTCTGTCGCGCCGCAAATGGCCCGCGGGCCGCGAGTTTGAGACCCCGTGTCTATAGTCTGTAGAAATAGAATTCTTTAGAACGTACGAGATTGACCAAGATAAGGATATAATGCTGAACTCCTTTGCGGAAAGTCTCTGAAAATGAATATAAATACGGCTAGCGATCGGTTTGATGAGAGATTTTGTATTACGATACAAGACAAAGAGAGAGAGCAGAGTTTTGTATATTAATATTTACTCTGTGTGTGCGTGCGTGTGTGTGTGAGTGTGTGTGCGTGTGTGTGTGTGTGCGTGCGTGCGCGCGCACCTTCTTCAACATTGTACTTTAAGTCAATAGCCTTAGTTTTATTTTTTTTGTGTTGATTTTATAACTTTTAAATTAACTTATTAATAAATGATTGTCTGTAATTAGGCCTAGTTTAGGTATCGTTTCTTTATGACAGTAATTAACTCATGGTCTCGTCCTTTGTTAGGGACTGTTTGACACGTGCCATAGAGTAAAATAAGAGATTAAGTTCTCTACATTATAGCGGTACGTAAGAATAGGGAAAATTGTAACAGTAGTAACAATAAAAAATAGTAGCAATTGTAGTACGAGGCACTGGGTACAGTCAACATATAGGGACACATCGCTGTCTATTCATGGTCCATATGTTATGATTGTAGTACGAGGCACTGGGTACATTCTACATATAGGGACACATCTCTGTTAATTCATTGTCCATATGTAATGATTGTAGTACGAGGCACTGGGTACATTCTACATATAAGGACACATCTCTGTCTATTCATTGTCCACATATAATGATTGTAGTATGAGGCACTGGGTACAGTCAACATATAGGGACAAATCTCTGTCAATTCATTGTCCACATTTGATTGTAGTACGAGACACTGGGTACAGTCAACACATAGGGACACATCGCTGTCTATTCATTGTCCATATGTTATGATTGTAGTACGAGGCACTGGGTACAGTCAACACATAGGGACACATCGCTGTCTATTCATTGTCCATAATATGTAATGATTGTAGTACGCCAGGGCTGGGGCCCTTTGAGGCTAAAAAGATTGAACATTTCGTAAGGTGACAATAATAAAGAAGACCAACTAAAAGTATAACCAATTAACCCTTCACTGTTTGTAACTATTTATACAAAAAATCGGTGGTTTCTCTTGTGTCTGACTTTTTATAATATATATATATATATATATTTTTTAAGGGGCAGAATAGTCAGACCTCTTCTTTAGCCATTCGGAACTGATCCTAAAATATCTCAGCTCGCCAACTCATTCGAAGAATCATGCAGCAGGATAAAAAAAGTCGTAAATGTTTTGGTTTTTTTTAACGTGAATCGCTGGCACGTCACATCGGCAACTTTTGAAAATATCTATTTACTAATTAAAAATTTAAGTGTTGATTGATACAAAACTAAATTCAGATATGCGCCAAAATGAATCTTTGTATATTGAATTTATTAAAAATATTTGGGGTGGGGGGTGGGGGAGTGGCCCCTGGAGCTTTCGGCGTCTTTGATCTCTCCCGCGACCCCCCCCCCCCCCCTCCCCCCCCCCCCCCCCCCCCTTTCCCAACACCACCGCCAGCCTGTCGTTTTAAAAAAAATGATTGCGTTTCGTGGCGACTTAGGGCAGGGGCACCCCTATTTCAATGTTTGTTATTTCCAGGTTTCCCTGTGCCCCCAAAAGAACTATATGTTGTATATGAACGGCCAGTGACAAATGGGCCCCAACAAAATTGTCCGCGATGAATGACCTCGCGACGAAGGGCTCCCCATCAATAAAGCTCCCGACAAGTTGGCCCCGATAAAAGGGTCCTTTTCAAAAAAGGGCCCTTAATAGGGCCCCTCGATAAAAAGGCCCGTCAATAAGGCTCCGCATTGGCCTAGGTCATTTAGTCCAGGGTCGCTTTGATAGGAAACAAATCCACAGTCGCTAGAATGAAAAGACAAAAAAAAAAGAAAAGAAATAAATGATAGGTGATTTGGGACAGAAAGCGTGGAATTGTGAGATGATTGGCTTTTAAATTAGAGCAGAAGTTCGTTGGAAACAATCACGTCACTAGAGAATTTGGGTCAATGTTGATAAAAAAATTTTAAAATGCAGATAGTAAATAGTCATAAACTATGTTCATGTACATAGTTCACACTCCAAGGTGTCCTAGTTTTCGTATGCGGTGTCCAAGTGTACTGTCCTTGGTGTTATAGTTTACTGTGCATCAGGACCGGCGCTAGGAGGGTGCGGGGCCTTGGGCAAATTGAATTTGGCGGGGCCGTTGACGTTATATATATTCTGCCGATAGGACATTAAGACACTTACAGGGTCTAGTCCTACTGCGGCCTTGCTGGTTATGATGGGACGCGTCATAACGGATATTTGTTCTCTCTCTTAGATTCCGAAATTTCTATTTTCCCCTATAACAGTAAATTAAGATAATATGGGAGCCAGATTAACCTTCAGACCATTTGATTATCGAATAACTACGAATATTGTGTTGACTGGATTAGGAACTATTAGTAGGCTTAGATATATTATAAATAGACTACCGGAACGCGCCCACTTCGCCACCCCCTAGCGCCGGACCTGTGTGCAACTTGCCCTAGCTCACTATCTATGGTGACATTCTTTACTGTCCATGGTGTCAAAGTGAACTGTCCATGGTGTCAAAGTGAACTGTCCATGGTGTCAAAGTGAACTGTCCATGGTGTCAAAGTGAACTGTCCATGATGTTAAAGTGAACTGTCCATGATGTCAAAGTGAACTGTCCATGGTGTCAAAGTGAACTGTCCATGATGTCAAAGTGAACTGTCCATGATGTCAAAGTGAACTGTCCATGATGTCAAAGTGAACTGTCCATGATGTCAAAGTGAACTGTCCATGATGTCAAAGTGAACTGTCCATGATGTCATGGTTTAATGTCCATGGCATCAATATTTACAGCCAAACAAATATTTCACGTTCAATTATTATTCCAAATTATTAAACCCATTTATACAATCTTGTTTTACAATCCACAATCCAATTTAATTTTATAATGCCATCTTATAATACAACAAAATCCAATTTAATCCACTGAACCCAGTAAGTCATTTATATCCATATTTGTGTCAATGATCCCTTACAATCTCCTGGCATATTACAACCTCTTCTAATACACATGACATATTACAACCTCTTCTAATACACATGACATATTACAACCTCTTCTAATACACATGACATATTACAACCTCCTCTAATACACATGACATATTACAACCTCTTCTAATCCACCTGGAATATTACAACCTCTTCTAATACACATGCCATATTACAACCTCTTCTAATACACATGACATATTACAACCTCCTCTAATGCACATGACATATTACAACATCCTCTAATACACATGACATATTACAACCTCCTCTAATACACATGACATATTACAACCTCCTCTAATACACATGACAAATTACATCTCATTAAAGGTATAAATTTGTCCAAGTTTTGGACGTAAAAGGAAAAAAAAAGTATTGAAAAGAAATAGAGCACATTAAATTTATTATTCAATGCAACTTTCTTTTCACATTAACAATGTTATTTTCCCCATTAAAAATGATATTTTAAATATTAATAATAATATTGTTCATGTTAAAACAATAATAGTTTTCATTGTGTTGCCAATAATCCGGTCTTATCACGTGAACAGTTCGCATCCTGTTCCCCTTCCGTGATATAATGAATTTCCAGTCACAAAGCTATTAGCTTATCAATCAAGCGCCATCAAATTACCAAGGAATAATGAAAAGTACGCCAGCCAGGATCTACATAAAAATCCCCCCAGCAATGAACTGATGCAATGAGTCACCAGGTATTGCTAAAGTCAGACACAAGGGACACAACCGATGACAGCACTTCGGTACAGACGTCAGAGTTTCTATTCACAGCGCACAGGTTATCTCTAGACGCGGTCTGCTGACCCATGCTGCTTCAAACAATGGAGTACTTCAAAATAGCGGCTGCATTCATTGTGATTGTGAGTATTTTTTTAACTTAAAAAAAAATGTGTTAACAACATACTTGTACGACCGGTTGATAGATCAAAATCTGTTGTCTTATTTAAAACAAAAAAATGCAAATATCTATTTCCATGAAGGAAATAATTTGAATATTAAGAAAAACTTGTGCGGGCCGAAGGATGATAGGACAGCGGGGAAAGCTATTAAGAAAATAATAGAGACTATTTCGTTACTTCTCGGGCCGCCAAGTGGGTGCTGGCGGGCCGCATTCGGCCCGCAGGCCGTATGTTGTGCAGGCCTGTCTTAAAGTTTTAAATGCTCAGGGCATCTTTAGATTAATTAGACACAAATAATTTGTGTCAATAAAACAATACACGTTCAAGCTTTGATACTAATCACAGAGAGCGCAAATGTGAACGTCTCGGCAAATGCCTTCACCAGCACAAGTTCACCTGTGTACTCTGTGTGATAAGTATCAAAGCTTGAACGTGTATTGTTTGATTGCCACAGTGCGTTTGTGTCTCGTGAATCTACTTGAAAGCTGTACCGCAGTCCAAACACGCTTATAATTAGTTGAAGGACATCTTTAATTACAGAGCACCGGGTATTCCTATGACGTAGAGACCTGGACACGTCATAGGTCAAGGCGGAGGAAATGTTTACAGCTCCTCTACCGTACACGTCACACGACCCTGACAGTATGATCCTGAAAGATTCAACGCCGATAGCGGAGTCCTAATCAAAATGTCTTCTACGACTCCACTACTCGGTTTTTTGGGGGTATTAACCCCTGAAAGTTCATTACCCGCAGCAAGGATGTATTCGATTACAGACAATGAGACGGGTGGCAAGGATGTATTCGATTGCAGACAAATTAGTCGGGTTGTTGTCGTCACTAAGCATACTGGATCTACTCTGGTGGGCGATCCTCACCAGGAATGTGTAGATCGGCCAAAATATGTTAATGTATTTGAAACAATCGCAAACCCTGGTAAATGAACAATATGCCAAAACTAAACTCTGTACCGCCGCTTATATAAACAGTATAGGGCTTAACCGGGGGCAATTTTTTTCCCCCACCAAATCCGGCTATTTTGAGAAAATACCCGTGTTGGGGCGGGGGGGGGGAGAGGGTCCAAGCGTTACTTAAAAAAAGTATTTGCTTTAATACGCAACGAAATCTAATGCTCTATGTCGTAGTGAGAGTGCATAGCCTTCGTCAACCGTTTGCTTCAAGAAATATCCCACTGGTAGGAACAGGCAGTTGCCGGATACCGGAATAGAGATGACTTAGTACAAAAACCCCGTCGACAGTAAAGATACCGTGATCCATTTTATAACAAAGACTTACGAAACAACTTTCACAGTGTTATGAAAATTGAGATTGCAATACCTTCCTGTTAGAGGCTAGGGAAAAGACTCACTGACGCACACATGTCCGAATTCAAAGGACGGCCCATGACCCAGTTCTGTGTGGCATGCGTCCCTAGAACAAAGATGGTAAAAAAACAGTGACATAAAAAAAATCCTCATAAAAGAAAAAAAAATTCAACTTATTGACCGTAGTTCGGACGTCACGCATGAAGTTCGCTGCGTGACTTCCTTTTAGTTTCACCCGGTGCTATTTATATAAAACATTTTGTGGTGCAGAGACGGTTTTGTAGAGGAAGCAGGACACCCCAGAGGCAAAATAATATCTGAGATATTCAATAGGCCAAAAATATCTTCTGTAGCGCATGTTACTTGCGTCATCCCTTCCACTACAGATCTTTAATTAGACATTAGGCTCTTGGGAACTAGGTGCCCCCCCCCCCCCTTTTCGTTATAATATCTGGGATATTCAATAGGCCAAAAATATCTTCTGTAGCGCATGTTACTTGCGTCATCCCTTCCCCTACAGATCTTTAATTAGACATTAGGCCCTTGGGAACTAGGTGCCCCCCCCCCCCCTTTTCGTTGTCGCCATGTGGAGACTGTCACCATTAAGGAAACGAGTCTCTCACCTGTGCAGAAATGTGACTTTCGACTATGAGGAAATGAGACTGTCAAGCTTCCCCACACTCTCCCCAAACCCAGCGCCCCACCCCTTCCAGTGGACGTAAAGGTTATTGCTTGTAACCGCAACAAGTATAAATATAGCTTTAACTTGAATCCAAACTCTCAATCGTGTCTCTCAATCGTTGCATAGTGTCGGATCGAGCGGGTGCCTCCTGGTTGGGGCGGCTTCCAGGCGGGGTCCTGGTCGAGCGCCCAGGCGGGGGACTTGGGTGAGGGGCCCGTGTGGGGGCCGTCCTGACGAGTGGGCATCTCCAACGTCGGACCGGGGAGGGGTAATTTGGGGGGGGGGCACTGGCCCTGCTGACGCCATTTCTTGATGTAACATTTCAATCGTGTCTCCACCCAGGTTCATGTCGGCTGCGTCATGTCCAACAGTTGCAGCCTTGGCGCTGACTGTTCCAACATTGAATGCTGCGTGCAGGATCCCAGCACCAAGCAAGGAGTGTGCCGTCGCATGGGAGACGTGGCGGACTACTGCTACACGAAACAGCCCTACGCCTGGACCAAGCCGGAGAAGATGGTGACGCAGTTTGACCTTTGCCCCTGCGAGACTGGATACTTCTGTGGGCCCATAGGCAAAGAAAGCGCCACCTACGGACCGATGGGAATTTGTTCCTTTGGGTAGCAACTACCCTAGACATGCAGTAATATGTAGAACGCAGTCAACACGCCAATTCTGAGCTGTGTACTCTTGTGACATGTATTAAATACATATAACTCAATTAATACAGTTTCTTTCTATGTTTATATTTTCCCACTAATTTTTGAATTATGCGATTGGTGTAATTTGTTCAAAGTTAACATATATGTATCACGTGGGAGGGACAATTGGGCTCTTCGGTGTGCCAGGTTTGTTACAAAATACATTTCAAGTCGGGGTGCTAAACGTCATGAAAAGAATTAACCGGACATGACTCATCGGGGAAATGTCTTAGGATCTTAAGGTTATCCGGCTAAAATACAGATATTAAACGAAATGTTTTTGGAGTGAACAGAAAGGTAGAATTCAAAACGTTAAATAATACTCCTAGTCCCTTGACATTTGTATGATCACGACGAAGAGAAATTCAACTCTAAAGAGAATAGCATACAACAAAATAACGTTATAAAATTGGCTCAGCCCTCAGTGAATTAAATTTTTAAAGTATTGTATATTACTATTCTAATGACACACCAGCTTTTACACCGTAGATTTATTTCACCAACTATTTCAGGAAAAAAGAAGAAAATATTACACACCCAACGCACTTGTAATATATTTTTAAAAAATCTCATTTAGTGCAGTTATAGGGAATGTTACTTCATGAAATCAGTGGCATGATATTCACCTCATCTTCCACTTGACAAACAGGAAAAAACTTAATTTTTGGTGGTTGGGGCTAAAAATTTGATATAAGATGTTGTCATTGGCAACCAGTCTTTGTGCCAAGTTTTAGATTCATAGGTTGCCGGAAAGTAGGTCTATTTGCCGTCCGAAGATTTTGCGAACCAGCCAATGAAAAAAGCGAAGTCCATTTAAGAAGGATTGAAAAACATAGTCGTATGGACAGTGGCGTAGGCGTAGAGGGAGGTTGAGGAGGGGGGGGGCGGTCCACCCGGGTTGGATCTTATTCACTTTATGTTGAGGGGCGGCATTTTCGGTCAACTGCCGTGTTTTTTCGTTGAGGTGGCGGGTGGTTTAAATCTTGGCCCCACCTCGGGTGGCAGCAGACCTAGCTACGCCACTGCGTACACATATTATTATATATTAACAATTAACTTCGTTAGTTTACCATGAATATGTCCATAATAAATGTTCAGCCTTTGAATATTTCCCCGTAAATTTGTTATTTTTTAGTTGGCAACACTAACCTTAACCCTAACCCTAACCCTAAACCTAACCCTAAACCTAAACCTAACCCAAATCCATGTCACTGAACACAACAAAGAAGGATTCGCAACATCTCATAAGTATATTTAGAAAACGGAATCGACAAACGAAAAGTTTGTCACAAGCTGTGCGTGTGTGTGTGTGTTGATAGTTGATCCCTGTCAATCCACACGCACAGTTGAGCTAGCTTGCTGTATGTCGAGGTCGCCATCTTGTTTTTAAAACTGTGTTTTGTCGAGCTATGCAACCACCCCTTGGGTTGAGTTGGCAGACATCTAATCATAGAACAAGGCACGTCCCATCTACCTGTGTTGACTACCCACGCATATTCAAAACAAGATATGCCCCTCCCCCCCTCACATTTAAGGACACAATTTTTGTATTTGTTGTCTTAGTGTTTGGAAATTTACTACCATTTCGAAAAATCATTATGTTGTTTCATGTTTACTGAGTGAGTACACTGTGTGTAGTTGTGGTAACTACCGCCCCCCCCCCCCCCCCCATGCAAAAGCCCCCCCCCCCCCCCCTTTACATGAAAAAGCCCCCTCCACGCCCCATTTGCACAAGGCCAAAAATATCGCTCCTCAAAATAAGGAAAAAAGGGCTACCCCCCCCCTCCCCCGTCCGCAGTCCACGCCACTGTTAGTGAGATGGTTCACTAGGAACAACAAACCTTGTCTTTGCACCGTTTGTGATGACACAAACACAATTTACGAGATGGTGTGAACTCGATTTGACTGCATGTCAACTGGGATAACAATAAATATTATTCGACACAGACGCTGATATCATGTCATCGACAAACACAGGTGCATCATTCCCCACGAGTTTGGCTCTTTATTTTTAGATGCCCAACAAAGGATTTTTGGGCGGGGTTGGGGGTCGGGGGTGGGGGGAGATAGGGACTTGTTGCGAACAGTTCATATAACGTTGGTAACAGGACATGTCTGGAGCAGGCAGGGGTAGTAAGAAGTAAGTTGTATCGATTACATCTGCCAAGAAAATATTTTGAAGGAGTTTATGGACCACCGAGGAGATTGTGTGTATTATAAGGTGTCTTGCATCAAATCAAAAGGTGTCTTGCATCATATTGATGAGTGCCTTGCATCATATCAACAGGTGACTTGCATCCTATCAATAGGTGACTTTTATCTTGATAAGTGCCTGTCATATCAAGAGGTGACTTGCATTATATCAATAGGTGACTTTCATCACATTGATGAGTGCCTTGCATCATATCAACAGGTGACTTGCATCTTATTGATAAGCGCCTTGTATCATATCAGTAGGTGACTTGTAGAATTGTAGGCTAACGACGTTAAATTCAGCCAGTGGGATGGTAGGTCACATTAAGCTTCATAGTAGATGTGTAGGTGAAATGATAGTATACATATAAATTCTCTTTGCAATCAAATCTTCACTCCTTACACATTTTAGTCATTGTGTATGATTTTTATTTTTTTTTAAATAGACGGCAGTGGCGTAGCTAGAGGAGGGGGGTCCAAATTCGAAAGTCCCCCGGGGCCCCTACTTAAGGGGAGCCCCCAAAGGCGTGTCCGAAATTTTTTTTTACATTAAATATAGTCGAATGTTAAAATTCAGGCGCCCCTAAAGAGGCCAAGCCCCCTGGGCCCCCAAATCCCTAGCTACGCCACTGACGTGTTTTTGAGATTTCAGGCCATGGGAAATGCCTGGATCCGGACATCCACATCGTGTTTTTCGTATGTGCTAACGTTTTAAAAAAATTATGATTCTGCACTCAAATGAACTTCCTGCCGACTAAATTGCTGTTCATTTAAGCTTACGTTCCACTAAACAGTCCCAAACGTTACTTATTAAAAAAGGCATTTTAAAACTATATTAATGATTCACATTTAAACATTACACTCAAATGTGTTAATAAGATTTTGATAAGGCCCCACTTTAAATGATACTTTTTGCACATGGTGTGTCCATTTAACTTTAAATGATAATTTTTGCACATGGTGTGTCCATTTAACTTTAAATGATAATTTTGGCATCTGATGTGTCCATTCACTTTAATTGTAATCAGGTAATTGCACGAAGATGCTATTCTTTTTAAAACTGTTAAAAAATGAAAATTTAGTCGATTTTGACTTTTTAAAAATCGTTCTATTGTTTTTACCCATTTTGCTCCGGGGGGGGGGGGGGCCATTGTCCTCCCCCCCCCCCCACCCCAAATTTTTTTTAAAAATTTTTAAAAATTAAAATTTTGTTCGTTTTTTCTTTTTTAAAATTGTTTTTTTTTTTTTTCCCCTTTTTCCCCGGGGGGGGGGGGGCACTTGACTCCCCCCCCCCCCAACCCGAAAAGATGCCTGAAAGAAAGCCTGGACTCAAGTATTATTATTCTAACTAGATTCAAATAATGATCTTCTCCCTTGATTCAAATAATGATCTTTTCCCTTGATTCAAATAATGATATTCTCCCTTGATTCAAATAATGATCTTCACCCTTGATTGAAATGATGGTTTTCCCTCTAAGTGCGATATATGATATGATCGGTATGTGTAAGTCTAATCGTGTAAAAGGCTTGCAGCATTCGATGATAAATATCGTACTGGCCGCTTCTGATAGTAAGCCGAAGTTTTACTTCGCACATTTCGCTATTTTTATTCATTTATTATTTTTGCAAATTCACAAAGTTTAAGACTTTTTAATCACTGTATTTAAATACATGCACATCTAGATCAAGGTATACAACTCTAATATTATTTTTTGTCAAGTATGAAACCTACGCAATCTATTTGTAAGTTATATTTCATTATAAGGCATTACTTTTAAAGTAGGGATAGGTGTTAATTTTAAATTGTAGGATGACATTAGGCTTTAAAAAATATTTTCATCAATTAGCATACTTATAAAGTACTCGATTCCATGAATGTTGCGTTACATAAAATGGAAACTTTAAAACATTGAGATATATTATTTTTTTTTATTAAGAATTTAACGGGCGCATACACATAGTGCACATTTCATCATCTATAGAATCGAAAGCGCTCGTGTTTTCTTGAAATGTGCCAATTTTGTAACAAAGTTTCCTGAATAACAGATGTTTAAAAAAAATAAAACAATATTTTTTAAAATTCCAACCCTCTTTTGTCTTTTTAATATTAGAATAATAAACAAGCTGTTTGCAAAGATTAAAAAAATAAATACATTTTTTCAAGATGAGACTATCAGAAAGCTAAACAAAGAAGATAAACTATAGCATTTCGATTATTATGATATTCCCATTTTTTTGTTGGTACTTGTTTCAGAATAAATTCTTATTCCTAATTTTATTTAAAATAAAATCAGTGGATTTTGGGGGGAAAAATGTTTTAAAGTGGCGATTTGTAATTTATCTGAAAAAAAGTTATAGTAGTTTCAAATAAAAAAATTAAAAAATTCAATCAACTGAATATTGGGAAATTTTGACTACTTTGTAAACACCTCGAGTCTTCTTTCCATAATAACACCGTCCATAGACATTTACAAAAATGGCCAGTTTTGATAACCCATAAAATGCATAGATCTTTCTAAAGTTCTTTTTTCTTCTTCTTGCCGATGGTAAAACGTGGAAATCTCTAACAAATGTAATAATTAATGATGTTAGCAGTGCTCTTTTGTAATGGAAAGCTTTTTTTCTTCCTTTTTATTTATTTTTTAAAAAAATGTATTTATTAATTTCTATTTAGTTAACCTCTAAAAGGGTTTAAATTAAAAAAAAATACAAGCCACATTTCTATTTAGTAATATAATTAAAAAATATGTGCATAACATATGCTGGTGAAGCAGAGGCGTTTCTCAAATTTTCAAGGCGTTTTTGTCTCTGTTTGGTTGGGTCCTCTCGCCCACCTTGCGTTGAAAGATGATAAGTAAGAAAATATTCACATCACATCTTTAAACCCTAAAGTATCCGAGGCCCACTGCAGTCGTTGGAATTGCTGGGCTCATACGATGTATCGAAGGTTAAGTGATGACTACATTTTTTTAACTAGCATCTCTTCGGTTGCCCTCCAGGTGTAAAATGTTGCAGAACTAAATTAGTATCTGCTTAAAAGAATTCCTTTATTTTGAATTTATCAAAAGTTTTATGTGGAATATAAAGATTTAATAGTTTATATTAAGCTAGGGAACAAGCTTACCCACAAGGACGCCACAACTGGAATGAATTTAGTTCATGTCCCGCTGGTACGGCGCTAATGTTGTCATTGATCATTAGTATGGCTCAATTTGGCGCTTCCAAGGTGAAGGTTTGAAAGGTCACCTCAAAATCGTTCCCTGCATTTTGAATTTGCATGACTGTCTTCACCATCCTCAATTTCTAGACCTCCTTCCCCCACACTGATCAATGTCCCCTTCCCCCACCCTGATAAATGTCCCCTTCCCCCACACTGATCAATGTCCCCTTCCCCCACACTGATCAAAGTTACAGTATACGATTGAATATAAGTTTGTGCCAAATGATTACCCTTAGGCACGTCACAACTAGAGTGAATTCAGTTTATGTATGACGTCAGCACCATAATGCCTCCACAGGCCCTTAAAAATTTCCTTCCCCTGATCAAAAAGTCGAATAAAAACATTGAATTCAACTACATTTCAAATGCACCTCTTGATTTTGAAATAATTTTTAAAAAATCTGGGAATCATCTCGGCCTTGTGCTTTCCTTTCTAGTTGCTTCGAGGTTTATCCCATACTTTGAGTGTCTAGGGGTTTGGGGTTTGGGGACATTAATAGGCTCTTGGTATATCGTTTCTAGTAAGTCATTGTTGGTGATGGTGTTTGGCCATTTGATGTTCAAGATGTTTCTAAGGCGAGTGTTTATGAAGGTAAGCACTTGCTGCGTAATGCTCGCTGTAGTTCGCCAAGTTTCGGTTCCATAGAGTAGGACTGTCCTGCCATTTGTGTTGAAAATTATGGCTTTGATGTGAAGAGTCGGCTCTTTTGACTCTCATATTTTCGATACTAGCACACATGCTGACCTAGCCTGACACCCGCTTCGGATCCATCATTTAAGTCAATGGCGCTGCACAAGTATGTGAAAGCCTCCACTACTTCCAGTGCATAATCTACAAGAGAGATATGATCTTGCTTGGCTGAGTTTACTTTTATGATTTTTGCCTTGCTTTTATGTATACAAATAAAAGCAATGTGCATCGGTGACCTCAATTTCTACCCAATACCTCGATGAAAATGATCGCTAATTTTGACGTGGCGTAGCTATTATTGGTGTCTCACCACGTGGGGCAAATATTTTGATTAGTCTTCCTTTCACGATACAAATTGTGCAGTTGTCTGAAAATGCTGCACCTCCTCATAAAGAAAAATGATATCTGGTTGAACAACAACACTCTCCTCCTTTTTACGCCACCGGAAGGGGCGTAACGAGAGTGTTTGGCGTCACGGGGCGTGATTTATTTTTAACCCTGTCCCCCCCCCCCTAGCTATGAAACTAATTACTTTCCATTCATACCACCAAAGCCCATGTTGTTTCCCCCACTAGTCTGGCGCTCCGGAAAATATGTCCCATCTTACACATCTTAGCTACGCCTCTGACCACTGCCCACTAACAACACTCNCCCCCCCCCCCCCTTTTGAGAATCTAAAATGCCCCCCCCCCTCTCCTCCCGGGGGGGGGGACATCTTTTGAAAGAAACACTTATTGAGTCACGGGAGAAGGGAAGAAGTAGTGAGTCAACTGCTCCATTCAAATTAAACTGGTCCCAAATTAACCGTGTTCTCCCCCAACCCTCCCCCCCCTCTTCCTCAACTTTACTGGAACACACACACTCTAATAATAACGCATTGCCTTTCAGGTAACATTCATCACTGGATCACGTGATATCCTAAACAACAGCCGACTGCTGGGTCAAGGGATTCTTAATTTATAGCATGTAAGGTAACCACATGGCGCTATCAGCATGATAGTCATGGGACAGAGGGGCGCTGAAGAGATATTGCGCTGTTTAATTTATTTCAATGTTGTGTCAAAACATCGAGGGAGGCAGATCGCCAAAAGGAATCGCGCACAAGCTTTGACATCCAGTCAATTGATACGCCACTGTATGTTTATGTGTGTGTGTGTGTGTGTGGGAGTCTGTGTATGTGTGGTAGAGGGTAAGAATAAAAAAGTACAAGATGTATTGTAGGCATTATTCACTCAACATTCACATTTTATCACTTCTGATATTCTGACACGGACTAAAAACTGTAATTTTCTCATATTTATATACTCTCATACACACAATGTTAGATCCCCTGGAACTGAAAGCGTTTACTTGAATAATCTCAAACACCTAATGTTAGAAACTCTGGAACTGCAGGTTTTTAATAGAATAATCTGTAAACACATAATTTTAGAACCGCGGAACTGCAAGTTTGTCATAGAGTACTCTTATGCACATATTGTTAGAACCACTGAAACTGCAAATAATTGACGTGGGAAACTTATAAAAAATGACGTTTTGATAGTGGAAGTGACGCAAGCAAAGAAGGAAGACCGTGCGTATCAAGACACATTGACAGAAGTGACGTTGTCTCCTAGGATTAATTTAACGAATCTTGGAAAAAATAAAAAATTCTTGACCAGGAACAACACAACTTATACAACGTACCAATTTATATTTTACGAGGACTGCTGATTGTGATGTAAAGGGAGACTGCAGATTGTGATGTAAAGGGAGACTGCATATAGTGATGTAAAGGGAGACTGCTGATTGTGATGTAAAGGGAGACTACAGATTGTGATATAAAGAGAGACTGCAGATTGTGAAGTAAAGGGAGACTGCAGATTGTGATGTAAAGGGAGACTGCAGCTTGTGATGCAAAGGGAGACTGCTGATTGTGATGTAAAGGGAGACTGCAGATTGTGATGTAAAGGCAGACTGCATATTGTGATGTAAAGGGAGACTGCTGATTGTGATGTAAAGGGAGACTACAGATTGTGATATAAAGAGAGACTGCAGATTGTGAAGTAAAGGGAGACTGCAGATTGTGATGTAAAGGGAGACTGCAGATTGTGATGTAAAGAGAGACTGCAGATTGTAATGTAAAGGGAGACTGCAGATTGTAATGTAAAGGGAGACTGCAGATTGTAATGTAAAGGGAGACTGCAGATTGTGAAGCAAAGGGAGACTGCAGGTTGTGATGTAAAGGGAGACTGCAGATTGGGATGTAAAGGGAGACTGCAGATTGTGATGTAAAGGGAGACTGCAGATTGTGATGTAAAGGGAGACTGCAGATTGTGAAGTAAAGGGAGACTGCAGATTGTGATGTAAAGGGAGACTGCAGATTGTGATGTAAAGAGAGACTGCAGATTGTGATAAAAAATTCTTGACCAGGAACAACATAACGTTTACAACGTACCAATTTATATTTTGCGAGGACTGCTGATTGCGATGTAAAGGGAGACTGCAGATTGTGATGTAAAGGGAGACTGCAGAATGTGATGTAAAGGGAGACTGCAGATTGTGATGTAAAGGGAGACTGCAGAATGTGATGTAAAGGGAGACTGCAGATTGTGATGTATTGGGAGATTGCAGATTGTGATGTAAAGGGAGACTGCAGATTGTGATGTAAAGGGAGACTGCAGATTGTGATGTAAAGGGAGACTGCAGATTGTGATGCAAAGGGAAACTGCAGATTGTTATGTAAAGGTCGACTGCAGATTGTGATGCAAAGGGAGACTGCATATTGTGATGTAAAGGGAGACTGCAGATTGTGATGTAAAGAGAGGCTGCAGATTATGATGTAAAGAGAGACTGCAGATTGTGATGTATAGAGAGATTGCAGATTGTGATGTAAAGGGAGACTGCAGATTGTGATGTATAGAGAGATTGCAGATTGTGATGTAAAGAGAGACTGCAGATTGTGATGTTAAGGGAGACTGCAGATTGTGATCTCGGGGAAGACTGCAGATTGCGATGTCAATCAATACAGTCATTTTATAGTCGTATCAATACAATCATTAAAGATGTACTTACTGCACCAAAACAAGTATTAGAATAGATAGACCAAGTATTAAAATATCAAGATCAAGTAATCATATGTCAAAACCAAGTTAGAATATCAAGACCAAGTATTATAAAATCAAGACTGAATATTAGAATGTCATGACTAAGTAATCAAATATTAAAACCAAGTATGAGATTAGCACGACCAAGTGTTTAGAATATTAAGACCAAGAATTAAATTATCAAGACGAGAGATTGGAATATCAAAACCAAGTATTAGAATATCAAGACAAAGTATTACAAATATCTGACACTTTCAAAGGGACAAGCGAGCATCCCGTGATTCTTTCCCCTTTGAATTCGTTGGTTTATAGTGGCCAAGAATACATGTATAATTTATGTGAGCCACTTCTACAACGTGTGACACTCTGGGTTTTTAAGACATCAGCTGTCTCGGCGAGAGTCAGGTTTCTTTTTGCCGAGACCCCAGTCAGCTGATCGCACAGGTGAGAAAATTGTTGACTGTTTTGTTGCCTCGTTTCTAGCAAACTATTTTAATGGCCCGCCCTTTGTTGCTGCTGGTGTTTGTCATTAGGACAAAAAAAGTTTGAATACGACAAGTCTTTGACACAAATAACCTAATTCTTGCTATACTCGCTATTGTGGCCACACACCTGTGTGTGACAGTACAGGGGAAATTGTTAAAGAGCTAGATATGGCATTAGAATTCTTTTTGTGACAGTGATTTTCAAATTATGACCAACCCATTCGAGATGAGCTGACCCTAACGTGACATATAACCATCCGGCCATATAGACATCTAGCCATGCAGCCATCTAGCCAACTAGCCATCTAGGCACATATCCATCTAGCCATTGAATAAGACATTCGAGATGAGCCAACACAAATGTGACATCTAGCTATCCAGCCATCAACCCATTTAGACATCTAGCTTTCTAGCCATCAAGACATCTAGCTTTCTAGCCATCTAGCTTTCTAGCCATCTATACATCTATCTTTCTAGCCATCTAGACATCTAGCCATTGACCAACACATCTGAGATGAGCTAACCCAAATGTGACATCTATCCATTTAGTCATCCAGCTATCTGAACATCAAGCCATCTAGTCATTGACCTACACATTCGAGATGAGTTAACACTAATGTGACATCTAGCCAACCTGCCATCCAGCCATCTTGCCATTGACCAACTGATCATTGATATATTTTGTGTTGTTAAGCTTTTGATAAATTCATGGCTGACTTGTAGATGTAAAACTTCATTTTAAAGATTCTTCTGAATTATGGTTTAGAAATATAGGTGAAGTCATCATTTCCTTTAATTTGAAGAGTTACGATCCTATCTTTATATTTGAGGACCACTGAATTTGTTATCGACACTAATTTCTCAGAGAGCTTAGAGGAAAGAAGCTCTTGATATAACGCGTACGTTCAACACGGTTTGATGACATGCAGTTGACAGATTGGTGACAGGCAGTTGACAGATTGGTGACAGGCAGTTGACAGCTTGGTGACATGAATTTGGCGGTTTTATGACATGCAGTTGACAGATTGGTGACATGCAGTTGACAGATTGATGATATGCAGTTGTCAGATTGATGAGATGGAGTTAACGGTTTGAATGACATGCAGTTGACAGATTAATGACATGCAGTTGTTTAGTTATAGACATGTTCTTCAATTAATTTCAGTCTTTTTAATTTTTTTTAAAACCATCACACATTGTTTGTATAATACAACAACTCTTCATAGAATGTTTGATGTGCAATTGACCTCAGTGCTCCACCTATGTGTGTTGTGCATTAGCCTACTCCAGTGTTCCGTCAGTTCCGCACCTGTCCAGCCCACGCACACAGGTGAGTAATAATCCCAACCAATCTTGGATGTTGTTGTCTTAGTCGATGACAACATAATGCACACGTTCTATTAGCCGTTGTTAAAGTGGCAGACGGTAACTCGAAGTATTACGGTTGTTGTCTTAGTCGATGACACCATAATGCACACGTTCTGTTAGCCGTTGTTAAAGTGGCAGACGGTAACTCGAAGTATTACGGTTGTTGTCTTAGTCGATGACACCATAATGCACACGTTCTGTTAGCCGTTGTTGAAGTGGCAGACGGTAACTCGAAGTATTACGGTTGTTGTATTAGTCGATGACACCATAAGGCACACGTTCTGTTAGCCGTTGTTGAAGTGGCAGACGGTAACTCGAAGTATTACGGTTGTTGTCTTAGTCGATGACACCATAATGCACACGTTCTGTTAGCCGTTGTTAAAGTGGCAGACGGTAACTAGAAGTATTACGGTTGTTGTATTAGTCGATGACACCATAATGCACACGTTCTGTTAGCCGTTGTTGAAGTGGCAGACGGTAACTCGAAGTATTACGGTTGTTGTCTTAGTCGATGACACCATAATGCACACGTTCTGTTAGCCGTTGTTAAAGTGGCAGACGGTAACTAGAAGTATTACGGTTGTTGTATTAGTCGATGACACCATAATGCACACGTTCTGTTAGCCGTTGTTGAAGTGGCAGACGGTAACTCGAAGTATTACGGTTGTTGTCTTAGTCGATGACACCATAATGCACACGTTCTGTTAGCCGTTGTTAAAGTGGCAGACGGTAACTAGAAGTATTACGGTTGTTGTATTAGTCGATGACACCATAATGCACACGTTCTGTTAGCCGTTGTTGAAGTGGCAGACGGTAACTCGAAGTATTACGGTTGTTGTCTTAGTCGATGACACCATAATGCACACGTTCTGTTAGCCGTTGTTAAAGTGGCAGACGGTAACTAGAAGTATTACGGTTGTTGTCTTAGTCGATGACACCATAATGCACACGTTCTGTTAGCCGTTGTTGAAGTGGCAGACGGTAACTCGAAGTATTACGGTTGTTGTATTAGTCGATGACACCATAAGGCACACGTTCTGTTAGCCGTTGTTGAAGTGGCAGACGGTAACTCGAAGTATTACGGTTGTTGTATTAGTCGATGACACCATAAGGCACACGTTCTGTTAGCCGTTGTTGAAGTGGCAGACGGTAACTCGAAGTATTACGACGACCAGACGGATTTTCATTAGTGGATTACATAACATGTCATGGCACTTCTGAATGTAAACATGTCATTGCACTTCAGATTTTGAGCACGTCATGACACTTCTGAATGTAAACATGTCATGGCACTTCAGATTTTGAGCACGTCATGACACTTCCGAATGTGAATATTTCATGACACTTCTGAATGTAAACATGTCATGTCCGTTGAGATTATGAAGGAAATAGTAGAACAAGGTGTGTTGAAGCTTGCATCAAAAGACAGGACAATGAGATGTGAATGTTTCGGCCAAGAGCCTTCCTCAGCAAACTGGACAAATGGAAGAAAATACGACAACTGCTAGTTTGTATTTCTTGTCTTATTTTCATGTTTCCGGTCTGCTGAGGAAGGCTCTTGGCCGAAACGTTCTTATCTTATTGTCCCGTCTTTCTATTTTAAGCCTCCACACACCCAGTTCTATTACTCCCTTCACACAGCTTGAACGCAGGCTTTCCTTTAGTATCCATCAGATGGTGAACAGATTAAAATCTTACTGAAATGACCATTATCCACTGATAATGTAAGAACGCATCATTCATAAATTAACATCTAATAAATTTACACCAATTCACCATTCCGATTACGATTACGATATGAAATTATATTGAAATAAAAGTGCATTTATGAAACTAATTCTTTCAATGAAAGCAGTGATCTCCAGTGTGGAGCGTTCAGATTATTGGTGATCGGTTTGGTTTGGGGGGGGGGGGGCACTTAGTCTTTTAGGTAGGGAAGTTTTCACCTACAATATCGAATGAGTCCAAACAGACTTTCACGTGGACATTAAAATTTCAGGTGCTTAGGTGGGGCTTGGGGTAAAAAAAAAGTTTGAGAAACACTGGTGTAATGTTAGGGCTGGAAGAAACTTTTTCGTTACCAACATATCACCTTCTACGTGTGTTTCCTGGATTGTTAGACATACGTGCGATTTATCTTACGTCACCAAAGAGACAAGTTTGAAGTGAGTGGAAGCTCTTGTGTTAGATGCAAATGTTTCTAAGTAAACTCCTACACTGTCCATGCTTACACCGTCCATACTTACACTGTTCATACTTACACTGTTCATACTTACACTGTCCACACTTACACCGTCAATAGTTACACTGTCCATACTTACACTGTCAATACTTACACTGTCCACACTTACATCGTCCATACTAACACTGCCCATACTTACACTGTTAGTAATTACACTGTCAATACTTACACTGTCCATTCTTACAGTCAATAATTACGCTGTCCTTACAAACACTGTACAGATTTTGCACAATAACTAACACTATCAATACTTACACTGTCCATTCTTCCAGTCAATACTTACACTGTCCACAAAAACACTGCACATACTTGCACAATAACTAACACTGTCAATACTTACACTGTCAGTACTTACACTGTCAATACTTACACTGTCCATTCTTACAGTCAATACTTACGCTGTCCTTACAAACACTGTACAGACTTGCATAATAAAAAGAAAAAAAAATCATTCTGATCTAGCGCATCATCACTCCCACCTATCCATTCAACCACTTATCCATATACCCACTTATCCACACCCACCGATCTATCCCCCATCCATCCACCCATAGACCAAGTTACACATCTGATCCATCCAACCATCGACCCAACCATCCATCCATCCTTCCATCTACCCACCATTCGACCCACCCACCCAGACACCGATCGACCCAACCATCCACCCACAGATCCACCCACTCAACCACCCATTCATCAATCTACCCACCCATCTATCCACCAATCCATGCATCCAATCATCCAACCATTCATTCATCCATCCAACCAGTGTTTCTTTCAGAAATGTCCCCCCCCCCCCTTCCCCCAACCGGTTTGGGGGCGTACTTCAGATTTTCCGGGGGGGGGGGGGCAGTGCCAATTGGGTTTTTTTTGGGCATGTTTCAGTGCGAATTGGTTTATTGGTGGACGTAGGGGGGGGGTGGGGTGGGGGGCACTTGCCTTTCACTCATAAAAAGTGTTCCATTTCTATCTCGCTATGAATAAATGTTTAGAATTCTTTATTCCAGGATTTTTAAAATCCAAATTGATCTTAATTTAAATATCTAAAAAAAAGCTGTTCAAAAATAAATCCTCTATAGTGAGGATCATATTTATAACTAGGATCATATCTTAAATTGGGATCATATCTTAAACTAGGATCATATCTATAACTAGGATACTATCTATAACTAGCATCATATCTACTACTAGGATCATATATCAAGAAATTTCTATTTAACTTCCTTCTGCAGTTAACAGTGAAAGTAAATTCGAGCCAGTCACTTCCGGTCCCATGATTCATTATCCTCTGAAGTTCGAGGTCAGGCTGACTTATGCAGACACCTCACCGTCAGACATGTATGTTGAGATTTGTGTCGACTTGTTATGAGTTATCTGTGGCTACTCGTGTATACAGGTCTATATGTACACAATCTTTATTGATTGTATGAAACTCGGCTTTAAAACAAATTAAATGGTTCACCCCTGACTTAACTTATATTAGCAGTGAACATTTCCTAAATACCAAACCACATAGAGTAAGATTTGACTTTGATGTAGAGCAGTGGTTCTCAAACTTTTTTTTCCGACCACAGCCCCCTTGAGCACATAGCTTAGCTCTGACCGCTCTCCCCATGGTCATAACCTAATATAAAAATTCTCAGCAGAGGAGTGACGTTTGTTATGACCCTACATGTTAGCTTATTCTTACACAACAACTATTTCAAACTTAACATTTAATCAAAACACAGATGGAATTTAAAAAAAAATTAAATAATGAGTAGATTAAGCGTTAGAATAGCGTTTTCTAAAAGTCGGCCAATTAGTTGGGTAGAGGTTGTAGAGTCGATCAATTGTGATGGGATGAATGGTCTTGCTATAGTGATGGCAGTTTCGGTGGCTGCTGAGGGACTTTTATAAAGAAATTGAGCTGTGTTCATATTTCTATACTATTTGCTTCTTTAAGTTGCTTAGTTGTATGACCACTAAAACATCTTTCCAACAAATGCAACATGAGGAATGCATAGAGGAGCTCCTTAATCACCTACTGCCGTGCAGAGTAGGATCCAAAATTTCACACCACGCTTGGCCAAGAGCTCTTAGTATCATTTTCTCAAAATGTGGTTTAAGCTCAATATCATTGTTGGCTTGAAAGGCCCCGCCCCCCTACCCCCCCCCCTCCTCCCCAATTCCCCAACTTCAGCTTGCGCATCGTTCATAAGAATGGGTTTACCCCTCAATCAGTGATTGTCATCAAAATAAAATGATAACATCACTTATCTTATGTGGCATATCCAAATGGTCGCAAGTTACGACGCTTCTTTTAGTTAAGATGGGCTTAACACTCAGTGTACCTTGCCATACCTAAAATGGCATTGAAAGAGTTAATGTTCATATCATAATTCGCAATAACCAAAATGACATTGAAAGAGCTACCGTATATGCTCGCATATAAGCCGAATTTAGAACTATAAAATACAATACTGACATCAGGGGGGTCGGCTTATATGCGCATAAAACAAAATGGACACAAGGACAGACACCAGTGCCAATTTTCCACACAAGAAATTCCTAAATATCTACTTCGTTAATCATTCGTTGTGAACAACTTATGAGCGGAAATTCAGATAGTATTAAAGCACACAATGTGGAAAGAGCAGAACACGTTTTTGTGTCATTCCAAGAGGTAAACAAACAGGTATGTAAGATAAAAGTAAACATCTGACATCTTGACAGGAACACATTGATAGGAACCAAAAATATGGAGTAAAATGAGACAATGGTATGGTCGGCTTATGTGCGGTTTTTTTGCAAAATCTGGTCATTTTAAAGCAGTTTTATATAGGGGGTCGGCTTATATGCGATGTAGGCTTATATGTGATGTAGGCTTATATGTGATGTAGGCTTATATGCGATGTAGGCTTATATGTGATGTAGGCTTATATGTGATGTAGGCTTATATGTGATGTAGGCTTATATGTGATGTAGGCTTATATGCGATGTAGGCTTATATGTGATGTAGGCTTATATGTGATGTAGGCTTATATGCGATGTAGGCTTATATGCGAGTATATACGGTAATGTTCATATCATAATAAGAGAGAACATGAGATATTTAAAATGTTATCCTCCTGAAATAAGTAATTAATTTTATTGAATTTAAGAAATATTCTCATATAAAATCATCATATGTAACCCAGTTACTAGAGTGGGCACACAGAGAAGCATTGGTGCCAATGAACTGTTAGGAATGTCAGAAGGAATCAGACAATTCTTCATCTTTATCACCACAGAGGTTCAGGAAGAAAGTTGTCAACACACTGTTTTACTTCAAAAGCATACACATATTTACGTGTTGTCTTGCAAAAAAAACAAAAAAAAAAAACAACAAACAAAAACAACAAACGACAACAACAACAAACGACAACAACAACAAACGACAACAACAACAAAATGTTACAAAAGATACACCAGCACGGATCACTGATTCATTTTCATTGAAATTTAGCACATCCAGTTATACAGCAAACTCTGGTTTCAGTCATGTTTATGAAGTCAGTCCCTCTCTCATTGCTAGTAGGATAAATTCTTCACCCATTTTTTTTTGGGGGGGGGGGAGGGGGGGGGGCTTTCAAGATTTAGAAATCAACAATACATTGTAATTCATATGCGGCATGAAAGCCATTAGTATTTTGATAAAAAGAATGCAAACATATAATAAACTACATCTAATATTCAAAAATAAAAACAAGATAATATCCAACATAACAGATAATATCCAACACCGTAGTGTCAGCTCACAGTGACTGGCAATGTATAAATGTACTGTTTATCGCCCCTGGTACTGCCATCTGTAGAAATAAAGATCAACTTCTTATCTCTCACGATGGCATGTGAGGGAAAAAAAAATATATGACCTAGTGTTGACGTGACCGTTTTTGTGGTGAAAGGGAGATCATCAGAATATTCCAACAGAAAACGGAGTATTAGTTAGCTTCAAGTTTTCCAATACATTTAATTTATAACGCCATTGAGATCTCTGTACAATACATTCTTAAGTGTAGCATTTGCTTAGGGTAACTGGTTCTAGCAACACCCCACCACCCTTCCCCTCCCCCTCGGATGATGCGCGCGAGAAGCATGTGACTTGTGATGTCATGCTTTTTAGTTTCATTTTTATTTTTTTATTAAAAATTTTTTTTTTTTTTTAAAGTCATTTGGAGTTGTTAAAATTCCCGTCCTGTGGTTCAGATCTCTCCCATGCCAGTTTATAGGTCAGACTTTTTGTTCTTAAGAGATGTCAAGCCTCATTTCATAGTCCAAATTACAAATCCTGATATCAGGCCGGCCAATGGCAGAAACCATTCCATTAGAGGCCCCCTATTAACCCTACCCTGGCATCCACTACTTCTTGTAGGTACGCAGTGTCTCTCAAAAGTGTTCAACTAATAATTCTGTTATTCCTCTGCTCTGTGTTGTTTCAGAAACGCCCTCAGCCAGTAGCCATGACGCCCACACCGCGCCCCACCACGCGGACGGCCAGGACAGCCCCCAGGTCGCGTGTCACTTTAAGAACACGGAGATCGCCCTCCCCATCACGTTCTCCCTGGAGATGCCATCCTACGTCATGGTGGGCGGGCACAAGTTCAACCTCAAGTTACAGATGCCTGTCATCAACCAGGGGATGTAACTCGAAGCTAAATGTTGAAAGTTGTCGAGCCTGATGATTTATTCAACGCTGTATAGTACCCAATATTAAAATACTTTCACTCTTAAGAATGGTCACGAGTTCCAGCTGTGTTATTTATGTCTGCATTCTCAGCACGCAGAAGTCTGCGCTATAAATATTCTTGTCAATCAACGAAAATACGCTTTAAATAAAACATTTATCAGAAGTTCAAAATGACCAGTTAACGGAGCTCCTACCTTATATCAGAAGTTCAAAATGACCAGTTAACGGAGCTCCTACCTTATATTAGAAGTTCAAAATGACCAGTTAACTTAGCTCCTACCTAATATTAGAAGTTCAAAATGACCAGTTAACTTAGCTCCTACCTTATATCAGAAGTTCAAAATGACCAGTTAACTTAGCTCCTACCTAATATTAGAAGTTCAAAATGACCAGTTAACTTAGCTCCTACCTTATATCAGAAGTTCAAAATGACCAGTTAACTTAGCTCCTACCTAATATTAGAAGTTCAAAATGACCAGTTAACTTAGCTCCTACCTTATATCAGAAGTTCAAAATGACCAGTTAACGGAGCTCCTACCTAATATTAGAAGTTCAAAATGACCAGTTAACGGAGCTCCTACCTTATATCAGAAGTTCAAAATGACCAGTTAACTTAGCTCCTACCTTATATCAGAAGTTCAAAATGACCAGTTAACGGAGCTCCTACCTAATATTAGAAGTTCAAAATGACCAGTTAGCTGATCTCCTACCTTATATTAGAAGTTCAAAATGACCAGTTAACTTAGCTCCTACCTTATATCAGAAGTTCAAAATGACAAGTCAGCTGATCTCCTACCTTATATCAGAAGTTCAAAATGACCAGTTAACTGAGCTCCTACCTAATATTAGAAGTTCAAAATGACCAGTTAGCTGATATCCTACTTAATATTAGAAGTTCAAAATGACCAGTTAACTTAGCTCCTACCTTATATCAGAAGTTCAAAATGACCAGTCAGCTGAGCTCCTACCTTATATCAGAAGTTCAAAATGACCAGTTAACTTAGCTCCTACCTTATATCAGAAGTTAAAAATGACCAGTTAACTTAGCTCCTACCTTATATCAGAAGTTAAAAATGACCAGTTAACTTAGCTCCTACCTTATATCAGAAGTTCAAAATGACCGGTTGACTAAGCTCCTACCTTATATCAGAAGTTCAAATGACCAGTTAACTTAGCTCCTACCTTATATCAGAAGTTCAAAATGACCAGTTAACTTAGCTCCTTCCTTATATCAGAAGTTAAAAATGACCAGCTAACTTAGCTCCTACCTTATATCAGAAGTTCAAAATGACCAGTTAACTTAGCTCCTACCTTATATCAGAAGTTCAAAATGACCAGTTAACTTAGCTCCTACCTTATATCAGAAGTTGAAAATGACCAGTTAACTTAGCTCCTACCTTATATCAGAAGTTAAAAATGACCGGTTGACTAAGCTCCTACGTTAATAATTAAATAAAATAAAATCCTTATAAACAAAAGCACATTCGGTTCTCCATAAATTTAATTTCAATTGGAATAGTGAGGCTACAAAATGGTGGGGCAGTCTGGATAGTAACTATAAATAAATGATATATTCAATAAAATACACAGTAGAAAATAAGGTTGATACGTACACATGAATCAACTGTTGAATGGTGGAAAGGTTGAATTCTTAACCTAACAAAACAAAATGGCGTCGTGAAGCTTTCGAAGTGCTTTCCCTTTGATAAAGTGACGTCATTAGGATGTTCATTCCGATTGGTCGGTTGTGTTGTTATTTTCTTTTATTGTTATTGATTAATTATTGTAGCAATGGCGATTGTTAATATGGTTGAAAAAACATCTACTAAACTGGTGTCTGGTTATTTGAGTCTCTTCTGCTGACATCTTTCCCTAGAAGATGTCCATCAGTAGAGGTAAAATAACTAACAATAACCTTTACAAGACAGTAACGATGTATTCATGAATTGGATAAGAGAGCTTTATTTCGATGACGTCAATAAATGTAAGGGTCACCAGGTGCACGTGTAAGGTATTAAACCGTTCAACAATTAGGGCAACATCAAGCTGCTGTGCAATTTATTACGAATATTGTAGTCCAATTAAATGTTTGGATTTTCTTCTCATTTATCTATTGGAGCATTTTTAATGGCGAATGGAAAGTGAGGCAAATAGAGAGGAAAATGGAGACGCTATGGCAGGCGAATAAATAGGTAAATAGAGAGGTGAATAGAGAGTTGATTAAAGAGGCGAATAGAGAGGCAAATAGGGAGACAAATAGATAGACTAATGGAGAAGTGAACGAAGAGGCGAAAAGAGGCAAATAGAGATGTGAATAGAGACGCGAGTTGATAGGCTAATTGAGATTCAAATAGAGAGGTAAATAGAGAGGCAAATTTAGAGGCGAATAGAGAGGCGAATAGAGAAGACAGATCTGGTCATTTCTGTGGGTACACTACAATGACATCACTAACAACAATTATGTTATGCAATGGCATACTTTTCTTCTATCCTTTAGGTAAAGATTAGTTCAATAGACATTTTCTATGGATTAGCAACAAAATTACATTTCTAAATCAGCAATAACACATTTCCAGATCAGCAAAATTACATTCCTAGATTAAAAAAAATTACATTTCGAGATCAGCGATACTACATTCTTAAATCATAAATATGACATTCCTGAATCAGCGGCATTACATTCCTGAATCAGCGGCATTACATTCCTAGTTCAGCATTATCACTTTCCTTGATCAGCAAATTTACACTCTTACATCACCAATATTACACCCCTTGATCATATATGTATTTATAATTGTATATATTACCCTTTTTCGGAATTTCATTGAACGAGCTGCTCAGAGGAAAGTATCGCCCCCCCCCCTTTTTTTTCTCCCCTAACCCGGCAAACAAGTGTACAGAATAAATCCATTTTTTTGCTACAAGACCAATCTAAGGATTATGAGATTAAGGATAAGCGCTGTGTTTAAAGTTAGCGTGTGCTGATTTGTGTTTGTAGCAAGTCCAGGTCACGTGTCCAGCACAACCTCAACACAGCATAGTTTTAATCGGTCAGAGGCAGCCTTGAAGAGAAATAATAAATGCTTTAAAACAAACGTAGCGAAAATAAACAGGAGTAAACATAAATCATTTAAATTTCCTGCACTCACAGGGGAAACAATGACAAAGTATTTGATGATCTGTCTTTTCTACGCAATATATTTTTTTAAAAGCAACTGTATATTGTTTAAAATAACAATTCATAGGTCAATAGATCAAGAATGCTAAAGCTCCATAAAAGAAATACAATTTTAAACAAAATTATTACCTTAGATTCTATGTGCCCACCCCACCCCAAGTGACATGTCATTATTCTAGCTCCAGTTCAGTTTTTTTCTTTCTTTAAAAACAACAACATTAAATCTAAATTTCATTATTAACAAAAATAAGTTTGTTCTTTGGTCTCCATTAAATCTCCCTTACATATTACACAACAGGAATGAGTTTTTTTTTAAATGACTAACTTCAGGATTTTGATGTACACTTAAGTGAATAAGTGTAAGATTTTTACTGATAATCTTCATATCGTGGTCTACGATTAAAAGGGGGCAGCACTCTTCAGTCAATGCTGTTTAAAAAGCATCCGTGTGTATCGACCTTTGTACCCACCAGAAGAGCGTTGGTTACCTTCCCTGACTCTGGATTTAAAATCAAATCTCTTTGATAGGATAACACATTGAAGCCTTACCTCAGCAAGATTTCCAATAAATTTCATCTGTTGAAAGTTGAGACATGGGTTTGTGGTCCGGCTGTCGGGGTCCAAGTTTGTGGACCGGCTGTCGGTTTTCGGTTGAATCTGGTAACTACCAAGACGAAGGAGGGACCTCAGATCGCTGGACCGTTTTCCGTTACCAGCTCCACCCCATCCAATACTTGAGGACCACTGAGCGCTGGTCAGGTTCAAGGACATTACAGAAAGGAATGCCACCGTACCAATGACAATTAGTGTGACAGACATAGCTGGAAATACAATTTAAGGACAATTAAGGACACGTAAGGAAGTAAGGATTCTAGCTGGGGCATTTTTTTTTTACATTCATCGTAGATAATTTTTTCAGTCCTGAAAAGTCTTGTTTGAGTTTTCCGTTGCTCCTTAATATTAGTCTGTAGCAAGACATTCGGCGTGTCATTGTGCAGTAAGAATAACTGTTGAGTTCTTGAGTGAGGACAGAGTCTTGGATTTTTGTTTGAACGGAGTTCTCGTTTTTTCTCTCAAAGATCAGAGACACTCCTTTTGCCAGTAGCCCATTTGTCTTTGAATGGTTGTTTTGATCTTGCCATCTGTTTACAAGATGGCCTATCAATTTGTTCCCCTTATGGCGGATATGGATTCGGCTTGGATTAGGGCAATGATGTCCAGAAAGTCTTTGTAACCGCTGTTCCTCGTGATATAAAACACACGAGTCTCAGTCAACGCAGAGTAAAACACACGAGTCTCAGTCAACGCAGAATAAAACACATTCAAAACACCTTGTTCCCAAAAGAGAACCTTGTGAAAACCCCTCAGCTATTACGAAATCTGAAAAAAATATGCACAGATGAAATCGAGTCGCCTGCCAAGCGGCGCCCAGGAAGTTTAGGAATGCAGACTAAGAGAGTTTGTTCGGACGGCTCCAGCGAGTGGTATTTTGTGGAATGAATGGAAATATTTCACTGCTCATAATATTTTCTCTTCTAGAACAATAAGTTAATAGAATATTATGGAGAAGTAAACCCTCTGACAACTGGTGTCAGGAGTCAACAGAAATTTAGTTGATGGAAATTTGATGGTTGGACAGAAATTCATTGTGTCTCATGATAGGACATAGACTCAAACGCATTTAGAACAGGCCTAAATCTGATAATATTCTATGTTGAGACATTTCATCGTTAACTATGAAGTAGGAGATACGATGCTAAGACCCAGTGATGTATGAAATACGATGCTAAGGCCCCAGTGATGTGGGTTGGGGATGTGAAGGGTGCAGTTTTAATATTTTCATTTTTTAAAAATTATTGAACTTTGTTTGATTGATATGGGAAGCATGGTCAAGGTAAGAAAAGGAAGGTAGGTAAGTGAAGGACGGCATAGGTAGTAGAGGAAAGGTAAAAGACGGTGTAGGTAGGTGAAGAATAGTGTAGGTAGGTGAAGGACGGTGAAGTAAGTGAAGGACGATTTAAGTAGGTGAAGGACAGTAAAGGTAGGTGTAGGGTGGTGTAGGTATGTGAAGAATGGTGTAGGTAGGTGAATGACGATGTAGGTAGGTAAATGACGATGTAGGTAGGGGAAAGATAATCCAGCTAGGTGAAGGATGCTGTAGGTAGGTGAAGGAAAAGTTAGGTAGGGGTAGGACGGTGTAGGTAGGGGAAGAATGGTGTAGGTAGGTGAATGACGATGTAGGTAAGGTAAAGATAATCCAGCTGGGTGAAGGATGCTATAGGTAGGTGAAGGAAAATGTAGGAAGGGGTAGAACGGTGCAGGTAGGGGAAGAACGATATAGGTGGGCGAAGGACGATGCAAGTAGGTGAATAACGATTTAGGTAGGTGAAGGATGGTGTAGGTAGGTGACGTACGGTATAGGTAGGTGAATGAAGCTGTAGGTAAGCGAAGGATAGCCAAAGACGGTAAAGGACAGTGTAGGTAGGTCAAAGGTGGTGCAGGTTGATGTATACCATTACAACAGTAAAATAGCCCAAGAGAAAAGTATCTGGATATACATTTTAAATTCTATGTTGACTTGAGCAGCTCTCCGTCCACTTTTCAAAGTCACAAATGTATCAAATACAACCTTCTTCTACCGATACCACAGCTTTAAGAAGGTTTCAAAAATGAACGTATGCGATCTTAAACCAAGTAGAATGAAACGGCATTGATCTTCAAATGAGCGTATATATCGTGACATTACCTTGCCGAAGGCACAGCAAAAAGCAAGGGGCTATCTTGAAGTGGGACTGTATAGCCCAACCGAACGACCAAGATAAAGATGATTCGTTGTAGGTCTTACCATATATTATGTCTTAGGTTTCTCACTTGTTCAAACGACTCTACGATAACCACTTTCATCATGATGATAGGAATGCTATTCTAATCTCAGTGAGAACTTACTCGTCTACAGCACGTGAATGTACATACCTGGATTGAACGCCGAGAGTCCTCTTCGGTTGTGACTGTCCCCCTGGCCGACTGTCCAAGTATTTGTGTCCATTTTACATTTAACTTCGTCTGGTAAGCTGCTGCTCGACGCGGCTGTCACGGCTGTCATGGCTACCCGTCAAGATGTCATGTGCCAAAGGTCAAAAGACACTTCTTGTATGTTGTCTATAGCTTCAAATGACACTGCTTATGAATCATTTATATTGTGACGAAAAATGAACATGTTCACTAAAAGATCTGCTTCAACAATCTGTCACGTGATACTGAGCAATGCTTCTGCAGGGGGCGGAGTCCTACGGAGGGAAAGGAGGTCTGTGTCAGACCCTTGGGTTACCCGGCGTGTAGAGAGAGTAAAAAATGAATAAAACGACAGTTTAGAGCAAGGTAGCTCAGTTGATTGCTGAGAACGTTATGTACAATGCCGTGCATTCCACCCAAGCTAAAAATGACACAATCTTTATTTACTGAGTGCTCCTAAGTGCCCGCCTCCTCCCAACAGCTAGCACGTTAGGTAACATTGCAAAAGCAGCATTTCTCTGAGTGGAGACAATCTAAAGACAATACCGGAGATCATAGAAACACCGCCTTGAAATACAATAGGTGAATTGAGATCATAGAAACAACGGGTGGAAATGCAATGGGTGAATTGAGATCATAGAAACAACGGGTGGAAATACAATGGGTGAATTGAGATCATGGAAACAACGGGTGGAAATGCAATGGGTGAATTGAGATCATAGAAACAACGGGTGGAAATGCAATGGGTGAATTGAGATCATAGAAACAACGGGTGGAAATGCAATGGGTGAATTGAGATCATAGAAACACCGGGTGGGAAGGCAATGGGTGAATTGAGATCATAGAAACAACGGGTGGAAATGCAATGGGTGAATTGAGATCATGGAAACAACGGGTGGAAATGCAATGGGTGAATTGAGATCATAGAAACACCGGGTGGGAAGGCAATGGGTGAATGGAGATCATAGAAACACCGGGTGGGAAGGCAATGGGTGAATTGAGATCATAGAAACACCGGGTGGGAAGGCAATGGGTGAATTGAGATCATAGAAACAACGGGTGGAAATGCAATGGGTGAATTGAGATCATAGAAACAACGGGTGGAAATGCAATGGGTGAATTGAGATCATAGAAACAACGGGTGGAAATGCAATGGGTGAATTGAGATCATAGAAACAACGGGTGGAAATGCAATGGGTGAATTGAGATCATAGAAACAACGGGTGGAAATGCAATGGGTGAATTGAGATCATAGAAACAACGGGTGGAAATGCAATGGGTGAATTGAGATCATAGAAACAACGGGTGGAAATGCAATGGGTGAATTGAGATCATAGAAACAACGGGTGGAAATGCAATGGGTGAATTGAGATCATAGAAACAACGGGTGGAAATGCAATGGGTGAATTGAGATCATAGAAACAACGGGTGGAAATGCAATGGGTGAATTGAGATCATAGAAACAACGGGTGGAAATGCAATGGGTGAATTGAGATCATAGAAACACCGGGTGGGAAGGCAATGGGTGAATTGAGATCATAGAAACAACGGGTGGAAATACAATGGGTGAATTGAGATCATGGAAACAACGGGTGGAAATGCAATGGGTGAATTGAGATCATAGAAACACCGGGTGGGAAGGCAATGGGGGAATTGAGATCATAGAAACAACGGGTGGAAATACAATGTGTGAATTGAGATCATAGAAACACCGAGTGAGAAGGCAATGGGTGAATTGAAATCATAGAAACAACGGGTGGAAATAAAATGGGTGAATTGAGATCATAGAAACAACGGGTGGGAAGGCAATGGGTGAATTGAGATCATAGAAACACCGGGTGGGAAGGCAATGGGTGAATTGAGATCATAGAAACAACGGGTGGAAATGCAATGGGTGAATTGAGATCATAGAAACACCGGGTGGAAATACAATGGGTGAATGGAGATCATAGAAACACCGGGTGGGAAGGCAATGGGTGAATGGAGATCATAGAAACACCGGGTGGGAAGGCAATGGGTGAATTGAGATCATAGAAACACCGGGTGGGAAGGCAATGGGTGAATTGAGATCATAGAAACAACGGGTGGAAATACAATGGGTGAATTGAGATCATAGAAACAACGGGTGGAAATACAATGGGTGAATTGAGATCATGGAAACAACGGGTGGAAATGCAATGGGTGAATTGAGATCATAGAAACAACGGGTGGAAATGCAATGGGTGAATTGAGATCATAGAAACAACGGGTGGAAATACAATGGGTGAATTGAGATCATAGAAACACCGCCTTGAAATACAATGGGTGAAGTGAGATCATAGAAACACTGGGTGGAAATACAATGGGTGAATTGAGATCATGGAAACACCGCCTTGAAATACAATGGGTGAATTGAGATAATAGAAACACCGCCTTGAAATACAATGGGTGAATTGAGATCATAGAAACACCGGGTGGAAATGCTAGGCCGTCATGACATTTTAATGTACGTCTTTTTTGTGCACAAAAGTGAACGTCTTTATTGGTGCACAAAAGTGAACGTCTTTATTGGTGCACAAAAGTGAACGTCTTTATTGGTGCACAAAAGTGAACGTCTTTATTGGTGCACAAAAGTGAACGTCTTTATTGGTGCACAAAAGTGAACGTCTTTATTGGTGCACAAAAGTGAACGTCTTTATTGGTGCACAAAAGTGAACGTCTTTATTGGTGCACATAAATGACGTCTTTATTGGTGCACAAAAGTGAACGTCTTTATTGGTGCACAAAAGTGAACGTCTTTATTGGTGCACAAAAGTGAACGTCTTTATTGGTGCACATAAATGAACGTCTTTATTGGTGCACAAAAGTGAACGTCTTTATTGGTGCGCATAAATGAACATCTTTCCTGTGCATGTGCGCCGTGAGTAAAATAGCTTTGCTCATTACATGAGAACATTTCCTATGTAAACAATTACATACCATTAATTAAAGCATACCGGATTATGCAGAGCTATGAACAAATTTGAATTATTCTCACTGATAATTTTATTTGATTTTAGTTACAAATACTTCATATCTGCTTCGATGCGATATTCTCATTCCCACACAATTGGGTAGCCTAAATACTTTAATTTTTAAAATTTGATTCCTATATTAAATGCTCTTCCTATTTAATAATAGTAATAAAAGACGAACATGTCCGTTATAAATGCACTTTGATTTTGCCCGCATAGCGTAACATACAGACATTGGCTTTTTATGTCAAATCATTTCATATCATATATATATATATATATATATATATATATAAGTGACAATTTGTTTGTTTGTGGCTTTGTTCCGCATATGCTTTTACATGGATTGATGTATCTTGAACAAACTTGGCACATAGACTTTATTATCCATGGGAACTCATACTATCCATTTCTTTTGCCCGGGGAGGGGAAGTGTGGGGGGGGGGTCTCATTTCTCCTCATATACCGTAAGCTTTATTTATACCAATAGTCTTAGTCAGAAAACACTACATGATCTCTGTGAATTGAGGGATATAGGCCCAGCTTGGTAGTAATACCCTTTATTGTACGCATGGAAATATCGGTGAATTTCAAATTAACAATAATCACAACGGGCTTGGATTTTCCAGAAAGTTTGATAATTTTAAGAAAACCAATATCCATGGCTACTGTTATGCACTAGCTTCTAATATGAGAAATTAATCTCCTATTTTAATTTTAATTGGCTCGTTGTAAGCAGTGCCTAACAAAGGACGATACCATAGGGTCAACAATATTAAAGATACGACACCCAAAGCAGTTTCTAGTTACAATTAATACGATTTAATAAGTATTAATTTAATTACAACAGAAATGAAATAGCATTACAAATCATCAACTTACAGTATGGTAGGTCTTGTACCGGTACACAGTTAACACAGTTAGAATAATGTGCCAATGAATAAGGATGAAATGCGAAATAAACACACATATATAAGAACACTAGGAACAATACACGTCTCGTGTAGTTAATAAAACCTATCGTAATCTCCGTCTCTCCGTCCGTGCCTGTCAATCATTTATATAGGTCACGTAAGCCCTGCCTTCTAGAAAAGACTTATGACGTGCTGTTTACATTTCTCGGGTAATCGAGTACATACGAGAAAATACCAGGAAGACAGTCTAACATGTTTAATTGGTAAACACGGTTGTAAACAAGATACATCAAACGAATAGGCCACGCCCACAACAGACGTTACTGTCTGTTAGGATTCCAATTTAGGTCAAGTAAAATTCAAGCACGGGGAATGTATGCTACATAACACCGCTTAAAAATTCAAAAAAATTTTAACAGGACAAATTTTAAATTTTAATTCCATTATGTATTTAAATGATTTTAAGAGGGCCACATTCCAGGCATAAATAAAACGGTAATTTATTAAATGGGCACCCAACGGGTCCCCTCTTTAACATAAATGACAAATTGTTATATTTATCCCATTTATTTGTAGAATTTTTCATATTTGACAAATAATTGCATAGCAAAAGTATTTATAAGTATTCTGTATTCGCCCTATTGCTTGTAGTCTGTATTTTCCCTATTAATATTAGTCTGCATTTACCTTATTACCAATAGTCTGTATTTGCCCTATTGCTAGAAGTCTGTATTCATCCTATTACTAGTAGTCTGTATTTGCCCTATTATTAGTAGTATGTATTTGCCCTATTAATAGTAGTCTGTATTTGCCCTATTACTAGTAGTCTGTATTTTCCCTATTAATAGTAGTCTGTATTTGCCCTACTCAAATTAGACACCTGTTGCACTTGGTGAATTTGGTGACCCTCAGACAAGCAGACATCCCTTGCACTTGGCGACACGACCGAGCAGACGACAAGCTGACAAAGGATATGTTACACACTACCATCGTTGAACCATAATTTGCTAATGAAAAATTCGTTGAGTTTAGACGGGTAAAAGTAGTCCTTGACTGGAGTTTATGTTGTAATTACAGGCTATTCTGTTTTAAATTATAGTTACTTGACGGTCGATGAAGATTAGATTGTTAAGTTGTTTTTGAGGTCATCTGGTGTGATGGGTTACTTCCAACTTGACAAGTGGTCCACACAGAAATAAAATAGATATTTGTACTCATCATTATAAATGACAGACGAGTGATTCTAAATAGTTTGTTTGCGGAATTGAAATATTTTGTGCGCATTAGCAGTCTTGTTTTAACATTATTTAGTGGTCGGAAATAATGCGATGTGATCCAATTATTATTATTATTAATTTTTTGTTGTTGAAAGTTCTAAGATTACTTTTTTTTTTTTTTTTTAAATTTTAAATGTAAATTTAATTATTTGTTGAACCCAGTGGGAACTAAAAGAAAATAATAAAAAAAGTAGACATCACACAATAAAATCTATTTACAAAGATCTTTACTAGCAGAATACCCGTTAATACACGGGTTCTGTTGACGGATTGGAAAAATGCTAAACAATTTTTTTTTTTTTGAAAATCAAAATGCCAAAATCTTATGGACGGATTTTCCAAATTTTGATGACCCATATTTTTACATTATTTTTTTAAAAATAAAATTCCCGCTTCCAAATAATCCCTTTTAAGATTTCCATTCGATGCCCATTTTTATTCAATGATCGTTTCCATTCGATGTATCGTGGTGGCTAATTCTTTTTCTAACGCTCTCATTTTTGTTGTTGTTGACTTGTCCATATGTCATAACTCGTGGACTTGTTTCTATGCTAACAAAGAATAAGAGTGTCCATTCTTTTGTGTGCATATAGCCTATAATTTAAATTTAAAAAAAACAAAAAAAAAAACCTTATATTTATAAATCACAGCAGACGTTTGGTTGTCTGAGCGTCAGATTCCCTGTGTACCAGCTGGACTCAGCGTCAGATTCCCTGTGTACTAGCTGGACTCAGCGTCAGATTCCCTGTGTACTAGCTGGACTCAGCGTCAGATTCCCTGTGTACTAGCTGGACTCAGCGTCAGATTCCCTGTGTACTAGCTGGTCTCAGCGTCAGATTCCCTGTGTACTAGCTGGACTCAGCGTCAGATTCCCTGTGTACTAGCTGGACTCAGCGTCAGATTCCCTGTGTACTAGCTGGACTCAGCGTCAGATTCCCTGTGTACCAGCTGGACTCAGCGTCAGATTCCCTGTGTACTAGCTGGACTCAGCGTCAGATTCCCTGTGTACTAGCTGGACTCAGCGTCAGATTCCCTGTGTACTAGCTGGACTCAGCGTCAGATTCCCTGTGTACTAGCTGGACTCAGCGTCAGATTCCCTGTGTACTAGCTGGACTCAGCGTCAGATTCCCTGTGTACTAGCTGGACTCAGCGTCAGATTCCCTGTGTACTAGCTGGACTCAGCGTCAGATTCCCTGTGTACTAGCTGGACTCAGCGTCAGATTCCCTGTGTACTAGCTGGACTCAGCGTCAGATTCCCTGTGTACTAGCTGGACTCAGCGTCAGATTCCCTGTGTACTAGCTGGACTCAGCGTCAGATTCCCTGTGTACTAGCTGGACTCAGCGTCAGATTCCCTGTGTACTAGCTGGACTCAGCGTCAGATTCCCTGTGTACTAGCTGGACTCAGCGTCAGATTCCCTGTGTACTAGCTGGACTCAGCGTCAGATTCCCTGTGTACTAGCTGGACTCAGCGTCAGATTCCCTGTGTACTAGCTGGACTCAGCGTCAGATTCCCTGTGTACTAGCTGGACTCAGCGTCAGATTCCCTGTGTACTAGCTGGACTCAGCGTCAGATTCCCTGTGTACTAGCTGGACTCAGCGTCAGATTCCCTGTGTACCAGCTGGACTCAGCGTCAGATTCCCTGTGTACTAGCTGGACTCAGCGTCAGATTCCCTGTGTACTAGCTGGAATCAGCGTCAGATTCCCTGTGTACTAGCTGGAGTCAGCGTCAGATTCCCTGTGTACTAGCTGGAGTCAGCGTCAGATTCCCTGTGTACCAGCTGGAATCAGCGTCAGATTCCCTGTGTACTAGCTGGACTCAGCGTCAGATTCCCTGTGTACTAGCTGGAGTCAGCGTCAGATTCCCTGTGTACTAGCTGGAGTCAGCGTCAGATTCCCTGTGTACTAGCTGGAATCAGCGTCAGATTCCCTGTGTACCAGCTGGACTCAGCGTCAGATTCCCTGTGTACTAGCTGGACTCAGCGTCAGATTCCCTGTGTACTAGCTGGACTCAGCGTCAGATTCCCTGTGTACTAGCTGGACTCAGCGTCAGATTCCCTGTGTACTAGCTGGACTCAGCGTCAGATTCCCTGTGTACTAGCTGGACTCAGCGTCAGATTCCCTGTGTACTAGCTGGACTCAGCTTCAGATTCCCTGTGTACTAGCTGGACTCAGCGTCAGATTCCCTGTGTACTAGCTGGACTCAGCGTCAGATTCCCTGTGTACTAGCTGGACTCAGCGTCAGATTCCCTGTGTACCAGCTGGTCTCAGCGTCACATTCCCTGTGTACCAGCTGGTCTCATCGTCAGATTCCCTGTGTACTAGCTGTAATCAAGTTTAAACGTATCCCTTTGTACTTGTAGCAATCATCTCATTTGTAACTGTGCTTTTATCAGTCAATCATCTCATTTGTAACTGTGCTTTTATCAGTCAATCATCTCATTTGTAACTGTGCTTTTATCAGTCAATCATCTCATTTGTAACTGTGCTTTTATCAGTCAATCATCTCATTTGTAACTGTGCTTTTATCAGTCAATCATCTCATTTGTAACTGTGCTTTTATCAGTCAATCATCTCATTTGTAACTGTGCTTTTATCAGTCAATCATCTCATTTGTAACTGTGCTTTTATCAGTCAATCATCTCATTTGTAACTGTGCTTTTATCAGTCAATCATCTCATTTGTAACTGTGCTTTTATCAGTCAATCATCTCATTTGTAACTGTGCTTTTATCAGTCAATCATCTCATTTGTAACTGTGCTTTTATCAGTCATGTCATATTTAATACTACGCTCCTTGTTTACGTGGATCAATCATGTCATATTTAATACTAGGATCTCACGGTCCTTGCATCAATGATGTCAGTTTTTACTAGGTTCCACGTGTACTTTTATCACTCATGTTATTTTTAATACTAGGTTCCCTGTGTTCTTGTATCACTCATGTTATTTTTAATACTAGGTTCCCTGTGTTCTTGTATCACTCATGTTATTTTTAATACTAGGTTCCCTGTGTTCTTGTATCACTCATGTTATTTTTAATACTAGGTTCCACGTGTACTTTTATCACTCATGTTATTTTTAATACTAGGTTCCACGTGTACTTTTATCACTCATGTTATTTTTAATACTAGGTTCCACGTGTACTTTTATCACTCATGTTATTTTTAATACTAGGTTCCACGTGTACTTTTATCACTCATGTTATTTTTAATACTAGGTTCCACGTGTACTTTTATCACTCATGTTATTTTTAATACTAGGTTCCACGTGTACTTTTATCACTCATGTTATTTTTAATACTAGGTTCCACGTGTACTTTTATCACTCATGTTATTTTTAATACTAGGTTCCACGTGTACTTTTATCACTCATGTTATTTTTAATACTAGGTTCCACGTGTACTTTTATCACTCATGTTATTTTTAATACTAGGTTCCACGTGTACTTTTATCACTCATGTTATTTTTAATACTAGGTTCCACGTGTACTTTTATCACTCATGTTATTTTTAATACTAGGTTCCACGTGTACTTTTATCACTCATGTTATTTTTAATACTAGGTTCCACGTGTACTTTTATCACTCATGTTATTTTTAATACTAGGTTCCACGTGTACTTTTATCACTCATGTTATTTTTAATACTAGGTTCCACGTGTACTTTTATCACTCATGTTATTTTTAATACTAGGTTCCACGTGTACTTTTATCACTCATGTTATTTTTAATACTAGGTTCCACGTGTACTTTTATCACTCATGTTATTTTTAATACTAGGTTCCACGTGTACTTTTATCACTCATGTTATTTTTAATACTAGGTTCCACGTGTACTTTTATCACTCATGTTATTTTTAATACTAGGTTCCACGTGTACTTTTATCACTCATGTTATTTTTAATACTAGGTTCCACGTGTACTTTTATCACTCATGTTATTTTTAATACTAGGTTCCACGTGTACTTTTATCACTCATGTTATTTTTAATATTAGTTTCCCTGTGTTCTTGTATCACTCATGTTATTTTTAATACTAGGTTCTCGGTGTACTTGTATCACTCATGTTATTTTTAATACTAGGTTCCACGTGTACTTTTATCACTCAATGTTATTTTTAATACTAGGTTCCACGTGTACTTTTATCACTCATGTTATTTTTAATACTAGTTTCCCTGTGTTCTTGTATCACTCATGTTATTTTTAATTCTAGGTTCCCTGTGTACCTGCAGGAATTATATAATGCTAACTTCTATGTACCCTGGGGGCTCTATGTCGCTGCTATCCATGTCTGTTATTCAATAGTTTATATTTTAAAATCTTATTTTGTAGACATGCTCATCCATTGTTTGGGAAACCATATTGCCAACCGACCCAATGAGCAACCCTTCGTCCACCGACACACTGAGCAACCCTTCGTCCACCGACACAATTAGCAACCCTTCGTGCACCGACACAATGAGCTACCCTTCGTCCACCGACACACTGAGCAACTTTATCACCCACCGACACACTTAGCAACCTTATCGCTCACCGACACACTTAGTAACCCTATCGCCCACCGACACACTGGATAACCCTATCGCCCACCGACACACTGAGCAACCGTATCGCCCACCAACACACTGAGCAGCCCTTTAGCCCACCGACACACTTAGCAACCCTTTAGCCCACCGACACACTTAGCAACCCTTTAGCCCACCGACACACTGAGCAACCCTTTAGCCCACCGACACACTGAGCAACCCTATAGCTCGCCGACACACTGAGCAATCTCATCGCCAACCGACACATGAGGCAAAAGGACCTCTTTAACCACAAGCTGTATAACGCTGACGTGTATAACGGCTGATCTATATAACAGCTGACATGTGACCGGCTGATATGTATAACAGCTGATTTGTACTTTAATTGATCTCCCGCCGTTGGGGCTGCTACTGTGATTTGACTGAAGACCTTATCGGTCATTACAGAAAGTAATATCATAAACACCCTGCCAAAGATAAAATATTTCGATATTGATGTTGTTTCGGAAGAATGTATTGTTTGGTTAAGTAGAAGGAACAGGAAGTGAAAACGAGAGTTAGGGGGATATGCAAGAAAGCGGCCGGAAGAATAACTATTGAAGATTTCTTTATTAGCACTTGTTATGAATACTTTTTGTATTAAACAGCATCTTAATATTGATTCAACTGATGTTTAAACTGAAAAAAGTTATGACAATTATATTTGCTCTAGTTTACAGAGGTATTATTTCACGTAGTGTACATTGTTCAGTTAAAAATGTTGTGATACTAAGTCTTGGAGTTCGTCGTGATTTGTTAGATAATCATGGATGTTTGTGAATGGCAATACATAATATAAGTAATAACTACAAGTAACATCATCATTCCTTATGATCGTTACAACCCTATCTAATGTAATCGGCAATTACAGAAAGTAATTGCATAAACACTCTAGATAATGTTTTCGAAAACCATAACAGCCTTATTCAAACTTATTGATTTATTTTTCCAAATTTTTACGACCGATATTTTTGTTAAAAACATGTTTAAAAATTGTGACGTCTCATGATTATTATCACCATTACCACCACCATCAACATCACCATAACTCTTTGACCTGTTTAGAGGATATTTTGTTTCAGCACATAACCTCCCCCCTCCACACACACACACACACACCATGGAAATTTATTTGAACTTCAGAAGAGATTGTATGTAACTAAATTGTCGTCGAAATCCAAGCCACTTTGATGTGTTATCTATTCTCACATGTTTAAGGAAAGTTGCCATGACAGGTTGGCTACGTCTCCAACAGAAAACGCTGGTGAGGACGGGCGTACGGTGGAAACATTCCTCGTGACTCAATCATCTGACTTTCTGCTTGTAATCTGTGTCGCTTGATTCCTTAACAAACCGTTTGACTCTATTTTTGTAACTTCGTGAACTTTTTGTATCTCTACCTTTGATAACCTGGGAACTCATCTTCCCAGCTAGGGGACATCTTATTACTCGCATTGTTTGATGACCGAAGAAACATTCCCTTTGTCTTTTGTCAGGAAATCTTGGTTCGAAATTGAACCACTGGCACCTTATGGGAGGAGTCCAGGAAAGGTTGGGTCTTGAACAGCGGCTGCAGAGTTTTGGCAGAGAAAACAAACACTGACTAAAACAAGTAAAAAAAAAAAAAAACAACAACAAAAGAGCATGGGGAAAAGAAAGAGAGCTGATTCTATTTGTCATTTACTAAAGGGTTATTTTTGGCATCATATCTGATTAATTTNCACCTTATGGGAGGAGTCCAGGAAAGGTTGGGTCTTGAACAGCGGCTGCAGAGTTTTGGCAGAGAAAACAACCACTGACTAAAACAAGTAAAAAAAAAAAAAACAACAACAAAAGAGCATGGGGAAAAGAAAGAGAGCTGATTCTATTTGTCATTTACTAAAGGGTTATTTTTGGCATCATATCTGATTAATTTGAAATATTAAGATTTAAACATTTTTTTTTAAATTAACAAAATGAAGGGCACTTTCAATCAGTATGGTGTTGAGGGAAATGGAGTGGTGGTTTGATATCGCTAGGGACTTGGCTCTATACAAAGGTTAAGAACCGTTTTGTTGTTCTAAGTCAAGCCATATGGCAAGGTCATGCCGTGACGTACTTGAAGGACGTAGAGATACTGGAATGTCCTTCGTGGTCAACTATTTCAGCGACAAGATTCAATAATTGAAACAAGATGGCTGTGTCGTTCATTCAGTTGGAAATTATGTGGTACTTGCCACCTCGTTGTACTCTTTCTTTGAGGGCTAGTGGTACTTGCCACCTCGTTGTACTCTTTCTTTGAGGGCTAGTGGTACTTGCCACCTCGTTGTACTCTTTCTTTGAGGGCTAGTGGTACTTGCCACCTAGTTGTAGTCTTTCTTTGAAAGCTGGTGGTACTTACCACCTAGTTGTAGTCTTTCTTTGAAAGCTGGTGGTACTTACCACCTAGTTGTAGTCTTTCTTTGAAAGCTGGTGGTACTTACCACCTAGTTTTACTCTTTCTTTGAGGGCTAGTGGTACTTGCCACCTAGTTGTAGTCTTTCTTTGAAAGCTGGTGGTACTTACCACCTAGTTTTACTCTTTCTTTGAGGGCTAGTGGTACTTGCCACCTAGTTGTACTCTTTCTTTGAGGGCTAGTGGTACTTGCCACCTCGTTGTACTCTTTCTTTGAGGGCTAGTGGTACTTGCCACCTAGTTGTACTCTTTCTTTGAGGGCTAGTGGTACTTGCCACCTAGTTGTAGTCTTTCTTTGAAAGCTGGTGGTACTTACCACCTAGTTGTAGTCTTTCTTTGAAAGCTGGTGGTACTTACCACCTAGTTGTAGTCTTTCTTTGAAAGCTGGTGGTACTTACCACCTAGTTTTACTCTTTCTTTGAGGGCTAGTGGTACTTGCCACCTAGTTGTAGTCTTTCTTTGAAAGCTGGTGGTACTTACCACCTAGTTTTACTCTTTCTTTGAGGGCTAGTGGTACTTGCCACCTAGTTGTACTCTTTCTTTGAGGGCTAGTGGTACTTGCC
>CAXITT010000096.1:1515437-1528073 GCA_964033795.1 Lymnaea stagnalis | reverse complement strand
CTCCTGCGCCCCCCCATGCGGCCTTCCCTTCCTTTCCCATAAAACCCCGACCACCCACATTTCATTCCACCCCCCCCCCCACCCACCCCAAACCACGACTTCTCATACAACATTCAGGATGAACACTCACCTCCAAACAAATTCACCTCTATCCTCGAAGTAAACGGTTTATGTAAAGAAAGCTTACATATCCTCATACAATTGTCATAACTACACAGCTATATCTGTCTCAACCATTGCGACAAATCCTTTGGTCAAGTTAACTCAACATTTATGTAACACAGTGTTTCTCAACCATCTCAATGCCATGACCCTTAATAATACATTTCCTCATGCTGTGGTGACCCCTTAACCATAAAATAGTGTTAGTTTCTACCTCATAAATCTGTGTTATCCGATGGTCTTAGGCGACCCCTTTGTAAGGGTCGTTCGACCACCAAAGGGGTCCCGACCCACAGGTTGAGAATCGCTGATGTAACAAGATAGGAATAATACGTTCCATTATTTTAGAATCATAAAAAAGGGAAGGAGATGACAGCATTTTCCATAACTTGTCGGCCAAGTGGTCAAGTCAGACAAAAGTCATTATGTTGATAGTCAACTTTTGTTTATGAGGACATTTAACAATGACGTCCTAAAACCAGTCAATGAATTTATAAAATGTCATACACTTTAAGAGCATTCCTGTTGTTGATGTCATGAGATGCAGGCAGAGAATTAGATCTACGAAGGCGGAGCATTAGACCAATGGAGGCAGAGAATTAGACCGGTGTAAGCAGAGAATCAAACCAATGGAGGCATATAATTAGACCGATGTGAGCAGAGAATTAGACCAATGGAGGCATATAATTAGACCGATGTAAGCAGAGAATTAGACCAATGGAGGCATATAATTAGACCGATGTAAGCAGAGAATTAGACCAATGGAGTCATATAATTAGACCGATGTAAGCAGAGAATTAGACCAATGGAGTCATATAATTAGACCGATGTGAGCAGAGAATTAGACCATTGGAGGCATATAATTAGACCGATGTAAGCAGAGAATTAGACCAATGGAGTCATATAATTAGATCGATGTAAGCAGAGAATTAGACCAATGGAGTCATATAATTAGATCGATGTAAGCAGAAAATTAGACCAATGGAGTCATATAATTAGATCGATGTAAGCAGAAAATTAGACCAATGGAGTCATATAATTAGATCGATGTAAGCAGAAAATTAGACCAATAGAGGCATATAATTAGACCGATGTATGCAGAGAATGAGACCAATGGTAGTGGGACACACGAATGACATGCGCCCACTTCGCATGAAACGCCATTGTGCAGAGTTTAAATACGGTCAAACTGGTCTAACATGACAGTACGCTTGTCTCTAATTTGGGAACCGTTGAGACCCCTGTTATTAAAGATAACCATATATTTAATTTGATTAAATTTGAGTACCGACGAGGCCAATGTTATAAAAATTGGCCATATATCTAATTTGATAAGACGCAAGATACAACCAATAAACGTAGGTCAGAGTTAAATATTTATTTGCGAGTTGTAAAAAAGAAAGTAGCATATGGCGGCTCGTGACTTATATCAATTGGGGTTGGTGGGGGGGGGGGCTGCTACAGGTTATTTTTAAACGTTATTTTAATATTGTTTGTGCAAATCAAAACACATAAACATAGAGACAAATATATTATGATAAAAGTCTGAAAATAAAATATTTTTAGCTTGTATAATTGACGATGACTCCTAGAACTGTGATTTTTTAAATCACAGTATTACATAATATTTACAAACTTTGAAGGAACGAAAGAAAAAATAAACGTTGCCCTTTGTGATATAACGAAATTTTGAGTGAAACAATGGATGCTGCTGTTCCGCAGTGTTTGTGTAGGAGCCGCCTCTGATTTCTAATTTGCAAAAGTTATTATATTATTTCGCCCGCACTTAAATAGTTAGCTGGGGTGAATCAGTCAGATTCAAACCACATGATCAGTTGTTTGTCTTAACCACATATATGAAGCACTCCTCATTTACAATCACAAATCATCCTCTACCTCAACTCTTCCCACCTCATTTCAAGTAGGTCACTCCGACATACAGTTTACACCCTCTGCTAGGAATCTTGGTTATATTCTTTCTAACAACATGTCTCTCGATAAACATATCTCTCACATTTGTCGTTCGGCATACACCGCCATCCGTCAGATCAGCTCCATCCGCCACTACCTGACAGTTAGCGCAACAAAAACTCTAGTCTGTGCTCTTGTTCTCTCTCGTCTTGACTATTGCAACTCACTTCTGTCAGGTTCACCGAAACATTTCATAGAAAAACTGCAGAAAGTTCAAAACTCTGCTGCTAGGCTTGTTCTTAAGGCAAAAAAACGTGATCACGTCACTCCACTACTCCACTCACTACATTGGCTCCCTATACAGGCACGCATTGACTACAAGCTGTCTCTTCTCTGTCACAACTTTTTCTCGGATTCCTGCCCTTCCTATCTAACTGAACTTCTTTCTGTCTATTCACCCCTTCGACAACTTCGCTCCTCCGCAGACTCGCGTATTCTGTCCGTTCCCAAGACACGCACTAAATTATATGGTGAACGATCTTTCTCTTTCTGCGCCCCCAAACAATGGAATTCTTTGCCACTACACATCCGCAATATAACAACCACACAGGCCTTCAAAACTGCACTCAAAACACATCTATTTAAACTATACTACTCTGACTGATTCTCCTCCTATAAACCGATAAACGTACATGGGTTTCCTTGTAAAAATGTCTGGTGTGGGTGGATGAATATACCTATGGTGTTGTTTTGCTTATATGTTGTTTTTATTTCATTTATGTATTTTATTTTAATATTATGATTATGCCTCTTTGCTATATTTATGTACAGCGCGGTGAGCCCAGCCCTAGGCCGGGGTACCGCGCTATATAAGACCACTTATTATTATTATTATTATTATTATTAGATTCCAAGCATACAAAGCTGTCTACTAACCGATCAGGTATCGTGAGCTGTCGCTGTACTGTTTCATCGAATCGAATATATTTTTAGTCACGCCCATGTTGACTGGGAATCCAAAAAGGGCGTATTTCATGTCAAGTCTAAACTATGGATTCGCATTAAGTTCATACATTATTCGTAAACAAATTGTTTGTGGTCATTGAATACAAAACTAAACAGATGCCTTGTTGTCATTGAATAAAAAACTAAACACAAGTTAAGGTAAAGATGAGTTAATCTTTGTTTAGTTAAATAACTGTATGGGCCCATAAAAAATTGACAGTGTTATTCCAAATGTCAAAAGTCGACTAACCATCGCCAAACATTTAAAAAATTAAAAAAATGGCTTTTATGATGGACTGTCTTACCAGAAAGGGGTCTCAAACATTTTTGGTGAAATATTTTGTAACGCTATATTAGAAGAAAGTGGCGCTACCGAAATGTATCAAATGCATAGGTTGTCATTTTCTTTTCATGTGGTATAAGCTACGTAAATGTTCATATTGTTGTGTGTGAGAGAGTGCTGAAAGACAGAAGGTTAAAAGAGAATGTGCACACATTAATGCATCAATGGTTTGGAACCAGATCCCTTTAGCTGAGAGAAAGAATATCTCTGAGAATATAAACTTGAACAAAGCTATTTATGACGTACGTAATACATTTCCTATAAGGTATTGTATCATAATTTCATCATGATTGCATCCTAATTTGGTTTCGTGAAAACATTGGGGTGGTGAGTGTTAGGACAAATATTTCTGAGCAGATGACTATTTAAGTATTATTTATTTAAAATTAAATGGCTATTGTTATTATACATTTATGTCAAAATTTTCACAATTTATTAAAAATTAAACTTATTTTTGAGATAATCCGGTAAAGACTATTAGCCTGAGCCGTGGCTAGGACCATAACGGGGTCCAGAAATAGTGGTGATCTGTTCACTTTACCCAAACATTAGAACCTTGTTTTAGACAGGCCCATTATATAAATCAATATCGTACAAATTTATATATCGAGACCTAAACAGTTCACCACATTGAAATTCTATTTTTTCCTAATGCAGCGTTTAAACATGAAACCAATTATTTTGCCTCTCTACAACAGAGGGGATGTGGTGGGGGCCCACGATGGCGAGGGATGAGAAGAATTAGGACACCCTGACCTCTCCCAGGTCAACTATATTGAGGATACATGGATTTCTAACAGTTTAGTTCAAATATAAGAAATGTTCAACATATGTCTTTTCATTTGGCGTGATCTTTTGGCTATTTGAATCCAACCTGGCAAAAAAAAAAATAGATATAGATAATTTTAATATACTGCACGATTTATTTTAAGATTCCCAGGTGATTTAAATTTACAATTAAATAATTTATGAAAGTAATAGTGTAAGGAAACTAAGTTCTATGTTTAAAAGATGTAACAGAGTGAGAAAACTGAGTTATATGTATGAAATATGTAATATTGTGGACAAATTACGATCTATGTTCGAAATATGTAGCAGTGTAAGCAAATAAATTTTATGTTTGAAATACGTGATAGTGTAAGCTAACCAAGTTCTATGTTTGAAATACTTAACAGTGTAAACAATCTAAGTGTTATGCTTGAAATATGTAATTTTGTTTGAAAAATAAGTTGTTTGAAATATGTAACAGTGTAAGGAAACTACGCTCTATGTTTGAAAGATGTAACCCTGTTAGCAAAGTAAGTTCTATGTTTAAAAGATGTAACCCTGTTAGCAAAGTAAGTTCTATGTTTGAAAGATGTAACCCTGTTAGCAAAGTAAGTTCTATGTTTGAAAGATGTAACCCTGTTAGCAAAGTAAGTTCTATGTTTGAAAGATGTAACCCTGTTAGCAAAGTAAAGCAAAGTAAGTTCTATGTTTGAAAGATGTAACCCTGTTAGCAAAGTAAGTTCTATGTTTGAAAGATGTAACCCTGTTAGCAAAGTAAGTTCTATGTTTGAAAGATGTAACCCTGTTAGCAAAGTAAGTTCTATGTTTGAAAGATGTAACCTTGTTAGCAAAGCAAGTTCTATGTTTGAAAGATGTAACCCTGTTAGCAAAGTAAGTTCTATGTTTGAAAGATGTAACCCTGTTAGAAAAATAAGTTCTATGTTTGAAAGATGTAACCCTGTTAGCAAAGTAAGTTCTATGTTTGAAAGATGTAATAGTGTGAGCAAAGTCAGATCTTGTCTGAAACACAATAATAAGAGATGTACTAGACTTGGCTGCTAGCCCAGTTTAAAGGCTAGGAAATAACTAAAATCTTTCAAGAGTTGGTTTCATCTAATCAAACTACAAAATTCTTGACTGATCAGGAAAATATGTAATATCATTGGTACCGCCTTGAGTTTAAGTAAACACTGAAGTTACAGAGAGAAATTGTCAGTTAACTTGGGGTAGGATGTGTGATAGCCCGCCTAGTGGTTTAGACATACTTTATTTGGTAGACATTAGGATGACATTAGGGTTTAGACATACTTTATTTGGTAGACATTAGGATGACATTAGACTTTAGACATACTTGATTTGGTAGACATCAGGATGACATTAGGGCGTAGAATACTTTATTTGGTAGACATTAGGATGACATTAGGGTTTAGACATACTTTATTTGGTAGACATTAGGATGACATTAAGGTTTCTATTTTTTCCGGGATTTCTCTAATTCCCGAAAAAGTGGAACACATTTTCGTCATCCCTTCAATGCCCGGGTTAAAATTAATGTAATTAAAATTATATTATAAACTGGCCAATATACATATACAAGGTGATATCTAGATAGACAACATCACCCCAGCAGGTGTTTGCGAAATAGATAAGTCTTCAAATCAGTTTTGAAAGACTCCAGTGCTTGGCTGTTTCTGAGAGCGATAGGAAGGGTGTTCCAAATTGTTGGGCCAGCAAATGCGAAAGTGCTCCCCTCGTAAGTCTCAAGGCGGACACGTGGTATCGAGAGTTTACCACTATCAGATGAGCGGACTTGTCTATTGGTTACATAAGGCGTCAGTAGCGCATTGAGATAGGTCGGTGCCAGGTCATGCAAGCAGCAGTAGCACAGAGTTGCAATTTTGAACTCTATGCGAGCGCGGACCGGCAGCCAATGCAGCTCTCTCAGAAGTGTTTTAGCATGGTCAAATTAGAGTTTTCGAAGAACAATGCGAGCCGCATTATTCTGTGCTTTTTTGAATTTTATCCAGGAGCTTAGCTGGAAGACCCACCATGAGAGCATTGCAGTAGTCCATGTGTGATAGCACGAATGCAGACATCAGTCTCTTTGATGCAACTAGCGTTACGAAATGTCTGATATGACTAATTGTGCGCAGATCTAGAAAATCGCCTTGCAAATTATGTTAATGTGATTTTCCGTGGTTGGAATTTTGTCTAAGTAGACACCCAGGTTTCGCACTGTTTGAGCAAACTCAATCTGTATACCTGATGATTATAATCTTGTTCTTTATTGGGCTGACACTTCGCTTATACTTTCTCTCATCTCGCAATTCTGACTGCCCTCTACTCCTACCGTCGGAGCTCTCTCTGAATGTCCGCTTCTCTGTCCGGCCGAGTTCTGTCAGTCCCGTCCAGAGGTCCCTATTTATAAGTCCCTGCTCCATAGAGTTCCTTTCCCAGGTCTGTAATCTGACGCGCCCGCCCCTTTGATCAGTCGGTCACTACCCCCACCCCTGTCGCCACCAGGTTACCAACCAGTCGTTCCAGGGAAATACCCTGGTCAGATGGCCTGTACCCTGCTGTAAGATCTGACGCGCCCGGCCCTTTGATCAGTCGGCGCCTCCAGGTCCGAACGCGCTCGGCCCTTTGATCAGTCGGCGCCTCCAGGTCCGAACTCTCCAAATTATTATACTAGAATATTACATTAAGAAATGTTACATTATGAAATGGCGTCAGCGGGCCGTCAAGCTTGCGCTCTTCATGCCCTCACCAAAACACCCCTCCCCAACCCGGTATCGGGCCGCGGAGCGTCACGTCGGGGATGTCCCGTTGTCAGGACAGCCCCCACCCGAGTCTGCTCGACCAGGTCTCCGCCGGGGGCCGTCCTAACCCAAAGACACCCGGTCGGTCCGACACTGTGTTTTGCACACAGTGCACACGATCGACTTTCTCAGGAGTCGGGATGGAAAACTTTACGTCCTAATATCTTCCCCCACCCATCCTGGGGAAGCGTTAGACGCCCTATAAGAGGGATTCCACAGTGGATTTCCACACTGCAACTAATTAGCGATGTAGCTTGGAGGAAACGGTTGACTTGGAGCAGCTTCTCAAGGCGTAGTAAGAATCTTGAATTAATGACCCGATGTTATCGGGATCATAATGGTAGGTCCTTTGCAATAATTTCTAACTTCTATTGCAAAACTCATCACAATGTATAACTTAAAAAAGATAATGATATCTACGTTTCTAACATCATTAAGTTTTGAGAAGTATTTATTTGCTATATATTATAGGCGGCTACCCTAATAACTTTCACGCTCCTAATCTACCCCCCCCCCCTTTTAAACATGACCTTAATTTACACAGTCTAAATGATCACTAATTAAAGCACTTTTGTCATTAAAGAAGTTAATTGAGGGACAATCACTACGTTAGAGAAATACTTTAGATTTACCCTTTTCGTGCCCTTGCATTACAACTTTGTTCTCTAAAAATGGTTGAAGAACCTAATCTTAAATTCACACCAAAAACTCTATTATATGACATAAATATATTTTATATTACATGAATTCGATCTATGTTGATATCTTCATAAAAAATTTAAACACATTTTTGCCTTTAAAAAAATTTATATATCATCAGAAACTCGTAAAACAAAGAATTCTTTTATGTAAAGAAGAATCTCGCAACCGTTATTGACAATATTCGAAAGATAGCAATATTACCAAACACAAACAAACACACACACACAAGTATACACTTATCTAATATAAATAATATCAATATAAAGTAGAACTCTAGTAAATAGAATTTGGCTCACCAAATACTAAAATCTGAAAAAAGAATTTGACTTGGTCCTACAGGGGCATTTCTTTTTGTAGGTTCTTGCGTAACATTTCTGGTCCTCCGCAACTATTCTCTGTTATTAAGTCAGTCTACTAGAGCAGTGGTCAGCAAATCGCGTCTCGCGAGTCGCCTTCGTCTCTTTAGTGACACGAGTGCGGCTCGTCCAGTCGGCCGAAAATCGGTTTTTACTCCGAAAGCCATGGACCTGGAAAGTTTTCTTGAAACGAAATGTGGCTGTCAAAAGATCTTTAATCTTCCGTTTTTATATTTTTGGCTCTTTTGACTAATGAGTTTGCCGACCACTGCACTAGAAAACGAGACCATGCACACCACTGTTAGGAACCCGGTTCTAACCGAAGGTTCGAAGGCTTCGCTCTGTCTAAGGGTATATATAAGGGTATTATATTCACTTCACAAATTTTAATTCTCGTGTGTATATCTTAATTAACGAACCAATTATTTAACTTCCATTACTGGCCACACTACACAATAATAATACGTCACAACCACTTTCACACAATACGTCACAAGATACTAAGAGTAATTGATAAAACAACACAAATAATCTCTAAACAACATGCAATTGCAGTTTACATTCAAGTCCTTAACAACCACAATCAACACGTCTGAGGGATCGCTGGTCTCCCCTGCAAGATGGCCAAGTTTATATTTATTTATGTCCAGCTTAGAACAATCAATCCACCCGAATAACATGTTTTAAAGAACTTCACCAATTTATATTCACAATATGAACATTTGATCCTGCTTAATGTATGAACCTCCCCCCCCCCCACCCCTGTATTCAGTATTCCTTAGGAGCACCTTCTAATGTTCCATTGTGGCACCCTTAGTTTTTGATTGTAGCACTCTTAGTGTTTGATTGTAGTAATCTTAGTATTTGATTGTAGTAATCTTAGTATTTGATTGTAGTAATCTTAGTATTTGATTGTAGTAATCTTAGTGTTTGATTGTAGTAATCTTAGTGTTTGATTGTAGTAATCTTAGTTTTTGATTGTAGTAATCTTAGTGTTTGATTGTAGTAATCTTAGTATTTGATTGTAGAAATCTTAGTGTTTGATTGTAGTAATCTTAGTGTTTGATTGTAGTAATCTTAGTGTTTGATTGTAGTAATCTTAGTGTTTGATTGTAGCACTCTTAGTGTTTGATTGTAGTAATCTTAGTGTTTGATTGTAGTAATCTTAGTGTTTGATTGTAGTAATCTTAGTGTTTGATTGTAGTAAAGAATCACAAACTAACATCATTAGAATCACAAACTAACAAGTAATCTTAGTGTTTGATTGTAGTAATCTTAGTGTTTGATTGTAGTAATCTTAGTGTTTGATTGTAGTAATCTTAGTGTTTGATTGTAGTAATCTTAGTATTCATTGGAGCACTCTTTGGTGTTTATTCGATCCCCTTATAGCGTTTAATGGTATCACCGTTTCATCTGGACACCCTTTAGTTTTTCATCTGGGCACACATTACTGACGCGGACATTCCAGTTATTTACTGACAAGACTCCACCTACCCCCACCCCGTCTTAGCTTCCACATGAAGTTTGAATGAGAATTAAACTGTTGCGCTATGCAACTATTTTTCAAGGCCAGAAATAGAACTTTTTAGCAAAAACATGGCGGTATTTCTTCCGTATTTACCAAAAAAAAAACAACAAAAAACAAGCACCTTAACCGGAAATATATGTGTCACACTCAGAGCTTAAATCTGCCATCATCCTGATGCATGACGTCAGAGATACCAGTAGGGTTGTGAGTAAGATTTGCGCCCTTGATTCACCTGCCATCTCTCCATTCAGGCTGTCCCGGCTGTTTGCTGTTGAATAGAGCTGATTACATCCTTCAACAGCGTGCCATTAAGTTAATCCTCCCTCCCTCTGATAACTCCTGCCACGCGCATGTCCTACGTTAATTCCTCCCTTTTAACACCTCTTCTCTGTTCAAATACAAAAAAAAACTCTCTGGGGTGGAGAGTATCTAAAACAAAAACATGTTTGCCGCCAAAGTCAGTGGCTGTGCCATTCACATGATTCCAGAAGTAATTGTTCAGCTTAAATTGCTATTCTTGATACACGCGTGCACGGGTATCGAAACCACATTGCAAGCATCGATACCTTGAAAGGGAACATTGAAACGGCTCGACAGGATAGTGTCGCCGCCTTGAGTCTCACCCGGCAGGATGGAAATTTATCTTAAAAATAGATTTTAAGCTGCAAGTAGGCCGCAGACAAACCAGAAGGTCTTAAATCAGGGTTTCCCCCCAATACCTTTATCTGTCTTCTGCATTCCTACAAATTGCTTGACAGTCTCACATGTTGACCAATTGGAACTATTTCATTTTAAAATTGACTTTTTAAAGATCATCACGTATCCCTGCACCCCTTGAAAGGACACCACATTCATACTTCCAGGTTTTGAAAGCCTGTCCTAAATTTTTTCTGTGTCATCATACAATCCAGAAACCGTACACCTAACCTCATACAATAACAGTAGCACATAACCACATACACAAACCGTGAACCCCACCACATAAAGTAACAGTAGCACCCTAACCCTATACAATAACTTAAGCACCCAACCACACATAGTCAACTTAGCACCCGGCCACTGACAGAACACGTTGCACCAAAGCAAACCCACGAACCGCAGCATCCAATCAAGCCCCGTGACCTCTGTACCAAATCACATCCGGTAACTTTAGCACCCAACCCCGGATATAAACTGGTTTCCGTCTGGGCTTTTCTGATTGAATTACGGGTTGAAATTTGGGATTGGGGGGGGGGGGCGGCATGGTATTCCTGTAACTAACAAGCCAATTTCATTACAAGTCCTACTAAATAGCTTGCCNACACGTTGCACCAAAGCAAACCCACGAACCGCAGCATCCAATCAAGCCCCGTGACCTCTGTACCAAATCCCATCCGGTAACTTTAGCACCCAACCCCGGATATAAACTGGTTTCCGTCTGGGGTTTTCTGATTGAATTACGGGTTGAAATTTGGGATTGGGGGGGGGGGGCGGCATGGTATTCCTGTAACTAACAAGCCAATTTCATTACAAGTCCTACTAAATAGCTTGCCGTGTGAGCCGTCGCTTCACGCGTCTAATATCGTGGAGCAGTCTTCTCGGCACTCATTTAGAATGCAAAGTTGTCCTTTCCGAAGATGGTCGACCGGGCGGATGTTTTCTGTCCTGTACGCCCTCCAACATGTGGCTCATCACAGATTTAACATAAAGGGCCAAAAGTCTTTAGTGGAGTCTCTTTTGACCGTGTGTCTTCAAAGTTCTGATAACAAATTGTCTTCTTTTTTTTTTTCTTTTTTTTTTTCAATAGCCCAACAGTTTAGTTCCCATTCAAACTTCATGTGGAAACTAAGAAGGGGGTTGGTGGTAGGTGGAGTCTTGTCAGTAAGTAACTATGATGTCGCGGCAGTAATGGGTGCCCCTATGAAAAACTAAAGAGTGTTCGGATGAACACCTAAAGAATGCGCCAATGAATATTACGGTGATACAATGAAACACTAAGAAAGGGATCGAATGAACGTAAAGAGTGCTCCGATGAACACTAAAATTTCTACAATCAAACACTAAGGGTGCCACGATTAAACAATAAAGAGCTACACTCAAACACTATGGGCCCACCAATCAAACACTATCGGTGCTACACTCAAACATTATGAGGGTGCTAAAATAAAACACTAAGAGTGCTACAATTAAACAATAAGGATGCTACAATCAAACACTAACGTGCTACAAGCAAACAAGCAAATGGGGATACAATCAAACACTAAAAATACTACAATCAAACACTAAGATTGATACAGTTAAACAATAAGGATGCTAAAAATAAACACTAAGAACGCTACAATCAAACACTAACGGTGCTACAATCAAACAATAAGGGTGCTGCAATCAAACACTAAGGATGCTACAATCAAACACTAAGGGTGCTGCAATCAAACACTAAGGGTGCTACAATCAAACACTAAGGGTGCTGCAATCAAACACTAAGGTTGCTACAATCAAACACTAAGGGTGCTGCAATCAAACACTAAGGGTGCTACAATCAAACACTAAGGGTGCTGCAATCAAACACTAAGGATGCTACAATCAAACACTAAGGGTGCTGCAATCAAACACTAAGGGTGCTGCAATCAAACACTAAGGGTGCTGCAATCAAACACTAAGGGTGCTACAATCAAACACTAAGGGTGCTGCAATCAAACACTAAGGGTGCTACAATCAAACACTAAGGGTGCTGCAATCAAACACTAAGGGTGCTACAATCAAACACTAAGGGTGCTGCAATCAAACACTAAGGGTGCTACAATCAAACACTAAGGGTGCTGCAATCAAACACTAAGGGTGCTACAATCAAACACTAAGGGTGCTGCAATCAAACACTAAGGGTGCTACAATCAAACACTAAGGGTGCTGCAATCAAACACTAAGGGTGCTACAATCAAACACTAAGGGTGCTGCAATCAAACACTAAGGGTGCTACAATCAAACACTAAGGGTGCTGCAATCAAACACTAAGGGTGCTGCAATCAAACACTAAGGGTGCTACAATCAAACACTAAGGGTGCT
>CAXITT010000096.1:1483087-1514788 GCA_964033795.1 Lymnaea stagnalis | reverse complement strand
AGGGTGCTAACATCAAACACTGAGGGTGCTAACATCAAACACTGAGGGTGCTAACATCAAACACTGAGGGTGCTAACATCAAACACTGAGGGTGCTAACATCAAACACTGAGGGTGCTAACATCAAACACGGAGGGTGCTAACATCAAACACTGAGGGTGCTAACATCAAACACTGAGGGTGCTAACATCAAACACTGAGGGTGCTACATTCAAACATTAACGTTGCTACAATCAAACACTAAGGTAGCTACAATCACACACAATAAGGATGCTACAAATAAACACTAAGGGTGTTACAATCAAACACCAAGAGTGCTACAATCGAACACTAGAAGGTGCTCCTAAGAAATACTGAAAGGTTCTCCAATAACCCAAAAGGGGTGCACCGATGAAAAACTAAAATTGGTCACAACGAAATGCTAAGAAGGATCAATAGAAACACTTTAGGGTGTTTCAATAAGACATTCAAAGTTGCTCGACTGAAACACTGCGGGAAGGGGGCTGGTGCTATTTATACATTAAGCAGGATCAAATGTTCATATTGTGAATACAAATTGGTGAAGTTCTTTAAAACATGTTATTCGGGTGGATTGATTGTTCTAAGCTGGACATAAATAAATATAAACTTGGCCATCTTGCAGGGGAGACCAGCGATCCCTCAGACGTGTTGATTGTGGTGTGCATGTTCGAGTTTTCTAGCTCAGTGCTCGGCAAACTCATTAGTCGAAAGAACCAAAACTTGCCCGACCTTCATAATATTACAGATCGAAGGAGACCCAAATAGGGTTTGTCATTTAATGGCGGAAATCTATTAATATAACATCCGGGCTCTCAGTCTGGCCAATCTCATTAATCTGTTAATAAAACATCCTGGTATTCCGCTGGGAAAATCTCTCAACAGCTGTTCGGTACGTCTGCGTTAATGTGAGCAAGCATAGTGGGTCTTAACTTAGAAGAAAACGTGCTTACAACTTTATTTTTCGAAAGATTTTACCCTCCAAAAAATGTCACTCCTATTATATATATGTGCTGAAAGGAATTGTTAGAAGCTGTGTTTTACAAAATCATTGTCTAAAAATAGCAACATTACTTAACGCGGTGTGAGGTTTTCAAGTCTTAGAAATGGCAAACTAGTACAAGGCTTGGAGCAATCTTACAGTCTGCAATGTCCTTCATACGTGTACAAGGCTTGGAGCAATCTTACAGTGTGCAATGTCCTTCATACGTGTACAAGGCTTGGAGCAAGCTTACAGTCTGCAATGTCCTTCATACGTGTACAAGGCTTGGAGCAATCTTACAGTGTGCAATGTCCTTCATACGTGTACAAGGCTTGGAGCAATCTTACAGTCTGCAATGTCCTTCATACGTGTACAAGGCTTGGAGCAAGCTTACAGTGTGCAATGTCCTTCACACGTGTACAAGGCTTGTAGCAATCTTACAGTGTACAATGTCCTTCATACGTGTACAAGGCTTCGAGCAATCTTACAGTCTGCAATGTCCTTCATACGTGTACAAGGCTTGGAGCAAGCTTACAGTGTGCAATGTCCTTCACACGTGTACAAGGCTTGGAGCAATCTTATAGTGTGCAATGTCCTTCATACGTGTACAAGGCTTGGAGCAATCTTACAGTGTGCAATGTCCTTCATACGTGTACAAGGCTTGGAGAAGCTTACAGTGTGCAATGTCCTTCATACGTGTACAAGGCTTGGAGCAATCTTACAGTGTGCAATGTCCTTCATAAGTGCAAACATTACTTTTAAAGTTTTAATCTGAACATTATTACCGCGTCTTTTACTTCATACATAAAACCAATACATTGTTTCTTTGTGGCTCATTTTCACGTCCTTACAATGGACACGGAATATAGATAAGACCAACAACTTCCAAATAATCGTTCACAAAATATTTGAACTTAATGTGACTCCTGCTCTGTGCACACGACAGGTCTTTTTGTCTCCGGTCTCTGTCGGCTATTTCTAGAACTTCCTTTGTTTCGTGGCTCGGTGCTCATTTGGCGCCAAACTTTCCCCAACGTTTTGGGCTTTGATAGTTCCATGCAGTGTAGCAATGCGCAGCTGCGACCGGACATGGCATGTTGGGAGAGAATTTTCAGTTTTCTTCCAATCAGCAAAAAAAAAAAAAACCCAAAAAAAAGAAAAAAAAAGGGTCTTTTCAAATTCGTTGAGGGACCCTAACAATATTTTGTTTTAACCCTAATTGAAAGAGTAACATCAAAACAACAGATCTTTATTTTTTACATTCATTTTGCATCTTAACCTTTTAATAACAGATTACCCCAATAGTAATTCATAGCTATGACGTCATCCATTTGAGAGATCTCTCGTCGCAATATATAAACTACAACAAAACCAAATAAAGATGGCAAGGGTGGCAGAGCTACTATTTTGAGACGTATATACACGCTGAGATCAGCTGTGCGTGAATTGAATAAGGCAGAGTAGTTGCTATTAAAATAAAGTACGAATTCTGTTTAGATGAAAGTGTGTAATCATAAATCAACCTAAAGTTGCCGTTAAAGTGAGGTGATCACTTTTATAAATAACGCTCGAATGCCGCTGGGTGCCGTCCATGGCTTGACAAGGGGTAAATAGTCCTTGGGTAAGCGAGGTCAATCTTTTACAAAGCTATTTTTAATCAAATTTTGCGTAACTGTTTTTTAATGTCATGTTTCTTTCTTTTTTTATTTTTTTCTTTTTGTGAGGCGTGGTGATCCTAGCCCTATGCTGGAGTACAGCGCTATACAAGACCACTGTAATCATAATAATAATATTAGCTTTTGCTCTTTTTCGTGGTTTTCTGGCTAAACGAAATTTTTGGATGGCTAATTGACCCACTTTCCGTCTACCTCTCGATGGCAACACTTTTTTTCTTCAAATTTTTAGCCATTCCCCTAACCTTAATCCCTAAAAATAAGTTTTTTTCCTGTTTTTCAAGGGGAAGATTAAGGAAATATGGCACCATTAATTTAATAAAATACAATTCAAAATAAATGCGCTGAATAATATTCTTTTAAAAAAATAAATATCGCAAGTGCGTTTTCGTGCATATTATTTTTCCTTTGTTTTTCTCAAATAGTTGGAGAGATAAATCTTCGGTGATCAGGCGGGTGGGTCATTACAATACACAATGAAATATTTAAACAAATTCAGATTTTGGATTTACTCGAGAAAAATTTGTTTTAGGCGTTGTTTAACTTGTCCTCTTCAAAGTCTGCAAAGAAAGGTTCAGATCTTTCGAACAGTTCCAGATTAGTTAATAATGGTTAAACTTTTACCGGAGCCTGCAGCTAGACATTGATAGAAAAAAAAAAAAAAGATTTAATTACGTTGATGACATGTTGCACTAACCTGGGGTCAGTAAATATCTCCATCCACTTAGTCAAGATCTCGTGCATCTCTTTTGTTGTAGATTCGTCAAGTCTTTTGTTGCAGATATGTCAAGTCTAAAGAGGTTGGTGAAAGAGGGGGGAAAAAAAAACCCCAATCATTTCATGGAAAAACCGGCCTGTGACGTCACAAAGTGAACCTCAGCTGTCGGCAAGAGACCGGCACAATATGTCCCAGAAGTAGGCAAATAATTGGAGTATAAATTGTTTGCGTGGGGATGTGCCGACTCCCTCATGCGTGCAGCAGGCTTGCCAGTGAGCAGACGTCAAGGAAAGTAATTCACATCTTTGTTTGGAAGTAAGTAGAATGATCTGGCCAACAATTTGATGTAAATTTCGACTATAAGTGTCATAAGTAAAATAAATAAGTGATCTATTATCTGCTTTCAGTCGTGTTGCTATTCTTAAAAATCTTAGCATCAGAAAAATAGAATTATTTCCATTGAGTTATTGCACTGATTGAAACTTATAAATATAATTGGCCTATTAAAGGCCTAGCGAAGGCCAGTTGAAGGCCTAGAGAAGGTCTGTTGTAGGTCTATTGGTGGCATATTGCCGGCCTATAGTAGGTCTATTGATGGCATATTGATGGCCTATAGAAGGCACCTTAAAGGCCTATGGAAGGTCCATTGTATACGTATTAAAGGCCTATGAGAGGCTATACACAGTTTCAAAGAGTTGCTATACTGGCATACTTGTCAACAACCTGGAGCATAGGTGTTTGAAATGAGAATTTCATTTAGTATATCCAGCCCACGTGGAGCAATGATGTTTGAAATGAGAATTTCATATAGTACATCGAGCTCATCTGGATTTATACAGTAATTACCTGCGTCCAGATGTCAGAACTAAGAAATGTTGACTTACCCACTAACAGTATCGCCATTGTAACGTATATCGCTAAGCTGTCCGATATTTAGAAAAAAAACCCGTGCATTTTTCGTTGTTTATTTTCTTAACATGAAAATAGGCCTGCGTTGCGTCCCTGGGCCCGTTTAATCAAGCTTGCTCTCGGTTTACAATAGGCATGCGTTGCCTCAGTGGTCCAGTTTAATCAAGATTGCTCTCGGTTTACAATAGGCCTGCGTTGCCTCAGTGGTCCAGTTTAATCAAGCTTGCTCTCGGTTTACCGTAGGCCTGCGTTGCCTCAGTGGTCCAGTTTAATCAAGCTTGCTCTCGGTTTCAACCGTTTCAGCCTAATTATATCATGTTATAATGTTTGTAGTAAGCGCTAATTGAAGTGCAATCCAAAAGATTCTCGCCTTCGCCCCACCCCCAGGTACACATTTGCACAGTTACGCCCTGAACATAAGAACGAATTCTTATCAAATGTCCCGCCCCCCTTCCCTTTCCTATTTATACCACGAACTAGAAATTGCAATTTCGACCAATCAAAAAAAAAATCGACCTATTTTACTCCTTATATCTAGAGATTTCTTTTAAAATAAAACAATGTTTTATACTATGTCGTAAAGTACAGTTCAAAGGCGTTGATAATGTAGGGGCACATTTACATTAGAAGCAAATACCCACGCCTGACAAAAATTATTGAGTTTAAAATTTAATATAAAATCATGAACTATATTATGACCATGTTCTGTTTTTTACATTTCAGGAGGGAGGGAAGTAGTGAGGGAGTGGGTGTTACAATTTGAATACTCATGTACGTGGGTGACATCTTTTCTCGCCATGGCAATATTTCGTGAGGGGTCAAAAGTTTGGGTAAATTGTTAGTAAATCTGCCAATACATCAAGTACATTCATTTTTCATATATATATTTCTAAGCTATTTTAGGACATTTAGTAGGTTTTTTTTTTCGAAAATATGTTTTCGAAGTAGTTCAGGGGCGTGAAAAAGGTTTCGCCTCTATTATATAGAACAGGGGTTGGGAACCTTTTTGTCTGAGAGAGCCATGGACACCACATATTTTGAAAAGTAATTCTGTGAGTGCCATACATTATGTTTAAAACTAAAAATTCAAGGAAATGTGTGCATTTTGTGTAATTTCATCACTCAAAATGGAATAATTATTTCCCTTTAATTACAATGAATGCAGGGTTGCTATTTTTCTGTCTTTTAGGTCAGCGAAGTTTATCTCCTTGACCACTTCTGATGCTGAGCTGCAGTAGACTTTAGCTCATTTGTAGAATGAAATATTGATATGCAATTAATATGTAGATCAAAGGAGTCTAAAGAAACTTTTTTTTATTTTTATAATCGAACATTTTTCTGCGAGCCAGATGCAGCCATCAATAGAGCCACATCTGGCTCGCGAGCCATAGGTTCCCGACCCCTGATATAGAAGATTAAAAAAAAATTACCAAAACCAAATGTTGTTCGAAACGTAAGAATCCTTACAATTATACTTCTTTAAAAGTAAGGAATGTTTGATTTACTCTTTTCTAAAGATACATTTAACGATAGCATAAAATTTATAATTTTATTTGAGTATACAATCCATCAAAATCAGAGAAAGAATTTAATGGGTTTTTAGATGCTTTGCTGGGACCCTGAAGTAGCAGGTAGAATGTAGAATGTAGGACATTGAATGCCTTTTGTTATTACCCGGGAGCACCGGGTCAAATAATCTAGTAGAAAAGAATAGTTTGTTACAAAGGGTTAACAATCGTTCTTGTGTGTAACTTGAAAGGTCACCGCAACCCTTCCTTTAGTGGATTGTTTGGAAGTGCGCCGTTCTGAAATAGGTTGATTAAAATGCCTACAGCAGCAGGGCGCATCATGAAGCGTTCATGATTGATAGCGAGTGGCATTTTCTCACCATTTTAGAATAATATGTGTGCTATTTGTTAATTACAGATTTTTTTTTGAATAAATTAGATTTGACCAAACTTTTCAGGATGCATGTGTGAATCAAACTAAATTTATCCATGTCACATTTGATTGCAATCTATTGTTTGTGATTATTTGGTGTATTTTTTTGTTTGTTATTTATTTATTTATTTATTTATTTTTTATTTTTTTTTTTGTTATTGTTAAAAAAAAGTATCAAATTATTACTCGATGCTGTCTTTGTACATATCAAATGTTGTAATATTGTTGTATCGGACTGCATCTGATATGCTGTCTTTGTACATTTCAAATAATGTAGTATTGTTGTATCTAATATGCTTCCTTTATACATATCAATGTAGTAGTGTTGTATCTGATAGCCTGTCTTTGAACATACCTCATGTTGTAGTAGTGTTATATCTGATAGGCTGTCCGCGCGCAAATCTCATGCTCATCTTCAAGTGTTTGTAGTTGCCATGGCGGCAATCAATGTGTTAAAAGTTCACATTATCTAAATGGAGATCTTCTAATTCGGGCAGTGGCCTTTGAAGCATCATTTGACTAAATGGACGGTTCTCTGCATGGCCCCATGCCATAGTGTATCCCGGGCAAAGGTCAATACTCCTCCCACCTTTGTTAAGAACCATTAAGGTAGATGTGTTGGGCAAGTAAATTAAAATGTAGAACATTTTTTTTTAAAACAGACTGCTCCCTTATTTGTAATATACATTGCTACAAACAGGGCCGGCCGGCCAGACTGTTGCTGGTGCCCTGTGCAAGCTTAACTTTGGCACCCTTATAATAAGTGTCATCATTCAAGGAAAAAAAACGAGTTATCCGGTGTTGAGTTTATCACCTATGTTGTTTTTGTATTGTTTGTTTAAAAAAAAACAACAACACATGTGATAAACTCATTAGCGAATAACTCGTATTTTGCTTTTAAAGGTTATACTTATTAAGGGGCGCCAAAGTTAAGCGTTCGGTAAACTTTCGCCCTGTGCGAAGCACCCGTTCGGCGCCCTCTTCCCTGTCCTTTTATGGCACCGCTCTTTTTCCGATAACGACGTACTTTTTCTGTTTGGCGCTTGCGATTTTGCGCCCCGCAATACGTTTTGTTCCCCATATTCTTTCTGCTGAAATAATTTTAAGAGGCACAAGATAATGCGGTATTATTAAATTAGTTTCCACGCCCTTTTGGTTTGTCCCAACCCCAGTGTTAGTATCCAAATTAAAAATGCACCTTTCATTCTATGAAAACTCATGGTATGAAAAGCGATTGTACAAGAAGTTAAAATACCGTTTTTCGACCCCAGACACGAGTTTCACACTTCACTGTAATTATCTAAGGGAATTTAAATATTTACTGAGCGCCCCAGGCGCCCCTATGGCCGAGGCGCCCTGTGCGTAGGCACAGGTCGCACAAACTAAAGGCCGGCCCTGCTACAAGGGTTGAGATCCATGAATACTTTATCCTGATAAATCTTAATATGGAAATACAAAATTACTTTAATTTGATGACGTACATAGATATTGAAAAGTACTTTACTTGATTGAAGCATATTATTTTAAACTAAAACAGACTCAATCGTGTTGCAGTGTGCAGTTCTTGATGGGACTAAGTGGAACAATTTTTTCGGGCGTACAGGAACCAGAATGATCAATACTTTAATCGGGGACTCTTAATATATAGAAGAAGAAGAGTACTTTAATTTAGCGTCTTACGTTGATTTTCAAGAGTACTTTAATTTAGCGTCGTACGTTGATTTTCAAGAGTACTTTAATTTGTTGAAGGACATAGATATTCAATAGTACTTTTATTCAGTGAAGTACATAGAATTTCAAATGTACTTCAATTATTGAATCATATTATGGGGCTTAAAATGTGAACATAATTTTTAAAAGTTAGGTTTAGGTCGGTTAAATATAAGAATTTGGTTAAATATAGCCAAGTAGATGTTGGTTCAATATAGCGAAGAAGATGTTGGTTAAATATAGCCAAGTAGATGTTGGTTAAATATAGCCAAGTAGATGTTGGTTAAATATAGCAAAGTAGATGTTGGTTAAATATATCCCAGTAGAATTTGGTTAAATATAGCCCAGTAGATGTTGGTTAAATATAGCCAAGTAGATGTTGGTTAAATATAGCCCAGTAGATGTTGGTTAAATATAGCCCAGTAGATGTTGGTTAAATATAGCCAAGTAGATGTTGGTTAAATATAGCCAAGTACATGTTGGTTAAATATAGCCCAGTAGATGTTGGCTAAATATAGCCAAGTAGATATTGGTTAAATATAGCCCAGTAGATGTTGGTTAAATATAGCCAAGTAGATGTTGGTTAAATTATAGCCAAGTAGATGTTGGTTAAATATAGGAAAGTAGATGTTGGTTAAATATAGCCAAGTAGATGTTGGTTAAATATAGCCAAGTAGATGTTGGTTAAATATAGCCAAGTACATGTTGGTTAAATATAGGCAAGTAGATGTTGGTTAAATATAGCCAAGTAGATGTTGGTTAAATATAGCCAAGTAGATGTTGGTTAAATATTGCCAAGTAGATGTTGGTTAAATATAGCCCAGTAGATGTTGGTTAAATATAGCCAAGTAGATGTTGGTTAAATATAGCCCAGTAGATGTTGGTTAAATATAGCCAAGTAGATGTTGGTTAAATATAGCCAAGTAGATGTTGGTTAAATATAGCCAAGTAGATGTTGGTTAAATATAGCCAAGTAGATGTTGGTTAAATATAGCCAAGTAGATGTTGGTTAAATATAGCCCAGTAGATGTTGGTTAAATATAGGCAAGTAGATGTTGGTTAAATATAGCCAAGTAGATGTTGGTTAAATATAGCCCAGTAGATGTTGGTTAAATGTAGCCAAGTAGATGTTGGTTAAATATAGCCAAGTAGATGTTGGTTAAATATAGCCAAGTAGATATTGGTTAAATATAGCCAAGTAGATGTTGGTTAAATATAGCCAAGTAGATGTTGGTTTAATATAGTCAAGTAGATGTTGGTTAAATATAGCCAAGTAGATGTTGGTTAAATATAGCCAAGTAGATGTTGGTTAAATATAGCCAGGTAGATGTTGGGTAAATATAGTCCAGTAGATGCTGGTTAAATATAGCCAGTACATGTTGGTTAAATATAGCCAAGTAGATGTTGGTTAAATATAATAATAATAATAATAAAGTTCATTTAAAAAAACACGCTTCATCCCCAAAGGCTCGAAGCGCGGTACAAAGTCAACAAAAAACATATCTATAATTCACCACATTTAAAACAAACACAACACTACAAAAACTAATTACAAGCATACAATATCAAAGTCTTTCTAGCCATTTCAACCCGGAGCAACACAGCAACACATGGAAAATAAGGTAGACAATCATCCCAGAAGGTATTTGCGAAATAGATGTGTCTTTAGATCTGTTTTAAAGGACTCCAGTGTCTGGTTGTTTCTAAGATCGACAGGAAGGGCGTTCCAAATTGTTGGACCAGCAAATGCGAAAGTGCGCTTTCCGTAAGTCTCAAGGCAAACACGTGGTGTCGAGAGTTTGCCACTATCGGATGAGCGGAGCTCTCTACTGGGTACATAAGGCGTCAGCAGCTCTTTCAGATAGGACGGTGCCAGGTCATGTAAGCAGCGGTAGCACAAAGTTGCGATTTTGTACTCTATGCGAGCACGCACCGGCAGCCAATGCAACTCTCTCAGAAGTGTTTTTGCATGGTCGAATTTGCGTTTGCGGAGAACTATGCGAGCCGCATTATTCTGTGCTATTTGAATTTTATCCAGGAGCGTAGCTGGAAGACCCACCATGAGAGCATTGCAATAGTCCATGCGTGATAGCACAAATGCAGACATCAGCCTCTTTGTTGCATCAATTGTTAGGAAGGGCCTGATGTGACTAATCCTGCGCAGCTCTAGAAAAATCGACTTGCATAGCATGTTAATATGACTTTCAAAAGTTAGTCTTCCATCTAGGTAGACACCCAGGTACCGCACTGTTTGAGCTAACTCAATACGCACACCTGAGAGAGTAATGGATGTCGTGTTATGTGCAGATTTCTGCTTCTGAGCGGTCGCAATGGGGAGCAGCTCAGTCTTATCATCATTTAATTTGAGCTTGTTAATGGTCATCCAGTGCTTTACCGACTCCATTGTCTTCTGTGTAATACTGAGCAGCTGAGGGAACTGAGAAGTGATCACGGATTGATGAAGTTGTGTATCGTCCGCGAACATGTGATACAACATGTCAAACTGCCTGATCTCTGCACCCAGGGGCTGAATGTACATCGTGAAAAGCATCGGGCCTAGGACCGAGCCCTGGGGTACTCCGAATTCGAGATTAGATTTCTTCGAGGTCAAGCCGTTTGAAATAACCGACTGGACCCGATTAGTCAAATATCGTATAAATATAGCCAAGCAGATGTTGGTTAAATATCGCCAGATAGATGTTGGTTAAATATAACCAAGTAGATGTTCGTTAAATATAGCCAAGTAGATGTTAGTTAAATATAGCCAAGTAGATTTTGGTTAAACATAGCCAGGTAGATGTTTGGTAAACATACCCGGGTAGATGCTGGTTAAATATAGCCAAGTAGATGTCGATTAAATATAGCCAAGTAGATGTCAGTTAAATATAGCCAAGTAGATTTTGGTTAAACATACCCTGATAGATACTGGTTAAATATATCCAAGTAGATGTTGGTTAAATATAGCCAAGTAGATTTTGGTTAAATATAGCCAGGTAGATGTTGGTTAAACATACCCAGGTAGATACTGGTTAAATAGAGCCAGGTAGATGCTGGTTAAATATAGCCAAGTAGATGCTGGTTAAATATAGCCAAGTAGATGTTGGTTAAATATAGCCAAATAAATGTTGGTTAAATATAGCCAGGTAGATGCTGGTTAAATATAGCCAAGTAGATCTTGGTTAAATATAGCCAAATAGATGTTGGTTAAATATAGCCAAGTAGATGTTGTTTAAATATAGCCAGTTAAACATAGCCAGGTAGATGTCGGTTAAACATACCCACGTAGATGGTGGTTACATATAGCCAAGTAGATGTTGGTTAAATATAGCCAGGTTGATATCGTATAAATATAGCCAAGTAGATGATGGTTAAATATAACCAGGTAGAAATGTTGGTTAAATATAGCCAAGTAGATGTTGATTAAACAAAGCAAGGTAGATGCTAGTTAAATATAGCCAGGTAGATGCTTGTTAAATATAGCCAAGTAGAAATTTGTTAATTATAGCCATGTAGATGTCGGTAAATATAGCCAAATAGATTTTGGTAAATGTAGCCAAAAGATGTTTGTTAAATATAGCCAGGTAGATGATGGTTAAATATAGCCAAGTAAATGTTGGTTAAATATGGCCAGAAAGATGTTGGTTAAATATAGCCAAGTAGATGTTGGTTAAACATAGCCAGGTAGATGTCGGTTAAACATACCCAAGTTAGATGCTGGTTAAATATAGCCAAGTAGATGTTGGTTAAATATAGTCAGATATAGGTCGGTTAAATATAACCAGGTTGATGCGGTTAAATATAACCAGGTAGATTTCGGTTAAATATTGCCACGTATATGTTGTTTAAATATAGCCAGATAGATTTCGGTTAAATATAGCCAAGTAGATATTGGATAAACATACCCAGGTAGATGCTGGTTAAATATAACCAGCTAGATGTCGGTTAAATATAGCCAAGTTGATGTAGGTTAAACATAGCAAGATAGATTTTTGTTAAACATACCCAGGCAGATGCTGGTTAAATATAGCCACGTAAATGTAGGCCTTATCTCTGTAAGATTCATCCAAGCGTGGCCTGAAATTTATGAATGATCGATGATGTCAATTTTTAAAACAAGTTGAAAACTTGCAGATTATTTCGGGGATGTGGGTAAATGAGTGGATGTGGCTAGATAACGGGATGTGGGTAGATGAGTGGATGGGGCTAGATGAGGGGATTTTGGTACATGAGGGTTTGCGGGTAGATTAGGGGGTGCGGACAGAGGAGGGGTTGCTGGTAAATGAGTGGTTGCGGTTACCTGAGGGGTGCGGCATGATGAGGTGGTGTGGATACATGAAAGGGTGTGGATATACGAGGGGTGTGGATACATGAGGGGGTGCTGGTAAATGAGTGGGTACGGTTACCTGGGGGGTGCGGCATGATGAGGTGGTGTGGATACATGAAAGTGTGTGGATATACGAGGGGTGCGGATACATGAGGGGGTGCTGGTAAATGAGTGGGTACGGTTAAGACCCCCCACGCCGTACTACTCCACCACACCTATGTACTTAGTGTGTGGATATACGAGGGGTGTGGATACATGAGGGGGTGCTGGTAAATGAGTGGGTACGGTTAACTGGGGGGTGCGGCATGATGAGGTGGTGTGGATACATGAAAGTGTGTGGATATACGAGGGGTGTGGATACATGAGGGGGTGCTGGTAAATGAGTGGGTACGGTTACCTGGGGGGTGCGGCATGATGAGATGGTGTGGATACATGAAAGGTGTGGATATACGAGGGGTGTGGATACATACGGGGGTGCTGGTAAATGAGTGGGTACGGTTACCTGAGGGGTGCGACATGATGAGGTGGTGTGGATACATGAAAGTGTGTGGATATACGAGGGGTGTGGATACATACGGGGGTGCTGGTAAATGAGTGGGTACGGTTACCTGAGGGGTGCGACATGATGAGGTGGTGTGGGGAGATAATGGTTTGATGGTACATGAAAGGGTGTGGGAAGATGAGGGGTGTTGATACATGATGGTGTGCAGCCTTATAATGGGTTGCGTGTACATTAGGGAATGTGGTACATGAGGGAATGCTAGTACATGAGGGAGTGCGGGTACACGAGGGAGTGCGGGTACACGAGGGCATGTTGATACATGATGGAAGGCGGGTACTCGAGGGTATTGCATAGAACAATTTTGTGGTTAAAAGGCGAAGGGGGAGGGGGTCACAACAGCAATTTAACTTCTACCACAAGCATCACATTATTTTATGGGTCCGATTTGAAGCAGTGTCCCAGCTTAATCAATAACTAGTTCACTAAAGTATTTGCCAGAAGCACTGCTATCATATTTAGGTTATGGAAATTTACAAATATTCTCAACATGATCCAATCCAATTATTTCTACTGTCTAAATGGTCCTGGCAAATGGCGCAAATCTCCTGAAATATGTGTGTTCCAATCTGACCATTGTAGTGGTCCCAGGTCAGCTCAAATCGATGAATAGTGACCAAAGCAAACTTAGACGTCATTATAGCAATGTTAAAACGTCATTAGTGGGTCCAGTGCCGTATCAACTAAATCAACAATACCAGTGTTGACATGACATCTGATCCACATCAAACCGCACAACATCCCCATCCTATAATAATGTAAACAAACAAGGTGCTCCGTGTACAATGAAAATGTATGTGTCGTGGTACACATTAACAAGGATCTATTATATAAATGTTCTGTTACACCAACGGAACAGACACAGTACAGTGTCATAACACACTACCAGACATAGAACAGCAGCATGCCCCACTACCAGACACAGTATACTGTCACACCACACAAACAGAGACAGTGAAATACCACACATCCAGACACAGTACACTACCATACCACACAAACAGACACAGTGACCTACCACACCGCCAGACACAGTTTCGGACCACACTACCAGAAAGTGTCATAGCTCACAACTATACATACAGTCAAACTACATTAGACGACATAGTGCCACACCACACTACCATACATAGTACAGAGTCGTTACACACTACCAGACATAGTAAAGTGTCTTACCACTGTTGAATAAGTATATAAATCCCAGTACAGTGTATGGCTTGCCTTATTTTTAAACGGCACAGTTATTTTTAGCCATCACAACTGTCTGCTAGTAGAATGATCTTGGAATTGACGTTACCAAGTGAATGTATTGTTCCATTTTTACCCATTCCTACCACTGTCCTTGCAGGCGAGAAAGTTGTTTACATTCAAATGGGTTCGAATTTTTTCTCAAGAATGTCAATAGGTGACGCAATGTCTCGATCTTCTGCACTAGAACGTTCTGATTTAATTCCTACATAAAGCTCGCCAGGTTTCTTAGCAGATACATTTTATTAAGTTTAAACAATCCGAGACTCACTTAGAGATAGACATCAAGAAAATTAGAGAGACATTGTAACATTGTATGCATAAATGAATACTTCTATTTTGAGGATTAAACCTTTTCTTCCACTTGCTTAAAGTGGATAAAGTTTTTGCTTCTATACTTACATTTGTATTTGTAAAGGAACTTATTTATGTAATCGAAAGTAAATTTTAGTATAACTAGCTTTGGTATCGTTTTCTTTGCATACTGTCAGTTCAGCCTTTTGTTAACATTCTGTTAGATCAGCCTTTTGTTAACATTCTGTTCGATCAGCCTTTTGTTAACATTCTGTTAGATCAGCCTTTTGTTAACATTCTGTCAGATCAGCCTTTTGTTAACATTCTGTCAGATCAGCCTTTTGTTAACATTCTGTTAGATCAGCCTTTTGTTAACATTCTGTTAGATCAGCCTTTTGTTAACATTCTGTTAGATCAGCCTTTTGTTAACATTCTGTTAGATCAGCCTTTTGTTAACATTCTGTTAGATCAGCCTTTTGTTAACATTCTGTTAGATCAGCCTTTTGTTAACATTCTGTTAGATCAGCCTTTTGTTAACATTCTGTTAGATCAGCCTTTTGTTGCGTATTGTTTGTTCTTTGAGTGAACTATAAACACAGATTAAATCTTTATAAAAATAACGGTACCCAACAACCATACAACCAGACACATCGTCCTAACACACTACAAGATACAGTGTCATATCACACTACAAGACACATCGTCCTACCACACTAAAAGATACAGTGTCATATCACACTACAAGACACATCGTCCTAACACACTACAAGATACAGTGTCATATCACACTACAAGACACATCGTCCTACCACACTAAAAGATACAGTGTCATATTACACTACAAGACACATCATCCTACCACACTAAAAGATACAGTGTCATATTACACTACAAGACACATCGTCCTACCACAATAAAAGATACAGTGTCATATCACACTACAAGACACATCGTCCTAACACACTACAAGATACAGTGTCATATCACACTACAAGACACATCGTCGTACCACACTAAAAGATACAGTGTCATATCACACTACAAGACACATCGTCCTACCACACTAAAAGATACAGTGTCATATCACACTACAAGACACATCGTCCTACCACACTAAAAGATACAGTGTCATATTACACTACAAGACACATCGTCCTAACACACTAAAAGATACAGTGTCATATCACACTAAAAGATACAGTGTCATTCCACACTACCAGACACAGTGTCATGCCACACTACAAGATACAAAGTCATATCACACTACAAGACACAGTGTCATACCACACTACAAGATACAGTGTCATTCCACACTAAAAGACACAGTGTCATACCACACTTCCTGACACAGTGTCATACCTCATTACCAGGCACAGTGTCATTCCACACTACCAGATACAGTGTCATACCCCACAAGCAAAGTACAGTGTCATACCACACACCTAGAAACAGTGTCATACCACACTACCAGACAAGTGTCATACCACACTACCAGAAACAGTGTCATACCTCATTACCAGACGCAGTGTCATTCCACACAACCAGACACAGTGTCATACCATACTACCAGACACAATTTCATTCCACACTAACAGACACAGTGTTATACCTCACTTCCAGACACGGTGTCATACCACACTACCAGACATAGTGTTATACCACACTACCAGACACGGTGTCACACCACACACGCAGAAACACTGTCGTACAAGATGACCAGCGACAGAGTGGACGCTGTCTTAACGAACGTGACAATATACTTGTTGTGACATGTTGCGCTTCGTTTCGTTGTCATTTAAAACATATTTCTTTAAGTTAATTTTTTACAATCATCTTACATAATATTATTGTCAAAATTAATATATATATTGTTATATTAAATTTAGTCAAAAATGAGAATGTCATTTTACATATCATCAAAAGTGTCAATGGCTTGTTACATCATGTCAAATGTTACAATGTAATGTTACACCATGTAGAAAATTACAATTTCCTATTGCATCATGTCAAAAGTTACAAAGACGTATTACACATGTCAATATAAAGAATGCCACCTTACACAATGTCAGACGTTACAAATGTCATGTTACACCATGTCAAAAGTTATAAAGCCACGTTACAACATGGTCGAAAATTACAATGTCATGTTTGACACATGTCAAAAGTTACAAAGACGTGTGTCGCCATGTCAAAAGTTACAATGTCATGTTACACCATGTCAAAAGTTACAATGTCACGCTGCACAGTATCAAAACTAATAGTAAGCACTAAACAAAGGTCTAAAAATACAATGTCATGCTACAGAGTATCAATACTAATAGAAAGCACTAAACAAAGGTCAAAGGTTACGATGTCATGCTAGTCAATGTCATTAATAAGACACGAACAAATCGTGTCAATATAACAATATATGTTACGCCTTAATAATAATTATACATTATTCACAAGTAAACGTTTCGGCACATGCCTTGCTCCTGACATTCCAGAGCACCCAAAACCAAAAAGCTTTGGGAATTTTGAAACTTTTACAGTAAACTCCCCCCCCCCCACCCCCACGCCCTTGTTTTCTAGACTTGGAACACATGAGACATTTCCCGCGTGGGAGTCAGTAAAGCCAGGGAGTAATGAGGGCGGTTGCTCCTGACATTCCAGAGCACCCAAAACCAAAAAGCTTTGGGAATTTTGAAACTTTTACAGTAAACCCCCCCCCCCCCACCCCCACGCCCTTGTTTTCTAGACTTGGAACACATGAGACATTTCCCGCGTGGGAGTCAGTAAAGCCAGGGAGTAATGAGGGCGGGGCGGGATGCAACTACGGGTATAAATGGGTGCTCAACTTTTCATCGTCGGAGCTAGACCTGTGGTCCAGTCAGTTATCACCTGTGGTCCGGTAAGTTCTACATCTGTGTTATAGCTGATGTCAGTTACTAGTAAGTGCTTGATCAAATGTGGTATTTATTGTAATATATCAAAGAAACAAATATCTACTTATTATATTAAAACAAAAACAAACAAAAAATAAGACAGAGGTTCTCAAACTGTGAACCCCGCTGCCCCGGGTAGTCGCGGTGTATTGTTTTTTTTCGATTGTTTCATATATTAGTTCCTGGAATTCTTAGTCTTTAAATATTGTTTGGAGCTTTGATCAACTGAATATTTTTGTAACTTAAGTGAAGTCACGTTACCGAAATATTTCTTCTTGTATTTAATTTTTAAAAAATGGTGTCCTTTTTAGAATTTGACATGGGTGCCACGTGGACAACCCGGATGAATTGAGGGTACCATGTTTCGAAAATGTTTGAGAGCCTCTGGACAAAGACATATTTATTTATTAACTAAATTGTTTATTATATGTGTCCATAAGGATAGATCCAGGATGTAAAATAGGTTATCTGTGTCCAAAAAGATATGTCCAGACTGTTAAATACGTTATCTGTGTGCATAAGATATGTCTAGGTTGTTAAATATTTGATCTGTGTCCATAAAGATATGTCCAGGTTGTTAAATTTGTTATATGTGTCCATAAAGATATGTCCAGGTTGTTAAATAGGTTATCTGTATCCATAAAGATATGTCCAGGTTGTTAAATAGGTTATCTGTGTCTATAAAGATATGTCCAGGTTGTTAAATAGGTTATCTGTGTCCATAAAGATATGTCCAGGTTGTAAATATGTTATATGTGCCCATAAAGATATTTTCAGGTTGTTATCTCCACGTGTCATAGATTGGAGCGAGCTCAATCAAATCACTGGAACGTGACGTCATTATGAGTGCGTGGATCACATTTAATTTAAAAAAAAATTAAATCTTCAGTATAATTAAGAAAGCGCCCTATTCCCCACCCCACCTCCCCATGACAACCATTCCCCAACCCACCTCACCATGACAACCATTCCCCACCCCACCTCACCATTATAACGCCAACCCTACACCCAAGTTTTCACTCCTCATTGGTCAGGATTATCTTTACTTCTCAATTGTGACCAACACAAATTGTTCACGCTTTTACCTGGTAAACTAAAACCAATTTGAATGTACAGACATTGTGTTCTTGACTTCCTTAGAGCTGCTCGCATTTTCTCATGCCTCTTCAAAACGCGTGAAGACATCTAACAGGACACTGGCCATTAATGTAGTCATCAACTATGATGACGATTCTCTTCAATTTTTGTCAACGAGAAATTGGAAGTTTGGTAAAATCTGTGCCCTTAAATGTCTTGCCTAACAAGTGCCCCTTAATGCCTTGCCTAATATGTGCCCGTTAATGTCTTGCCTAATATGTTCCACTTATTGTCTTGCTTAATCTTTGTCCCTTAATGTCTTTCATAATTTCTGCCCCTTATGTTTTGGCTAATCTGTCCCCCTTAATATCTTGCCTAATATGTGCCTAATATGTGCCTAATATGTGCCTAATATGTGCCTAATAATGTCTTTCCTTAGTGCTCCTTAATGTTTTTCTTATGTGTTTAATTCAGTTTATAAAATGATTTTAATTATATTTAAGATAAGATAAGATAAGATTCTTTTATTGATCCAAATAAATGGAAATATTTTTTGATTGCATTATACATTTTCAGCTAAAAAATAAAACAATTTGAACACAAGACATTTATCATGAATTATTTCTAACAGCCATTCAGTGAGTTCTCTTAGCAAAATCGTGGACTTATTAGATCTCATTCAGATATGTGACTTCAGAGGAAGCATGCCGGTAAATTCGTACAGATTGGGGAACAAAAGAATGTGTATATCTGTCAGTCCTCGCCCTGATGGAAAGAATTCGTCCCGAACGGCCCGATCCTAAGTATCTGTGATGAAAAGGGTGGGATGTATCATCCAAAATGTGTTTAGTTTTGCAAAAAAAAAAAACCCATCTTTCTTCAAATAGTTCTTCAAGTGAAGGATGTTTAGTTTGTGTTATGTTCCTAGCTTTCTTGATTAGTCGGTTTATGCGGTGTTTAATATCAGACGTTGAATTCCCATACCGGCAGGTAATACTGAAATTAAGCAGCCTTCCAATAGTTGCACTGTAGAATACGTTAACGACTTGCTTGTTTACACCGAAATTGTACAGTTTTTTGAGGTAGAACAGTCTTTTGTTGAATTTCTTATACAGTATTTGGCCGTGCTCATGCCATGTTAGCTTATTATTAATGGCGACACCTAAGTACTTAGATGCCTCCACTTTCTCCACATTTTGATTTTTTAAGTTGAGATCTGTAATCTGGTGTTTCCCCCTCCTGAAATCAACAACTATTTCTTTAGTTTTTGAGGCATTCAAGTGGAGAAAATTTTCATCGCACCAATTGATAAGGCTCGTATATGCCTTCTCCTTCAGATATTAAACCAACAGTGGTGGTATCATCAGCAAATTTTAAGATTAGAACGGTGTCGCTTGAGCTTTGAATATCATCTGTATATATTGAATACAGTACAGGAGAGAGAACGCAGCCTTGTGGTGCCCCGGTGCTTATTTCTCTAGTTAGAGATACTTGGTTATTTACTTTGACATATTGTGGTCGATTTGTTAAAAAAGTTCAGTATCCAAGCCTGAATATTTAAATTGACACCTAACGAGGAAAGTTTCTTTATCATAAGGTGTGGTTGGATAGTGTTAAATGCTGATGAGAAGTCTAAGAAAAGCACTCTGGCATATGTTTTAGGACTGTCTAGGTCATGGTAAAGTCTCTCCAACAATAGTAAGATTGCGTCCTCCGTACTTCTGGCAGGCTTATAAGCAAATTGGTTGGGGTCAAGTTTTTGCTATACTTCATTCAAAATTTCTTTCAGAATTATTTTCTCAATAGAGGTAAGTACAACAGGTCGTAAATATTAATTTTATCCCGGGCTTTGCCAGGATGAGGTAAATTTTGTTGTTCCACTTTACCCGGAATAAGCAAAATCCCGTAATATCCCGCTAATGTCTACCAAATAAAGTATGTCTAAACCCTAATGTCATCCAAATGTCTATCAAATAAAGTATGTCTAAACGCTAATGTCATCCAAATGTCTACCAAATAAAGTATGTCTAAACTGTAATGTCATCCAAATGTCTACCAAATAAAGTATGTCTAAACCCTAATGTCATCCAAATGTCTACCAAATAAAGTATGTCTAAACCCTAATGTCATCCAAATGTCTACCAAATAAAGTATGTCTAAACCCTAATGTCATCCAAATGTCTACCAAATAAAGTATGTCTAAACCCTAATGTCATCCAAATGTCTACCAAATAAGTATGCCTAAACCCTAATGTCATCCAAATGTCTACCAAATAAAGTAATCTAAACCCTAATTCAACCAAATGTCTACCAAATAAGTATGCCTAAACGGTAATGTCATCCAAATGTCTACCAAATAAAGTATGACTCAACGCTAATGTCATTCAAATGTCTACCAAATTAATTATGTCTAAACTTAATGTCATCCAAATGTCTACCAAATAAAGTATGTCTAAACCCTAATGTCATCCAAATGTCTACCAAATAAAGTAATCTAAACCCTAATTCAACCAAATGTCTACCAAATAAGTATGCCTAAACGGTAATGTCATCCAAATGTCTACCAAATAAAGTATGACTCAACGCTAATGTCATTCAAATGTCTACCAAATTAATTATGTCTAAACTGTAATGTCATTCAAATGTCTACCAAATTAAGTATGTATAAACTGTAATGTCATCCAAATGTCTACCAAATAAAGTATGTCTCAACGCTAATGTCATTCAAATGTCTACCAAATTAATTATGTCTAAACGCTAATGTCATCCAAATGTCTACCAAATAAAGTATGTCTAAACTGTAATGTCATCCAAATGTCTACCAAATATAGTATGTCTAAACGCTAATGTCATCCAAATGTCTACCAAATAAAGTAATCTAAACCCTAATTCAACCAAATGTCTACCAAATAAAGTATGCCTAAACGCTAATGTCATCCAAATGTCTACCAAATAAATTATGTCTAAACGCTAATGTCATCCAAATGTCTACCAAATAAAGTATGTCTAAACCCTAATGTCATCCAAATGTCTACCAAATAAAGTAATCTAAACCCTAATTCAACCAAATGTCTACCAAATAAGTATGCCTAAACGGTAATGTCATCCAAATGTCTACCAAATAAAGTATGTCTCAACGCTAATGTCATTCAAATGTCTACCAAATTAATTATGTCTAAACGCTAATGTCATCCAAATGTCTACCAAATAAAGTATGTCTAAACCCTAATGTCATCCAAATGTCTACCAAATAAAGTAATCTAAACCCTAATTCAACCAAATGTCTACCAAATAAGTATGCCTAAACGGTAATGTCATCCAAATGTCTACCAAATAAAGTATGTCTCAACGCTAATGTCATTCAAATGTCTACCAAATTAATTATGTCTAAACGCTAATGTCATCCAAATGTCTACCAAATAAAGTATGTCTAAACTGTAATGTCATCCAAATGTCTACCAAATAAAGTATGTCTAAACGCTAATGTCATCCAAATGTCTACCAAATAAAGTAATCTAAACCCTAATTCAACCAAATGTCTACCAAATAAGTATGCCTAAACGGTAATGTCATCCAAATGTCTACCAAATAAAGTATGTCTAAATGCTAATGTCATTCAAATGTCTACCAAATAAAGTATGTCTAAACTGTAATGTCATACAAATGTCTACCAAATAAAGTATGTCTAAACTGTAATGTCATCCAAATGTCTACCAAATCAAGTATGTCTAAATGCTAATGTCATTCAAATGTCTACCAAATAAAGTATGTCTAAACTGTAATGTCATCCAAATGTCTACCAAATAAATTATGTCTAAATGCTAATGTCATTCAAATGTCTACCAAATAAAGTATGTCTAAACTGTAATGTCATACAAATGTCTACCAAATAAAGTATGTCTAAACGCTAATGTCATCCAAATGTCTACCAAATAAAGTATGTCTAGACTGTAATGTCATCCAAATGTCTACCAAATAAAGTATGTCTTAACGCTAATGTCATCCAAATGTCTACCAACTAAAGTATGTCTAAACCCTACAGTCATCCAAATGTCTACCAAATAAAGTATGTCTAAACGCTAATGTCATCCAAATGTCTACCAAATAAAGTATTTCTAAACCCTAATGTCATCCAAATGTCTACCTAATTAAGTATGTTTAAACCCTAATGTCATCCAAATGTCTACCAAATTTAGTATGTCTAAACCCTAATGTCATCCAAATGTCTACCTAATTAAGTATGTCTAAAAGCTAATGTCATCCAATTGTCTAACAAAATTTAGTATGTCTAAACCCCAATGCCATCCAAATGTCTACCAAATTTAGTATATCTAAACCCAAATGTCATCCAAATGTCTACCAAATAAAGTATTTCTAAGCCCTAATGTAATCCAAATGTCTACCAAAGTAAGTATGTCTATACCCAAATGTCATCCAAATGTCTACCAAATTAAGTATGTCTAAACCCTAATGTCATCCAAATGTCTACCAAATTATTTATGTCTAGACCTCTAGGCGGGCTACCACACATCTCACCCCAAGTTAACTCACAATTTCTTTCTGTGACGTCAGTGTTTACATAACGCCACCGCGGTTCCAAATGATATCACACATTTTCCTGACCAGTCAAGAATTCTGGAGTTTTGATTTTACATACTCAATTCTTGGAAGATTTTAGTTATTTCCTAGCCTTTAAAACTGGGCTAGCGGCAATGATCTAGTGCTACTGTTATCAATTTGTCTCAAACATAGAACTTAGTTTGCTCACACTGTTACATATTTGAAACATAGAACTTAGTTTACTCACACTATTACATTAATAAATTATCTAATTGTAAATTTAAATCACGTAGCAATCTTATAATAGATAGTGCAGTACAAATTATCAATATTTTTTTTGCCCCGTTGGATTCGTATAGCCAAAATATGACATCAAATTAAAAGACCTGGCCATACTAATGGTCATTTGAACTAACTAACTAACTTAAGAAAATCAGCGAACACCGAGCCTTGAGGCTCATATGGTCCTCCCCAACGCACCACCCCGCCAACCAAACCGGCCGTCAACCACTCCCCCAGTGGTCTTCATTCCGATCGGGCTGCGAAGCGGCACGCCAGGGACGCTCCGCCCATAAGACCGCCACACTCGACCTCCACTCGATTGGCCGCTGAGTGTGGCAGCCCCAGAGAAGAAACACCTGGCCAGCCGGATTGCTGCTCACGCAGCAACAGGGCCGGACTTTCTAAGGGGTTGGGGTGGATATTTAACGTCTCTAAAGTCCCCCCTTACCACCCAGGGGGGACCGCGTAGTTGTTTAAGACCGAAGCCCTCTACTAGGGTTTGTATGGTTATTCTACGGCGCGACTAATTCACACCGTAGATGGGAGAGAGAGGTTGCCTTCGAGCAGTACCCTCAAGACTGCATATTTAGAATCACCGGTGAAAGGTTGCCACACACCTTCACCTCATATCCATACGGCAACTGTAATCATGTCCCAACCTGTTTCTGCGTTTAGTAAAACGCAGTCTCCGTGCGTTACTTTTGCCTTTCAGCGCGGGTCCCCTACACGGTGGTACTGTTCCCCGGGTAACGCTTCAGGGGGTTCGTGGCGAGCGCCTCTTTATCAAACATGTCATTGACCGACATGACGACAAGAGCCCGGGGCTCTCATGTTTGAACTAAACTATTAGAAATCCATGTATCATCAATATAGTCAACCAGGGAGAGGCCAGTCTGCCCAAATTATTCTCATCTGTCGCTATCATTGACCTCCACACATCCCATTTTTTTTTTCTTAAAGAGAAAAGTTTGTTTTTTTTTTTAAATGTTTCCACGCTGCAATCGGAAAGATAGAATTTCAATTTGGTGAAATGTTTAGGTCTGGAGATATCAATTTGTAGGAAATTGATTTATATAATGCGCCTGTCTAACACAAGGTTCAAATGTTTGGGTAAAGTGTAGAGATCACTACCATGTATGGACCCCATTATATTGTCATAACCATGGCTTAGGTTTAGTCTTGACCCTATTATCTTAAAAAATTAGTTTCATTATAATAGATTTAAAAAGATTTGAAATAGATACATAATTACAAGAGAAATTTAAATTTGTATAACTAAAACTTAAATAGTCATCTGCTCGGAAATATTTGTCCTAATCACCAACACCCCCCCCCCCCCCTCCCCCCCACCCCCCTGTTTTCATGAAAGGAAATTAGGATGAAATAGGATAAAATTAGTATAAAATTAGTATGAAATTAGGATAAAATAAGGTTATAATAAAAATATTATGTAGGTCATAAATAGCTTTTTTCAATGTTATATTATCAGAGATATTCCTTCTCTCAGCGAAAGGGCTTTGGTTTTAAAACATGCACTGATGTGAACACATTCTCTTGCCCACCATCTGTCTTTCAGCACCCTCGGAGACAAACATGAGCGTGACTAAAAATATATTCCATTCCGAACAGCAAAGTGACAGCTCACGATGCCTCATCGGTTTGTAGACAGCTTTGTGTGCTTGGACTAAGTGGTTAAGACGAACAACTGATCGTGTGGTTTTAATCTGACTGATGCACTCCTTCTAACTATTTAAGTACGGACGAAATAATATAATAACTTTTGCAGATTAGAAATCAGAGGCGGCTCCTACACTAACACCGCGGAGCTGCAGTTTTTTTCTTCTTACTTTTGTTCCTTACAAGACTGTAAATATATATATATAAGAATGAGCTATAGTGACATAACGCCAAAGAGCCGATACGATTTAAGTATGTTCGGATTCCTAAAAAAAATCATAGTTTTTTCTTCTATTATTAAATCGAGTCAATTTAAATGCGCAAAAAATACATTAAATCCGCATTTATTTTAGTAAAAGTTTAAGTACTATTATTATAAATTACAAATACATTTAAAGTATCAACTAAGGAACTATTTTAAACATTTTATCCGAATGTAGAAGTTATGAAAAAAATGTGATCTAAGATTTTGCATCTGAAGCACATTTATCGGGAAACACAAACATCTGTTATTCTTAGTGCGTATTTTAGTACGTTGTTAATATTGCGAAATAAAATTAAAATAATTTGTTATAAATAAACACGCAAATGACGTCATAGCTGGAATGGCCTAAGTTAGCCAAAACTCTTACATTTCTTAAAATTCAATAAACGCGCGTTACAAAACTGATAATGAATTTCCCCACTTCTTAAAAGTAAAATTAATAAATACAATTGATTGCCTTTTAAATTGTTAATAAAACACACACAAATTTTAGCTTTGTATTTTTAACATTTAATAAGTCTTAGTTTTACCTTTTTTTTAATTCCAAAAATATAATTTTTATTAAATGTATAACGTAATAAAATTTTTAACTTTATATGTACTTCTAATAAGAAAAGGCCGTTTAAGTCGATCAGTGCAGCGAAACTCCATAGTCTTAGCATTCGCTAATCTAATTATTATAACTCATCCAAATAAGAACAAACTATATGAAGTGCAAATTATTAGTTTTGGTATGGAAGGGACTACAATCTGGTGAAAGACTTTATTAATTTTGTTTAATTGTGGATGGGGGGGGGGGTTGGTCATTTTGCCCCAGGCAGCACAAGATATGTCTCTAAATAAGGAATTTAATTTGATAAATAATTAACCTTCTTGGGTACATACCTATCCGAGGTAGGAAATAGGATGTGTACATTTTTGCTTGAATGACAGTAAATTAGAATTCTATGGTATTACATTTGTGGAAAAAGTTATGTTATCTTCTCTTTTTACAAATAAACATATTTTTAACAATTTAGAAAATCAATGGCGTTAACAAAACGTTAGTACATTTTTTTAAAGTATACCCATAAATATCAAAACCCAATCATTTGACATATTTGAACATTTAATTTTAAAAATGGAGCTGGATTAATATTTTCTTTTTTTTAAAAAATGAAAATATATTTATCTTTCACTTTGCAAAAAGTAAAGTGGCTGTATATTTTTATATATAACCAATTTTTATAACAGTGGTCCCGTCGGTCCTCAAATTTAATCAAATTAAATATATGGCCATCTTTTATAACGGTTGTCTCGTAGGTCCTAAAATTTAATCAAATTAAATATAGGGCTATTTTTATGACAGGGGTCTCGTCGGTCCTCAAATTTAATCAAATTAAATATATGGCCATCTTTTATAATAGGGGTCTCAACGGTTCTCACATTAGGGACAAGCGTACCGTCATGTTAGACCAGTTTGACCTTTTTTAAACTCTGCACAAAGGCGTTTGATACGAAGTGGGCGCAGGTTATTCGTGTGTCCCACTACCATTGGTCTAATTCTCTGCTTACATCGGTCTAATTATATTCCTCCATTGATCTAATTTTCTGCCTCAAGTGGTCTAATTCTTTGCGTCCATTGGTCTAATTCTCTGCCTGCACTCATGACATCACCAACAGCAATGCTTTTAAAATATATGTTACGCACTGGCTTATAATATGAGAAATGTATCTCCTATTTTAATTTTAATTGGCTCGTTATAAGCAGTGCCTAACAAAGGACGATACCATAGGGTCAACAATATTAAAAATACGACACCCAAGACAGTTTCTAGTAACAATTAATACGATTTAATACGTATTAATGTAATTACAAAAGAAAAGAAATATCATTACAAATACTGTAATTTGATAATTACAGTATGGTAGATCTTGTACCGGTACACAGTTAACACAGTTAGAATAATGTGCAAATGAATAATGATGAAATGCGAAATAAACACATATATAAGAACACAAAGAATAATACACGTCTCGTGAAGTTAATAAAACCTATCTGAATCTCCGTCTCTCCATCCGTGCCTGTCAATCCCTTATATAGGTCGCGTAAGCCCTGCCCTCCAGAAAAGACTTATGACGTGTTGTTTACATTTCTCTGATTATCGAGCACATTCGAGAAAATACCAAGAATACAGTCTAAAACATGTTTAATTGGTATACACGGTTGTAAACAAGATACATCAAACGAATAGGCCACGCCCACAACAGACGTTACTGTCTGCTAGGATTCTACTTTAGGTCAAGTAAAATTCAAGCACGGGGGATGTATGCTACACAACATATATGACATTTTATAGATTCATTCACTGGTCTAAGAAATCATTATCAAATGTCATCATAAGCAAAAGTTGAATAGCAACTTAATGACTTCTCTCTGACTTGACCACTCGGCCGACAAGTTATGAAAAATGCTGTCACCTCCGTCCCTTTTAATGATTCTAAAATAATGGAAGTCTTATTCCTGTCTTGTTACATCAGCGATTCTCAACCGGCGGTTCGCGGCCCCTTTTGTGGTCGAACGACCCTGACAAAGAGGTCGCCTAAGACCATCGGAGAACACATATTTATGAGGCAGCAACTAACATAATTTTATGGTTAAAGGGTCGCCACAACATGATGAAAGGTATTATTAAGGATCGTGGGATTGAGATGGTTGAGATCCTCTGTGTTACATGAATGCGGCGTTAACTTGACCAAAGGATTTGTCGCAATGGTTGAGACAGATATAGCTGTGTAGTTATGACAACTGTATGAGGATATGCGAGCTTTCTTAACATAAACCGTTTACTTTGAGGATAGAGGTGAATTTGTTTGGAGGTGAGTGTTCATCCTGAATGTTGTATGAAAAGTCGTGGTTTGGGGTGGGTGGGGGGTGAATGATGTATGAGTGGTCATGGTATGGGGCGTGGGATGCCGTGTGGTTGTATTAGAAGTTGGTTTTCGGAAGTGGTTGCCCCTTTCAATATTTTATTTATCCGGACAAGGGCCTGTTCAATCTTTTAGGATTATATTAAGGAGTGACTACGGTTAGGCAAAATGAATTAAGAATCATACGGGGTGTGGGAAATCCATTTTTAAAAACAAAACAACAAAAAAACAACGAAATAACGTCAAGGATGTTGAAATGCTTTCATCAAAACAGAGAAAAAACGAAAACAACATAACAATAAAATACTTAAAAATATGTGAAGCAACAAGTCGTCCATAAAGCCCCCCCAAATCTGGTTTGGTAAAAAAAAATAATTTTAAATAATTTGACAACAAGGCAACACTCCAAGATCTGAGTATTGCCTTAGTGATAGGCACACACAAGATTTATTTGTTGTTATTTATTTTATTTTTTTTGGGGGGGGGGGGCGAAAGCTCTCCCAGTATTGTTTGACATTATCCTAGAAAGAGGTAACCATTGCCCTTGAGTTATGTTGCTTCTTTCCATGAATCACCAATTTAAATACCTATTTTTTTTTATTCCAGCCAATCAGAATGAAGCACGCGAGTAGTGTGACCTTCCTGACCCTCATTACCATTGGTCTAACTTTAGGACAAATCCATTTTACACCGGATTGGGGCAACAACGGTAAACGCTCTCTTGACGGTCAGTTTGTTGACGACGGTTCCTACAGCAACACTTACAGTACAACTTCCTGTTTGGAGCAGACGGATCTCAAATTTTTATTGGAAATAGCCAAACTTTTAACAGTAAGTTTATTTCATTAATGGACCTTTCTGCGCTGAGACGGTTTCATTAATGGACCTTTCTGCGTGGAGACGGTTTCATTAATGGACTTTTCTGCGCCAAGACGGTTTCATTAATGGACCTTTCTGCGTGGAGACGGTTTCATTAATGGACCTTTCTGCGCCGAGACGGTTTTATTAATGGACCTTTCTGCGTGGAGACGGTTTCATTAATGGACCTTTCTGCGTGGAGACGGTTTCATTAATGGACCTTTCTGCGCCGAGACGGTTTCATTAATGGACCTTTCTGCGTGGAGACGGTTTCATTAATGGACCTTTCTGTCTAAAAACCGTCTCATTGAGGTCTCTCCAGTTATCTATCTGTCTGCAAGCAGCTGCTAAGCTTATTCACATTCATTTACAATGGAAAGAGCAATACATTTTTCAGAGTCAGTTTAGCAAAACATACTTAATGTCATCAGTGTGCTCCCAGGTGTGGGGCATTTGAGATATTCGGGTTGTGGGTGGGACGGTCGACACGAGAGGGGGGCCTTTTTCATTTTAGGAAAGGGGAATATTTGCGCTACTGTTGTGGTTTTTATCGTTGAAGGGGTTAACAGCCATTTTGGCCTGCTGGGGGTGGCGCATTTTGCATGATGGCGCCCAGGGTCAGCTATAGCTCCACCCTTTTCGCCTAACAAAAAACTAAATTTATTTTAGTTGAGGGTATTCTTTTGCACCATTTAAATTTTACCCCTGGAATCCATATAGCACAAGTATATGTACAAGCCATATCTCCTAACTATATGTACAATCGATATCTCCTAACTATATGTACCAAGAATGTCAAGGACAATGATCTATTGGAGTGTGCTCGAAGATCCCCTTAATGTCTACTATCCAATGTTGCGTTTTGAACAAAAAAAATGTTATTATTATGATTAGGGCAGACGGGGAGAGAGTGCGGGCGCCGAAAATGAAGGGGGGAAGGTTTGATCAATTTAAAATTAAGGGGTGTAGTTTTGGCGTATAATTGAAGCCAGTGTATCGTTCAGGAAGGACCGGGGGGCATTTCAGGAGTCCATCAGGGCGTCTATCAGGGCATTTATCAGGGCGTCTATCAGGGCATCTATCAGGGCGTCTATCAGGGCATCTATCAGGGCATCTATCAAGGCATCTATCAGGACATCTATCAGGGCATCTATCAGGGCATCTATCAGGGCATCTATCAGGGCATCTATCAGGGCATCTATCAGGGCATCTATCAGGGCATCTATCAGCGTGCAAGTTAGGCATTATGGTACCGGTACATGCCATACTCTGAGTTCACTCGGGTTGGGGTGCACCCTAGGGTGCTGGTTTAACCCCAATTTAGTTTTACTTCCGTACTGTCAAAGTGATCGGAGAGGGGAGAGGGGCGGAGAAGCAAAAATCGAGGGCGTCGAAGGCTATCGATCGAAAGCAAGAAGGGGGGGGGGCTGGAAAGAACTCAATAAACCATTTCCCAAGAAAATGTTTGATTAATACAACAAGCAGTTATGCATTGTGGTGTACATGTCTAAATTTAGTGTTGTATCATTGTAAACTTAATCTGATGAGAGGAACAGAAATTAGATATCTCTTGCCTTTGTTGTGTTTATAGTCATTTCTATTTTAAGATGAAAAAGTAAATGCTCATTTTTAATTTTTATTTAAACTATTTATTTCCTTAATGTCTTTATAATATATGAAATTAAAAATTCCATACAATAAAATTTGTTCCTAAGACAACTCAAATTAAAATGATTTTCTTAAATATTTCGAGGTTTCACCAGATAAATAAATAGAAAAGGTCTTACTATCCTAAATAACAAGTTGTATAAATTGCATATAAATAGCGTCATGGGCGCCCGCAGGGGGTGGGGCAGTGGGGGGCACTTGCCCCCCTCCCCATGGATTGATTGGATACAATTTTTTTAGACAAAAATAGACAAAAAATTTATTAAAGTAAAGAGAAAATAAAGAGAAAGTAACTAAGCTGATGTCTTGTCTGTTCGTTCACCATACAAATACGCTACAGTAAATTAAAACTACATTAAAACAATACTAAAAATTCTTTGCCCCCCCCCTAGAAATAAAAATTAATTCATTTTTTTTTGCCCCCCCCCCCCCCCAGAAAGCTTTCTGCGGGCGCCCATGAATAGCGTACAAGTTAAACCAACAATTATTTTTTTTTTAAAGCACACTAACCTTATTTAATGAACACCCTGTCCTTGTTTTAAAGTAAATCTGAAATTGTAAAGTAAAAGTCATTTAAAAAAAACAAAGATCGACAGTGTGTGATAGTGGGCAGGAACTATTTCAAAATATGTGACGTCTTTACAGCGATTGTAAGCTACAATCACTACAGGCGGGCCGCTTCCCCCCCCCCCCAAATAAAAATATTTAAAATTTTTAATTTTCAAAATAAATAATTTTTTTTTTTTTAAAAAAAAAATAAAAAAAAAAATAAAAACAAATTAAAAAAAAAAACAGATTAAAAATACTATGTTGAACAGGATCATTGTTGGGTATAGCTTTACGTCATTGGTTCTAACATTAGCCCTCATTTTATTAGATTTACGTTGCCATATACATCGTCTAAAAGAAAGTAAAAATACGTTGACAATGACAATATCGTTGTTGTTGTGTTTCCAATGTTATTTTGGCTTTATTTTTATCCCTCTTTCTGGGCTTCGGCTGGGGCTGAGGGCTGGGGGCTGAGGGCTGGGGGCTGGGGGCTGGGGGCTGGGGGCTGGGGGCTGGGGGGGGGGGGGTGGGGGGGGGGGGGGGGGGGGTGTGGGTG